>CADEHL010000900.1:2925425-3400216 GCA_902827135.1 Harpagifer antarcticus | reverse complement strand
CTATCTCTCTCTCTCTCTCTCTCTCTCAGAGTGGGCTACGCTGGCGCTCGAGCATTAAGGCAGTCTTGAGTGATACAAAAACCTCCTCTCCCTCTTCCTCTCATGCTTGGAGAGAGCTGCAGTATTAAGTGAGGGAGGCATCAGACTAGGGTGTGTGTGTGTGTGTCTAATGCACCGCCTCCACACACACAGCACAACGCTCTGGCTCTACATTATCCTGAAAGCTGCTGCTGTGATTGGAGCGGTAATGTGGTTGCTAAGCAAATGCAGTTTTCTTGGACTAAATCGGACTGGGCAAGACTGCTTCCTGGCTGGCTGCTAGTGGGCCGGGCCTGGGTGCTGTGTTTACATGACTCACGCACAGAGACACACACGCACATGGCAGCGTGTGTAACTGCAGCACCAGGCGCACCTTAGAAAGCAGCTGTGATTAGTCCACCTGTGTTTGTCCTCTGGATCAAAATCAAATCATGATCAGACGACTCGTTAATTTCTCAGAGCTGTAATCATTTTTTATCACACCTCATAAACTGAGTCATTGGCTTTTGTCTTTTCGCTTGATAAAAAAGCAGTCAGTGAAATTCCACCCAGTGATAGATGGACTTTCCAACAGTCTGTGGTATTAGTGGCTCAGGGGGATAACATGATGACTAATTATGAGTAACACATATCAGAGAATAGTGGTGGGCCACTACAAAGGGCTTCACATGATGCAACAAAAGACACTTGTGTCTTTGAAGGCCACGAGTGACGTTTCTGTAGCCGAAAGTAAGCAGTGGGAGTTACTTTAGCACATCTTACTCAAGCGAGATATATCACCATTTTTGATTTACAGCGTAAATACTTTTTATGATTAGTCTAACTTTATTTACTGTCTTGACAACTATTTAAAAAAGGGAAAAAAAGCAAAGAAATGTCAGACTACATAACTACTTACCAATTTAAGAAGCACATGTTCATTAGCGCATGGTGGATGTCATCAATAATCAGATATTAAAATACTTCATTATCTATAACTCATTTAATAGATTCACTGTTTTTACCAATACTTGCAGGCCACTGTAACTTCGGAAAGAAAACAAATCTTGCTTACGCTACATTTCAACTAATATCAACCAAAATCCGAAATCCAAAAAGTAGAGATATTGTTAATATGCAACCTGCTTGACTAATTGTTTAAGCTGTGTTTTCTAATTCTGAAAATATTTTCTACACAGTACAAAGTCAGATAGTGTTGTGCTGAGGAGTCTGGTCTAAACCGCTCTCTGGTTGCTTGTGAGCCCGCCGGCTAACAGCTTGTGTTTCCGGTAAGGTGAGAAGGAAGATCGGGGTCAACCATCCGTCAAAGAAAGAGATGGAGGTGCTTCTCTGGAAGGGGCTGTGGGGGTCACTACTTGAAGGAGGCTTCAATTAAAGCAGTAGCCAGTTCGGTTAGCGGTCACCACAACACATTCTTGTCAGTCGAGCTAAGAGCGGGGTCGGCAATTAGCCCGCCCAGAAGTCAGGAGGTGGTTATGTGGAGCGTCTCAAGGTACGCGCAGGGTTCCACTTTCAAACATCATGGGGTAGTAGTACTGTCTATATATGTGTATGGGTTTGTGCGAGAGAGCAGGATGTCATCTACTTTTAGCTTCACACTCACAGTGTCACATTTCCTCACCTTACGTCAAAGCTACTAGCTGAGTATGTCTTACTCTAATTCATGGAGCACACTTTCTGTGTAAACACCTCAAAACAATGGACACTGTGGATAATCTGGATTTTTTCAATAGCAATAAAGTACTTTTTATTCCATGTTCCTATTCAGCGTAGACACAACAGAGTCAGTTCTGGAGGATATGGCTGATCTGTGTGTGTATTCTATATACAACTGATATGTAAACGTTGAGGCAAGTGAACAGTGCAGCACCACATTGTGGACAACACTGAGAAAAAGAATGGAAGAAATGTCTTGATTAGAATTTTCTAAAAATGGCAAAAATAACTTGAATTGTATTATTTAACCAAGTATTATGATCTATAACAATATAAACATAGAAAATAAGAATGTTCATGATGAATTGGGTCACCCCTTTGTTGGGACACATACTTTAAGACATATCAGGGAATAGCCGAGTAGTGCTGAACAGATCATAAGTATGTTGTGTAATGTTGTCAAGTGCTTATCAAGATAAAATGCTAAACATTTGTCACGCTCAGCTTTTGAAACATATTGATTAGCTGTTTTTTTTTACAATTGTTGCTGTCATATTTGAAGTCTGATTCCATCCCTATTCCAGCATCCTCCTATCTGACGATGTTCTGAAATGCTGTTCTTCTATCAAGTGTTCCCTGCTGCTGCTGCTGTGTGGAAGCCTTTCTGTCCAGTGTGTTAGCGTGGAAGGCCTCATGTGGGCCTGACCTGATTCCAGCCAAGCATCGCGTGCCTGACCAGAGCGTCTCTCTGTTCTCGTTCTCTTTCCCATCCATCCATCCATCCATCCTTCGCTCAACCCCTCACCTACTGCCACTCTCTCTCTATCTCTCATCCATTCTTCTCTTGCTCTCTTTTTCGCTGTCCTTTCCCCCCCGCATTACAGTGTGCCTCACCGCCCATGCTGCACAGTTCACTTGAACACTCTTTCATACACACACTGGGTCCCGCAAGCTCCCAGAATGCTTACCTCAGTGGAGCTGAACTGAACAATTTCACAGCGGCTTTACTGCAGACACTGTCTGCCTCCACACTGGCAGGAACAGAAACTGATGCAGTATTCACGATTTATTTATTTGATTTTGGATGTTATATTATTGGCTTTTTAAGAAATGAACTTTCTAGGAAGGAGAATGTGCATGGCTGGTGAGCGTGGTGGTGAGAGTTGAACCGGCCATGCTGCTGCTGGATGAGTGCCAGGGAGAGCATTTGATGTTTCACTGGGCAGGTGGGAAGACAGCGTTAATGCACACACACTCTCAACAAGACCACAGAAGTGTTACATGATGAAGCCATGCCATGTTAAATGCATGCTTGTGCTTTAGTTCATACATTTTGTCTTTACTTGCCGCCATTTTTTGCAAGTGACCAATTAGTACTGTGCATGTGCAACTCTCAATAGAGAAGTGAGATGATTCACTCCTTAACTACTTGAGTGCTATATTTATTATCTCAGCGCATCATTCGACTTGCACCTGGTTACGAGACAGTCCTTCTTGTTGAGCCCTGGAACACCAGCCTCTCTTTCTGGCACCTTTATTTCATTGTATCTTCACATGCTCAGAACGTAACTTGTAAAAACAAAAGGGTCCAAATATCACAAGTCCTGCAAGACGATTTAAAGCACATCAACACATGTGAACCGCCCTGTAGCTGCTATTGTCCTGTGCTGCCACGACACTGTGACTCATTATACACTCCTTAGGGTTCGGGCAACCCTTACACACCCACACACCCCTCCATGTTTCAGAGGTTCTGTTGTCGGGGGGGATGATCCAAGGCCTGTCAACCCCAATTACCCAGATGTGGGCCTCTGCCTCCAGCCCTCCTACTAATCCCCCCTTTCTCTTTCTCTTTTTTCCTGCCTATTCTTCGAGTTAGTACACGAAAGGATGTCAGGGCAAGCAACACCATTGTCTGAGAGCCTTATGTAAGATTATTCAGGCATATACAGTATGTGTGCAGTATGTGGCTTTTTGGTAGCTAACATGAATAGACGTATACGAGGGATATTTTACTTGGAACACTTTTAGGCCCTTCAAATGAACATCCAAAAGGCGTGGGGTTGAAATAAGTTCTTTTTTAAAAATTAAAATGATAGGTTAGTTCTCCTTGGCAGCTTAACCAGAGTCCAGTATCATTTCCCATGCTGTCCCCAAGACAAAGGTCAGCAGCCTCCAAAATAGAGTCAGAATAGTGATTTGTCTGCACGCTTTGAATCAAGTTCATTATATCTGTTTCCCTTCGCTTCACTTTTTACACAATGAGTGAATACCACTGATGCCCTTTTAGTGATTACACCATTTACTTAAGTAAAAGTACAAATACTTGGGTCCTAACATGCTCCACAGTAAAAGTCGTGATCTCAAAATTCAACTTAAGTAAACAAAAGTAATAGGATCAAAATGTACTTAGGTACAAGTACAAAAGGCAAAGGTATTCGTTCTGCACAATAGCCTATTTATTATTATAATATATATATAACAGAAGTATTAGCAACTCCAAGTGAACAGTGAAAGTACTCAGTATTCTATTATTATGGTTATTATTTCATCCTGTTTTTATAAATGTAAGAGCATTGTAGTGTGGTTGCTTGTCAATGTGGAGCACATTTAAATACTTAGTACACATTATGGTGTACTAAGTAGCTGTGAGTGTTCAAATACATGTAGTGGTTTAAGAAGTATAATATTCACCTCTGAAATGTAGCGAAGTATAAAGTATAGCTTTGAATGGAAATACTTAAGTAAAGCCAAAATATGTCAAAAGGTACTTAAGTACAAGTACTATCCATCCCTGACAGAACTTATCGCCCCTGATTGGATCTGTAAATGTGGTGTTGCCTCTCATGTGTGGTTGTTTTAAGTAGTGTTTTGAGGCCGGCCCATGCGGGTGAGGGGGGGAGAGGACAGGCTGCCACTGCTGTGTCTTTAAAACTGTCCCCAAGCTGCTTTTCAGCTTACCAGCGCTGCAAACTAGGTAATCGCCCCTCAGCACGAAAGGGCTTATATACCAACTGCAAAGTACGCACAAGTCACTTCCAGCGCCACCTCGCCCTGCTCACGACTTTAATCGGATTCTTGTTTTCGCTGTTTTGTTCTCACTATTAAGCGAGTAGGTGTTGTTGTTTACCACTCCTGTTTGTTTGGATGCAAAGCAAAGTGGGTTTGTTTTGGCTCAGAGATTGGTGCAGCCATGGAAAGAGTTAGCCAATGAATAGTGGGGAGGTAGGCGACAATTACACTGCCAGAGCCAAGAAGAGTTCTCCAACATCCCTCTGCACTGTTTAGCAAGAGTGCAGAACAGTCCTGGTCTGAAAAGTCCACATGTTCCGCATTGTTCCTAAATGCTATAGTCCATAAACTACAATTATTGTCACCTACCGCTGTGTCGAAACACAACATGTACCTTGTTTAGAGACTGGAATTACATCGCAATCAGCAACAGAATCATCTCATGTCCGGCGGTCTTAAAGCAGCAGCCTTGTGTGATTAAGAAATAAGCCTTGGAAAAACTGAGTTTCAGTAGAGCTCTGGCAGATAACTTGTGTGTTCTGGGGACAACACCCCACCCCCCCCACACACCTCCAATGTTCCTTTCTCAGCTCATATGCTTCCCATCAGGCAGAGCGATACATGACGTCAGTTTGTGTGTGTGTGTGTGTGTGCGTGCGTGCATGTGTGTGCGTGCATGGGGAATGGCAGAGAAACCAGTCCTGCTTTCCAGATGTGAGAGAAAAGGGGGGAAATGAGGAGTAGAGGAGGGACAAACACAAACGGACTTAGAGAATCGTCCCGCTTCCAGTTTGAGTTTTGTGTTTCTTGAATCCAAACCCAATGTAGCCAGAACATCTCTTACCCAACAGCACGGCCTGACACAACCCTCTCACCACAATTTCCCCATTTGCTCACTCTTCAATGGAGTCCATTTTGTACACACTGCTATTAGTTGTTTCCCTTGATGTACCCTTGGCCTTGAATATTGTAGCCTCCACACCTCCTCTCCCCAGAAGCCACAACAGCTTCTTTCTAAGGTCCTCAGATTCCACCTCCCAGCCCTATTCAAGTGGGCAGTACCGCTGCTAGTCGCTGTGGATGCATCCCAAACTTTCTGTTGGCCTGTTATTCAACCTGACCCCTCCCTGACCTCTCCCGGGCTCTCTGGCCGTTAAAAGTGAGGACGTAAAGAAGGGCTGTGACTTCTGGTCATTAAAGGACATTTGGCGCAATTAAGCCTTTAAGTGTCCCTCCCTTGATTACTTCTCAAGATAGTGTTTGTAGAGTGAGCCTGCATTTCTAAAGGCCAGACGCAATCACCCCCAGCACCACCCCCTTTCCTTTTTGTTCTATTTTTACAGTGGGCCAGACCATAAAGTCAGTCAAGAGGTGGCTTTGGCTGCTCCGTGGTGAGGTCAGGAAGGGTCGTGAACCTTCTGCGACACCTCGGACTGAGCCTTCAGAGGCAAGTCTGTGTCAAATACACATGTGTATCAGTTGGTGTGATTAGAGCCCCTAGTTCGGTGCAAAACCCACTTTATTGTTCAATGTAACTACAGGGTGATTTGGGCTACTTGACAATAGAGTAGGAAGTTATGCAGCGATGCTAACATCAGATATTGGGCCAAAACTGATGGATTCAGTATTGGTGACAATTGGGCTGATCTATTTAATTCAATTCTATGGTTACGTCTGATTTCACGTGTCTTTCGTCAGCAGTACCTCAAGAAACGCATAGCTGTGGAAGCTAACAACATGTCCACTGTTTGGAAATACTTCACACTTGCTACACCAACAAATTCTAAGAGTACATGATAATTTATTGATAATGTAATGTTTAGCCTGGTTTGTTCTTATGAATAGATGAGCAGCCTCTTTCACCCACATAATATGACCTCTGTAGAGAGGTGGGGGGCAAGTTTAAACAACAGTCCGACCTCCTCAGGTGACTTGACCGGAGTGACGCGTCTTGCTGGTTGGAGCCTTGTTGTCTTAGACGCCAGGTTTATATGGCTCCAGGGTCAACTGGTCACTGTTTTACAGGGGTGGAGGCTAGTTCACCGGCAGCACAGGCCCCTCTCATGCCATCTGGTAGCCATAAAGTCAGCCCAGTAAGCCTGACTTTTGTACTGTTTAATGGGGCTCTCTGGGGGTGAGGTTAGCTGGGTCTTCTGTTTTGCCCATTGCTCCTGACTTTAAGACTGCACTCTAATCCGTCATTAGAGCAGGGTAAGGTCAGAAGACGGGTTATGGTATTGCAGCAAGGAGCTTTAAGACCTGTAACAACTGTGTCAGTGGGTTGTCATCATGACAAATCTAGTAACCTGCCAAATGGCCAGCACTTCTTCATCATTTATTGATTCCTTGCAGCTTGTTGAAGGTTACATGGAGGATGTTGCTGCAGTATTCAATACGCATCCAGTTTCAAAACAGCTGACTACAGTGAAGCTTTATGGGACTTGAAATAGATAACATGCAGAAACAGTCGCTAACTCGCGTCTCCTGCTTTTCTGACGCTTCCACAGCCTTCTACTCTCAGTGACATCACTCTGCGAGGCCCCGCAGACATGTCAGATAAGAGAGTGAGAAAGGAAACATGTGAGCATTCTCAGCGCCACCAGAACTAGACAAGGCAGAAAAAAACAGCTGGGAGAGGAAAGGTTACAGATGATTGAAATGCTTCCACAGTCCAGCATGTATTCTTAACCTCAGAACCCCAGTCTCTTAATACGAGCTTCTTGGAGGTCATTTCTGTTTTGAAACTGAAATTGAAAAGAAGAAATGTGCTGAGTCAGAAGTGATAAATGCGGGCAGAGGCGCTGACAGTAGTTAGTTGCTAAAGAGGGAGGCCCAGGGAGAAAAAAAGCTTAAGGACACTACTTTTGTCCCAATTACAGCTAATCCCTTTAGTTGGAGAGAAAGTGGGGACCCCCTGCTAGCTCGCTCTGACTACCCAGTGTGTAGAGGAAAGCTAAGTAAATGAGGGGGAGGCCAAACCCTGCAGCCCCCCATCGAGAGAGGAGAAAGTCAAGAACTATCATCTGTCCTTGCGAGTCATCTGCCTTTTCAGATGAAAACATGGCGCTTTTAGCTGTGGTTTGAAATGTGTTAAGTGGAGAGACATTAGCCAGACCAATCCTGTTATGAGCATCAGCTCTGGGGATGGGAGTGGGGGGGGGGGGGGGAGAATCTTCTTAAGTGATTAATCACCATGTGAAAGTGAAACCTCCTGTGGGATTTTTTTCACCTCAAAATGTGAACGACCCTCAGTGTGCTATTGTTTGTTTCTGTAAACACATTCTATCAAAGTTGATGAACTGCAGTCTTCACTCAGCCGTCACCGTGGTGCACACGTCACGTGGTGCACACGTCACCGTGGTACACTCAGGCCATTGCATTCGGACTCACAGCAAAGCAAGGTATAATGACTTCAAATCACCTTTTCCCTTCTGAATGAGGAATACACTACATTCTTAACACATCACATTTCACTTCCTCCCTCCAAATTGATCAAATAAAATGAACATACATAAAAAATATATATGAGAAAATGATAAATACATTGATTTAAAGGTGACCTATCATGCTATATTTAAATGATATAGTGTATGACCATACCTATATAAGGTATATTTATACATTTTATTTTTCAAAATACCAAACAGATCATTTTTTAGCCATGCCTCGTTTCGCTCATTTTCGCTTTATTCCAAACCTGCCTATGAAAATTCTGAGCAGCAGCTGACCACGCCCCCCTGCAGAAGAGCCGGCGAGAGTCACGTTACCATGCTTGCTGTGTTTACGAGTGTGGAATACACATGTCATCTCAGAGCAATGCATGTGTTCAAGCATATTATCAATTTGATCCAGAAAGTCCACACACAACCTTATGCTTTTGAAATCAGAATATTCTTTACCCATCCAAACATGAATAATCACGACACATTTGATATCAACTCGGAACTTTATTGTCAAAATCAACGGTTATTTGAACCCATAAAAAACAGGAGCTTTGTGAGCTGGTGCTGGGGCTTCCATGGACACAGGATCAGAGTGGTGATTCCGGCCTGCGTTGTCCTCTGATCCGTGAAATGTCTATGTTAGGTTCAGACAGCAGCCAAATTGAACTGTGTAGCATACCCGGCGATGACCTCCTCCCTGTCAGGTTGCTCATAATGGTGCAGGGTCCACAAAGACTTGGTCGAAGATGAGGTCCATCAAGTTGGCCACGTAGCCTGTGCAATGTTAAAAAAAGCACAACAAAAAAAGTGGTTTAGATTAGTATGCATGTCGTCAACAACAACATACCAGGGCTTTAGCTCCGTTTTACTCGTGGTGTGTGTCCCCTCGCATACATACATACAGTGTTGTATCCTAACACACCCCCATTTATATTCATGTGCGCAAACAAGTAAACATACTGCAAAAAACGGCATGTCTCATTAGCTTAGCGTAGCGTAGCTTAGCGTAGCTTAGCTTACAGATCGATGATATATGATCGTTCTTACAGACTACAATCACAAAAGCTTTTACATAACGCTGGAAAAAACGGCACTTACCTCCAGAAGATTACGTTTGTTATTATAACTTACTCAATATGATTTTTTAGAGGATACAAAATACTAATACATAGGAGAATAAATACTTGTGTTATCGGCTAGGCTAGGCGTGGCTTTACAGCCTTCACACAGATCGCCATTACGGCAGTCTGAACATGTTCGCAAATGCCTGATAATTAAAATAAAAGACAAAGCAAAGACTGCGGAGCGTACAAAATAAAATGTTACAAGAACATATAAACACCTAACCGATTACTAGTTGGGGTTGAGGCGACATTGATACGGCTAAGCTACATGCTACATGCTACATACTACAAGCAAGATATAGCTTTATCAGGAAAAACACCGCTAAATAAAAACTTACAGCTTCAGAATTGGATGTGTCCTCACTGGCCTGGTCCCGGATGGTTGGTATTGATCCCGGGTGTAGCATTAGTTTGGAGGCATATCCGTGTTGGACTTGAGAGAAGTTCATAAACATGTCCGTGGTTTAACTGGCTTAGACATCCTGGCAATAGCAGGAAAAAACACAGATGTGACTGGGGTAGCCTGCCGATAGCCTATATGCGAATGAGAGGTTTGGCAATGCACGTGGCCGTGGCTCATTCCCCTGATAGGTGGAGAGTTGACCAATAAGCGGAGTACGTCTTTGTGACGTAGAAAAGTGTCGGAATGTGGATCCATTTTTTTCAGATCCGTTGCAGCCCCTTTTTTAGAGATTTGGCGAAGGAGGAAAATAGAGAGGGTTGTGTTTTCTGACACTTGGTGAGTTCCCCGGAACACCGGGGACACATAATCATGTATAAAAGACGTACAAAGGTGCATTTTGCATGATAGGTGCCCTTTAAGAACAATTATGTTGATGAACAATGGCTGTCATCAAATAATATTGCATCCCCACTCCTCAAGAAAAGCAAACAAACCCCCCCACCCCACCAGCTACCCACATAACTCTTTTCACACACACACACAACACACAACACACACACACAACACACACACACACACCACACACACACACACACACACACACACACACACACACACACGCACACGCACACGCACACACACACACACACGACTTAATAAGACTTTAAATAACTTCAAGAGGAAAATAGGATTTTCTAAAAGTTGCTGACATAACTTTGACATGGCCTCGTCGTTAGCATAGGAGGAGCATCATTATGCAAACTGTGGGGTTGCAGGAGGAGACATTCAGCAGGGCCCGTGTGTGAAAAACAAACACATTTGGTGAAGCTACACCCTTATTACCTCATTAGGTGGTGCAATGAAGGAGAAGACTTCTCTCTGCCTACAGGCCTCTGGCTATGTGCTGAGAGAGCGATGTCAGCGGGGCTCTGCCAGACAGAATCCAGCAAATATGAGAGAAAGAAGTGGGGAGTATTGCGCCGGGGGGGGTCACCACCTCTCTGCAGAGAAGATAAAGTCATGGCACATTAGTGGTGTGTGTGTGTGTGTGTGTGTGTGTGTGTGTGTGTGTGTGTGTGTGTGTGTGTGTGTTTTAGCAGCTAATCTGTTTGGATGCCTGCATGGTGTATGCATGAATAATCATTAGTGTGGGTATATGTGTGTTAAGACAGGTTTGGAGGGTTACTTCCAAAATATATTCTGTTACAGTTACTAGTTACCTGTAAACAAAATGTCATCAGTAACCTAATCTAAGTATCACAATTGAACAGTGATGTAACCTGATTACTTTCATTACCTTTGGATTACCTCAATATGAAATGCAATGCAAATACATAGTATGTATTATTTAAGACCACAGAACAATGTAACCTTAGAAAAAACGAAACAAACATTATGTAGGATAAAAGACGTGTCCTCTTAAATTATAGTACAGGCCTACAGAATAGTAAAGTTTGAAATTGCTGTTTTAGTTTAACACATGCATTAAACACCAACACATACTTTTTGTTTTAATCAACGAATGGAAGTTCCAAAATGAAAATGCAGGCTACATGTTATATCTATCTTTATTTTAAATGTGTTGTTACATTGTAATCCTGCTAGTAATCCCCTTTTTAAAAATATCCCAGTAATCTGATTACACATATTATTTGATGTAAATGAGGGAATACGGTAACCTTTTTGTTGGTTTCCTGATGACCTAATCCCGTTACATGTAACCCGTTACTCCCCAAGCCTGGTGACACGGAAACCCATTGTGATATTTCTTAACATAAGGGCTTCCAAACACGTGATTGATCAGACCGGCCATACGATGAAAGGCTCAGACCTCAGCATGTTGTGGCATTAAAAGACGGAGGGAAGGTCATTTGAGACATCATTGCCTGAAACACACACCCCCATCCCCTCCACCAACACATCCACAGTTGGGGTCCCCCCTTGTGCTGCACCTCTATACCCCTCTACCTCCTTGCCTTTTATAGGAAGAGGTGGGGCCTTTTTATGAGCTGCTGTTCTCAAAGCAATTACTGCGCTTTAATGAGGCTGTCTGGAATTTCACTGGCCCCCTCTGCCGTGTCACTTAAGCCAAGTGCACTGAAAATATAAAACCACTGCTGGGAGAGGCAGCCGCCCATCTTGAGATGGTGGAATACTAGAGAGGAATGAGAGAAAGTGTGTTCACATTGTGCTCCGATCAACAGGAAGTCAAATAAAGCAGCTCCGTCACCAGAACACAGAAAACCCATAACATAGTACATTATGGTATTATGGTGTTCCATGCCCTGAATGTCTTAGTAGTCACACATTGGGGCCCCAGCCCTAAAGAGGCCCAATATGTTACGAGTCTCGACTTTCTGTGGGGAAATGATGAGTGAAACTAATGGTACGAGCAGTACGTCTTACACATGCTCTAACGAGGAGCATTTCAATTAAAGTAAGAATGAAGCTATTCCTCATGTTGCTGGAGCCCCTTAATGACCAATTTGTGAAGCTAGGTTTTATTGTGCAATTAGTTTTCTATGATTTTCTGCTGAATGCCTGAAGGTGATTTGCCTAACTTTTCTCTTTCTTTCTTCTCTTGCATGTCTGCGGTTGCCTCCTGCTCCTGTTTCATCTATAGGTAAGTGTCTGTTCTTCTTCTTACGTTTTGTTAGGGCCCTGCTCTCTGTTGTTTCCATAGCTGCAGTCACAACACCATGTCAGATGTAGCAGCGGCTGTCTATGTTCACCTTGATAACACACTGCACAAGGGCTGCAGAAACACTGCTGCCTTTCACATGATATCCTCCACTGGAGCTGCCGTAAAGCACAGTCAGTCCGGGTTAGTCATGTGACACCAGCTGCAGAACTGTACATTCACGGCGGACACAGGAGCTACGCTCGCCCACATGCGCCCCGCGTTCAGACGTTGTAAACTCTCTGGTAGCTGTAGGGAGGAGGAGCTGCCGCTTGGGGAGGAAGGGTGCGGTACTGAAACCCCCAGCACAGACCAACTTGGGTCTAACCAAAATGGCCGCCCACCACAGGCCATGGAGTAGGTTGTAACCACATGCTTGTGCTATCTTCCACGTAGCAGCAGTGCATGCTACCGCTTTTAACTGCGTGCACAGCGAAACCCCATGTCTTGCAACTTTTTTTTACAACTTTCAGTTTGAATCCACCTGCTGTTCAAAGCCACTGTACACAATGCTTTCCAACTATTCAAATCCAACAAGTAGCCAGCTAACAGGCTCAGTTAAAGCTGATACATAAGCGCAATTCTCTTCCAACAATTTTTATATTCAATAATTGGTTCAGCCCCTTTACAGGGAGTGTTTACATGCAGCAAACTAAAGCCTGCTCAGACCTGATTGGTCAATACTACTTGGATAACAACTGAAACCAGAAGGCTTACCGGACTCAAACCTTGTGCCGTTGCCTTCATGTGATGAATTAAGAATCTGTTAACTCAACTGCAATTATTTAAATCCAGCAGACATTAGTACGGCTCATGACTGATCTTGAAGTTCAGAATCAGTGAAGTGTCTTGTATAAGTGTACAGTGGATGTGTTAATGTTTGGTTGACTTACATTCAGATACCTACAATGAGAGGAAAGACTAATGCTGCTCTTCTACTGCAGTGGATTTTTTTGATCTGTGGGAGGAGGTTGCTGAAGTCACCTCCTCTGTGTGTTATTTTGAAAGAGCAAGAATGTTGTACAGACTTCTTTAAGCTAAAATCCTGCACCAAAAATAGGTGGATGTCCAGCTCCTCTGAGAACAAAGGCCAGCCTTCCACCTCTGGGGAATAATGCCTCAACTGCTCTGTGGGGCATGGGGGGCGTCGGGGTGATGGGAGGAGGTCAAGGTTCAGGGTGGCTCTATGTGTGTGTGGCATGGTGTGGTCTACATTCTCCTCTGCAAATGCTATGCAAATGTGCTCTGATAGCTGCACCCTGAGGGCTTCCAGCGTGTGTGTTTGGATGACGGGGGGGTGGGGTGTCACAGGACAGAGGTTAAAGGTCATGTCCTTCGCTGACGCCTAACAGGACAAGAAAGAGGGACCCATTTCCGTTGAGAATGACAACCAGCTCAGCGCTATTGATGTTCATGTCATCTTTGAGCATCCCAACTAACAAGTATTGAACAGCAACCCTGTCATAGAACAGTGAAACTACAGTATAACGTCATACACAAAAACCCTAACAAATATCTTAAGGTCAATGAAATTGCTATTTGAGTGACTTAACTGACACACTTAAATTGTATTTACTGCAGGAAATGGATGATGGAAAAGGATGATGCCTTAACATTCAATTACACTTCTTGGGTTGGCATGATTGTTACCTGCAATCTCAATGCCTTCTACAGAGCTATAGGCCAATCAGCTCTCTGGGTCTGAGGCTAGTATATTGGTGCCATACTCACTGTCATTTCAAATATTGCGTCGGTACCAGATGAAGCCTGTACGTTGCTGTGGGTCCAGAAGTATTTGTTGACTATGTAAGAAACACACCCAATGACATGCTAAAAGGCAGCCAATCCTAAGAAACTGTGGAGCAGCTGCAGGCCACTGGGCAGCGTTGTGTTTAAAGGAGTGGTTCATGTTCAAAGTTCAAGTCGGCAATCCACGATCCAAACCAGATGCAACACAATGTTTTGACTGCAAACCCACCATTTTGTTTGTAGCAGCGCAGTTGATTTTGTTTTGTCTACACGTTAAGATTAGTGCAAAAAATACTTTGAAAACACAAACCAAAAGCTGGCCACATGTGTCAGGACAAAATCAGACATTATATGAAACTTCTTGTCACTTTTGATCAAATTCTTTAAAGAATGCATACTGCATTCTCCTTCAGACAGTGTGTGTCCGGGTTTGGCCTCCACTGTGTTCCTGCTTCCATCTCACCCCGCCACGGCTGGCACACTGAGAGAGGTGAAAAGAAACTGAGGAAGAGAGAGACTGAGAGCACAGGAAAAGAGGACGGAATCTTTGTCTGTGTGTGTGTGTGTGTGTGTGTGTGTGTGTGTGTGTGTGTGTGTGTGTGTGTGTGTGTGTGTGGTGTGTGTGTGTGTGTGTGTGTGTGTGTGTGTGTGTGGCGGGTGGCACGCCCTTGCAGGTTTCTCTATCACTCAGCTTCCATAAATTTTTAATTGCTTCCTCCGCCTGGCACACAGCTCCACTTTTCACTCAGTGAGCAGAAAGGAGGAGGAAGGACTCCCAAGCAGAGGAGAGGGGAAGGAGAGATGGATTGGGGGAGGAGAAGGGAAAGAGTAAGAGTGAGGGATGGGGGAGAAGGAGGACAGATAAATGATAGAGGGGAAACCAGAGGAAGAAAGGACAAGAGAGGACACGGTTGAGAAAACGGGTTCAATTCTCCACCACAACTTCCTTCAAGAACCTATTTTCACTTTCTTCCTGCTCTTCCTCCCATGCTCCTCTCCTCTTTCCTCATTACAGCCTCCTTGCCTTTTCTCTCCACTGCTGTATTCCAGCACATACTCTCCTTTAGCATTGTTGGTGAATATATGAAAAGGAGAGGAAACCCAGAGCCTTTGATGGAAAACAGTGGAGTTTCAGCACACTACCACCATCTCTCCCTCCCTCCATCCCCTGCCCATCCTTTCAGCCTCCCCCTCCCTCTCCTCTCTCTAAATTAAACATCAAAGGGACAGCCTTCCACTAGGTGCTCTCGCTCGCCCACTCTGCCAGCGATGCCACAGAGCTTTTTCCTTGTTGTCACACCTAATCTAACCCTCTTCTGCTCTGCGGCTGCCTGCTCCTGATGGAGTGCTCTCTTGAGTTTTTCGAGTTTGTGAGTTGGGGCAAATAGGGATGGGTGCTACTGGGGCTGGAGGTACAAGAGAAAGAACATATCAGGGTGGAAGTTCAACTGTGGATTAATACTTGTATCAATATTCAACTTGACAACTTTAAATGGTCTGTTCGTCCAGATTTGATTATACAATTCATTTAATTTGGAAGCGAGAGTCAGAAACAAGGTTGATCTGGTTGAGTGGGTGTATAGACAGGGGCCCCAGGTTCTTGCGTCTATTTATTTTTGGCTGTTTTGCTTGAAAATTTATTTGTGCAATTTATTTTGAACAAGCTTTCCATAGGTTACTATTGGATCAAGGCCAAAAACGATTTCCAGTTGATCTTTAACAATCAGTTAGTTGAAGTGCTCGAGTCAGGGTTTTCTACCTGTTATATGGTGAATTTGATATCGTATGTTTAGATGTTATGTGTGGTGGTGGCTTCTTATTTTTTTTTTTTTTTTATACCACTCCAATAGCTCTACAATTTTTTTAAAATCATTCTAATTTAGAGGTTCCTCAAGGCTCCATTTGTGGGCCATTGTTGTTTGAAATTGGTAATTGTAAGTCGCTTTGGATAAAAGCGTCAGCTAAATGAAATGTAATGTAATGTAATGTAATGTTTTCTTCATGCTTCCTATCAGCCAGATCCCTCAAAAAGCATAGTGTCTCCCTCCAATGTAATGCATATTACCCACAGCTATAGGTTCATCTCCAGTCCAGTACCTCCAGAAGCCTAGATAACTGTATTAATGTCCTCTATTATGTCAAATGCAGAGTGTAACTAAACTCTAGAAATGCAGGGCTCGACATTATAATTGGCCCGCTGGCCCGGAAGCACTATTTATACACCCCGGGCCAGCATAACGTACTTTCCACTTGCCCGCTCGGGCCACTACATATATTGTTTAAAAAAATATGTTTCCTGTGGTATTGGTATTTTGACAAGCAATTTTGTTAAATTGTTTCGTTTATTAACGCTACAACATAGCGTTTCGTGAGTCGCTTGTCGTTGTTGGGTGAAAAGCAAACAGCTGTTTGCTGCGGAGCGCAGCGCGAGCAGGCTCCCGTGAGCGGGAGCGCGCTCCTTCACTACAGACTATCGCGCCACCTAACCATTCGCCACAATGTTTTTAATACCAGCGGTAACCGGCCAAGCGCCGAGCAAAAAAACTATTTTGAAATAAAAGAAAGTCACCGGAGGAGTTAAAGGAGAGTGACAGGGAGCATGAGAAGAAGAGGGAGAGAAAGTTTCAGCTTGATCGATGGAGTTGGCTTCTAGTGGTGCAGTGACGCGTCCTAAAACCCTTTTATAATCTATCGATTAGATTTATGATTCGAAAATTATAAAAGTAGGGTAGACATGTGGAGATTATCCGGCAGAACAAAACGTGCATTTATCAAACAGGTTTGTTTTCCACAGACCTTCTTTCCAGCTATTTTCCGAAACCCTGTGGAGAAATCCCATTACTTTTTGTCGAGGGAACCAACAGCTTACTTCCTGGTTTTAGGACACGTTACTGGCTGCACCTCTCAATATGATGCCAATATAAACAAGGTCTTCTGTCGGCTCTGTACATTAATGCCGACCTATGCTGACAAGCAAGTGAAGAGCAGAACATATACAGGTATTGGCTTTAGGGAAATGTCCCAGCAGTTTAGGATAATGAAGGTTCTAATCTAATCTCTAGCCATTACATTTCTAACTCCTAATGACAGGAAGGCAGAAAGTGCATTATACAAATAATAATACTCATAATAGCAGACATTTTTTAACAATGACCACAATATCATTATTTTAATAAACCAAATATGAACAATTGAGGATATGAGGAAGAACTGATTGTTCAAATGTTGTAGTACAAGTAGTAATGTATAAATTACTATTGCAACAAATGTGTTAATTTTCTTCATTATTAGTCGATATTTTTTTTTTTGGACGAATGCTCCAGGCCAGTGGTTACAATGGTGGGGCCAGTGACAATACAATTCCACCGGCCCGGAGGGCCAGTGGCTTTTTACCCTTAATGTCTACCCCTGAAATGTAACATAAATGAATTCTGAGCCAACAAACTCTACCAACTTGGCTAACAAAGACCTTTTCCCCTGATTACAAATAAGGACCAGGTTGCTGGATATATTGGTGTGATACTATTGTAGATCTGTTTTGATGCTCAAAATACGAACACATGAGTTCAATGATGGTTGTTCCTTGATCCCGGCCTGTAATGCTGTTTGAGCCCCCAGACTGTAACACATCCTGCTCATTGAGATCAAACAGCCGACATCATTAGTGTCTTTAAATCCCCTTAAACATTCCTTTATAGGAAAGTGTTATGAATATTTAATACGTTGCTGGGTTTTATAATGCTCTCTTGCTATTTTCTATATTTTTACTTTTATTATTTCCCCTGGGTTTTTTAATTGTAATATTTTGTTTTTTTATCTGCTGTATTTTCCTCTAAAGCACTTTGCAACCTTGTTGACGAAAGTATAGGTACAGTGGGGCAAAAAGGTAGCCACCAATTGTACAAGTTCTCCCACTTAAAAAGATGAGAGAGGCCTGTAATGTTCATCCTAGGTGCACTTCAACTATGAGAGACAGAATGGGGGGAAAGAATCCAGGAAATCACATTGTAGGATTTTTAATGAATTAATTGGTAAATTCCTCGGTAAAATAAGTATTTGGTCACCTACAAACAAACAAGATTTCTGGCTCTCACAGACCTGTAACTTCTTCTTTAAGAGCCTCCTCTGTCCTCCACTTGTTAACTGTATTAATGGCACCTGTTTGAACTCGTTATCAGTATAAAAGACACCTGTCCACAACCTCAAACAGTCACACTCCAAACTCCACTATGGCCAAGTCCAAAGAGCTGTCAAAGGACACCAGAAACACAATTGTAGACCTGCACCAGGCTGGGAAGACTGAATCTGCAATAGGTAAGCAGCTTGGTGTGAAGAAATTAACTGTGGGAGCAATTATTAGAAAATGGAAGACATACAAGACCACTGATAATCTCCCTCGATCTGGGGCTCCACGCAAGATCTCACCCCGTGGGGTCAAAATGATCACAAGAACAGTGAGCAAAGATCCCAGAACCACACGGGGGGACCTAGTCAATGACCTGCAGAGAGCTGGGACCAAAGTAACAAAGGCTACCATCAGTAACACACTATGCCCCCAGGGACTCAAATCCTGCAGTGCCAGACATGTCCCCCTGCTTAAGCCAGTACATGTCCAGGCCCGTCTGAAGTTTGCTAGAGAGCATTTAGATGATCCAGAAGAGGATTGGAAGAATGTCATATGGTCAGATGAAACCAAAATAGAACTTTTTGGTAAAAACTCAACTCGACGTGTTTGGAGGAGAAAGAATGCTGAGTTGCATCCAAAGAACACCATACCTACTGTGAAACATGGGGGTGGAAACATCATGCTTTGGGGCTGTTTTTCTGCAAAGGGACCAGGACGACTGATCCGTGTAAAGGAAAGAATTAATGGGGCCATGTATCGTGAGATTTTGAGTGACAACCTCCTTCCATCAGCAAGGGCATTGAAGATGAAACGTGGCTGGGTCTTTCAGCATGACAATGATCCCAAACACACCGCCCGGGCAACGAAGGAGTGGCCTAGCCAGTCTCCAGATCTCAACCCCATAGAAAATCTTTGGAGGGAGTTGAAAGTCCGTGTTGCCCAGTGACAGCCCCAAAAATGTGATTTTCTGGATTTTTTTCTTTCTCATTTTGTCTCTCATAGTTGAAGTGTACCTAGGATGAAAATTACAGGCCTCTCTCATCTTTTTAAGTGGGAGAACTTGCACAATTGGTGGCTGACTAAATACTTTTTTGCCCCACTGTATATCTAGAATATCAACTTGTGCTGTTCCAATAATTAAAACGTTTTTTATTTATGACTTATGATGATTGCCACATTGGAAATTCATGAATTATGCTGCTCAATTTCAATTTATTTCAGGTTCGATCCCAAAATAAAAGTGACAATTTGAACATTGCAAGAGTTACAAGAGGAGTGGAGAGGATACAAAAGAGACATGGGAGGGAGGAGGAGAAGTAGAGAGACGGCTGGCTCCTTGCCATGCCCTCTCAGTGTGACCTTCCTCGTAAATAGCTCATACGACTTTTTTCCCCCCTCTCGTTCCGATGGGAGGAAGATAGAGAAAGCTGAGACGGATTTAAGCACCGCAACAAGCCCTCGTTTTATTTCTGCCAGTCTCCCCTTTTTATAATTAAAAAGCCAGGTGTAGCAGACCCTCATAAACAGGAGCCGCCAGCAGATTGTAGACATCCTGACCCCTTATTGATCCTGTTTGATGCAGAAGTTGTGAAGCTGCAGAAGTGGGCGCGCAGAAAAAAATAGGTTTATCCAAAGTCGACACAAAACACAGCTCTATCCAACAGGACAGTGCACACAGTAGACTATAGCTCTGATTAAAATATGACATTTCTAAGGTCACAAGACCGAGGACATCTTCCAGAGCTCATTTGACTGTTAAATAGAGCAGTGTTGCAATTAACTATTCCATAAATTGGTTTGCCAAATGAAATTGCCAGAGTGTGACATCAAGTCTCTATGGAGACCAATCCCTCTTCTTAACCCCATGCTGCAACACGGATGTAGGACATACAGATGTAGGTTTGTGTAAGTTGAAACTCAAGTCAAGCGTTATTTTCCCCATTGATACAGGCCATGCTGGCACCAATATAACCATACTGTGGGAACTGTAGCCTAGACTGTCAGAGGGGTTTGTGCAGTAAGAACAAGGTGGAGGAAGATGGTGGTGAAAATGAACAAACAATCTGTAGGTTTCTAACATGGCAGTTCAGTGTTCTTCCTCCAGCTCTCTGCTTCCGCTTCTTCACTGGGTTGCTGTCACTGCCGCTTGAGGCAGATGGCTTGTGGATCAGGAAAAGGGCAGTGCCCACCCACCCTCTCCCACCAACCCGGCAGCACCCACCTGAGTGCCACCTGCTACTCTGTCTGTTTGACCGTCTTGCCAGCCACACACATACAGGACCACATAGCTAAGAACTGTATACAAAAAGAAAAGAAATAGATTTGACACTCATTTTCTATCTCCTCATTCTCTGTTCTCCTTCTGTTGTTTTAATTTAAAAGTTCAAAGTTATACACTCAAGACAAATATATTTATAGACCCACATTGTTGCAAAGTAAGACACATTTAACAACCACATTTCCTGTCTTTACTACTGTCTGGATTAGCCCCCGTTCATGCCCAGTGGTTGCTGCAGCTGTCTTCACTGCATGCTCCACACATGCTCTGTACAGCCATAGGAGACTTTAAGGTTGACCTATATACAGTAGCTAGCTATATGTGCCTGTTGCCTCTGACTCACCCACTGTCTCCCTCCAAGGCCTTGTCATACAGGCTTGGTACTCTAGTGAAAGCTGAGTTATTTTATATACTCATACAGTGAATGTAAAATCAGCTTTCTACACAAAGTATCTATAGGTTGAAAGGTTTGTTTTTCTGAAGTTGAGTGAGCCTACAGTCCAATCATCCTACCTCCTCAAAGTAAACAGGAAGTCATTCCACACATACTCTTTATTAATAATAAGAAGTGTAAATGCTAGTTAAGCAGATTTAAAACATCATTCAAAGCGTTGCAGGGCACTACATGAGTTTCAGGTCCTGTCCAGTGCTTTACCAAGTTTGATTTTACAAGGGGGTGTGTATTACCTCAGTGTGGGCCTTGAATAAGACTGCTTGTTCCAAAACAGATGTGGTGTGTTGCGCGGCGCTAGCAGAGAGAATGAGCTCATTGTTTACAGTTGAACCTGGTGCTAATTTTTTCTGAAACGCTAACAGCTGCCTAACTGCACCACCAGCCAGCCTTGATATCACCCCCCCACGGCCTTTGTGTGTGAGCGTGTTAGCGTTGGCTCCAGCAGACTCCAGAAGACCAACTAGGCGCCTGATGATTGCCCCCCCCTCCACTCAAATCACCATCAGCTCCATCCTAGTGCACTCCCCAAATCTAATCTACGCAGTGAAATCGATCGGAGTCCCTGCTCACTACGGACAGTGCAGACTCTACAGTGTTGGGTTGCATGCTTAAGCCCCCCCAAGTGCCTGGGAGGGATTGTGTCAGACCACATTGGGGGACTTTGTCACACACACACCAATTCTCTTTTGCAGCTCTCTGTAGTTGCACACACCTATGTTCAGTGCATTGTTTTTTATATGCGGACACAGTGACACATATGGAACGATTGCATTGTGATGGCAGCTTTAGTGATACGATCACACACTCAGTTCATTCTTATCGCTGAAACAAAGTTCTACACATTGAGCATTCTTGATGACTAATCTAGTTAAATAACTAAGAGCTATTGGCTTTGCATGGGCTGAACATAAAACAAATGGAGGGATGGAGCCAGTTGAGGGATGATACTCACACTAATTGACTTAAGTGCCCTTATTAGTCCTGGGTCATTAGCACCTCATCTTCCTTCTGATTCACTACATCTATTTGCAGTCCAATGGGCTTATCTGCTGTCATGAGCATGCTTACCGCTTACATTATTTGCTGCTCCATGCAGGTCAACTTGTATTTATGTAGTCGTTGTGATGTTCAAACCGTAATGTAAATGTACATTTATATTATTAAAGGTCGTAGAGAAGATGGGGAGAGTGTGGCCCTTGTTTGTGGCAGTAGAAGTCGAGCTGAAGACAGTTGTGATTTACCCGCTCTTAGGCCCAAAGGCTGCTTCCTAAGCCTGCCTCAGCTCTTGATACATTTTTTATTTTCCCTTCGCCCTTTTTCATTTGCGTTGTGATATTTTCTGCCTTTGTTTTGACTTATCCTCCTACTTGTCTACTTCCTCTAATGGAACTGTTGTCTCATGTCCCCTTGACAGGAAAATGAATAGACACATCAGCTTCATAAAACCCATTGTCTTTCCCCTCTCTCAATATTTTGTTTTGGTCAGTGTATATGTCAGGCTTTTTCATGTGTTGTCTTGGGAAAGACACAGGGATGAGACTGTACTGGGAAGAGAGAAGAGAGTTTGGGAGAGTGGTAGAGAGGAAATAGGGAGACCTCTCAGGGAAGCACAGCTTGTGGAAAATCTCCAGGTCTGCCAGTTCCAAATGGTACATTGTGAACACTTTGATTTCCCTTGTCCTCTAAGAGAAAGACAGATGTTTTGTCTTTCTGCTCTCCAACTTTCCTCTCTTTTCGGGACCTTTGGAGATTTCCCACCGGAGAATTAGCCCCCCTAGCTTGAATTTTTGGCGCCACTGTTAAAAAAAAGTATGTTGAACTAAACAAAAGGGGTTTGGAACAGCTTTTAAGAAAGGCCTAAAAAACTGTTTGCCTGAGGGTACAGTGGTAGTAATAGAGCCAAGAGTGGCTGCATCGGACATGTTGGGAGGATGGGACTCAGTGGGGTCTCCGGATCAGTGGGGCACTGGTTCAATCCCCGCTGCAGTCAGCATGTCGTTGTTCTGTTGGGATTGTCCACAGTACTGAATGCATGTAAGTCTCTTTGGATAAAAGCGTCCAACAAGGGACCTGTAATGTAATGTCTAGACCGACTTAAATCCACAGCCTAGCGGCTAAAGTGGACTAATTATTGGTCACTCACAAGCTATTATGCCATTGGCCTGCGCTAACGCTGCACATTGCAAGTGTCGAAAAATGCACATGAATAACAACCCTTTCCGCAGCGCCACAATGGAATGTAAATTCTAAACTCAGCTGGCCGTCCCCCCCGATAGCTTTTAGATTCTTGCCCTCAAGAAAACTGTATTGTATCTTATTGAATCCACCCGGTCTTCAAGAGGGACATCTTGGTTGGTGAGTGAATGATGCAAAGTCCTGAATTGTGTCACGGACATAGGCATTAGCGTTTGTACCCACAGCCAAAGGCCAGCCGAGTCCCAAGCCGAAAACAACAAGCTTCACACAAACACACGTACGTGCACATCAAGTCATTGTGCACTATTGTGCTTAACGAGATTACAGCCAGGCCACTTTATCTGGAGTTTCTCAGCATTCAAGCAAAAGTCTTTCCAGAGAATCTCGTCTCCTCTGCCTCAGACACAACGATGAGTGCGATGTGAGATTGGAGGGAGTCTTGCGGAGGGAGGGAAGGGGGGAGGTGTCACATAGTTTACCAAATGCAATTATGTAACAGTGTCACGGTTGCAAAGGACCGAGGAGAGGAGGAAGGCAGCGTCCTTACAAGAGAGAACACCTTGGATTATTGAGGAGCATTTGATGTATGCTTAAATCAGAGGTTGCGCTAGACTTTTTCACTGCCCGTCATTTGGTCGGACAGGATGGGGGGGGGGGGCACACTCGTCAACTGTTAGCGTTATGCATGCCCACTGCACCTCGCAGGAGTGCGCACAGCGTAAAGTCAAAACTCGCAGACATTTCAATGATCTGTACGGCACCGTTAGGTTTGGAAACGGTATCATTTCCTTTTTGGGGGGCATGCATAACACGGCATAGCACCGGAGCCTCGCTGTGGGGAAACTTTGGCGCTGTTCCGAGTTTGTTCTAATCTGTCAAAATGACGGACTGCTTTCAGATTTTTCCGTAATTGTTAAAAAAATCCGTCATAGACGGAAAATATTCGGTTAACGATACGTCTGGCTTAAATGGAATATAATCATAATATATAAAACTAATATTAGCTGCAAGGTATTTGTCACAGTTTGGGGTTTAAATTGACAGGGACAGACAGGACAAATGGCACTTGAGCACCAGAGGTTAAAGGATATGTAGAGGCAGAGAGAAAGACGGACAGCTGACAGAGTCCAGAGACAGCTGATACAGAGTCTGGGACCTCTTTTGACAGAGTCTGTCTTGCTGGCTCTTGTCTGTGTGTCACGTACACTTTTCCTACAGCCACCATCGGTGCTCGCCCTCCCTCCCTTTCCCTTTCTCAGCTCCCTCTCTCACAGTCCAGATATCCCAGAGGGCCGTGGGGTTGACTAAGGGCAGCGGGCTGATTGTCCAAAGCAGCAGACGGCTGGCCGATTGGGGCGGCGCTGGCCAGTGTCAGCTGACAGTGACTGTGTACATCATGTATGCCCCCCCCTGAGGGATATGTGCATTTGGTAGAAAAGCACATTACTCATGGACAGCATTGCCAGAGCATCCCAAAGGCAAGGCAAGTTGATTTATATAGCACTTTTCAACACAAGGCAATTCAAAGTGCTTTACAAAAAATGAAAGACATTAAGAAAATGGCAAAGCCCTGAAAGTTGCAGTAAATACTTCTGTAAAGTATTCAAGGTTCCAAACTGGCAAATGCTTATTTTCTGCATGTAATGATATGTTTCTTTGTACACACTTCTAATGGCGCGTTTCCACTGCAGGCCTCGCTCGGTTTGGTTAGGCCTTATTAGGCCCGGCTCACTTTAATGCTGCGCTTCCATTATAGTTTAGGAACTGGGGTAGTTACTATAGTAACGCAGTGTAGGCGGAGCCGTGATGTCATCTTCAATGAGCGCCCCAAAAAACAACACAGCCGTTAGCTCTTAGCACTCAGAGCTCACAGCTCCTCATATCTGTTCAGAAACTAGACAAAAGTTAAACAAGTACAAACCACAGACTGCCTGTGTCATGGTGAATACAGTCACTGGTTTATTTATGTCTGTATAGGCCGTTGTTGTGAGTGTGGACGGAGCATATACTGCGTTAGCTTAGCCGATCTCCATTCAGAAAACACACATTTTAAAAGGGTTTTTCGCCTGCCGTCTGTCTGCAGACTTGTCAAAGCATTAATTCATGGTTTTTACTAACCGGTATCAGTATGTTGTTACTTCGGCATCATTTTGAAACGTGTATTACAATTAAATCACGGTCAAATATGTTCATCTTGTTGTAGTTGTAGCCCCCCTTGCCAGCGATTCTCTCTCTAGTTTAGCATACTCAGCCCGACTCAGCCTGGTTGTTCCTGGCCCTAGAACCACAATTTAGTTTGGTAGAACCACTTGGCCAAAACTAGGCCAAGTGGAAACGCAACCAAAAACGGACCCCACACGGCTCGGCATGCTAAAAGCGAGCTACCCGCTGCAGTGGAAACGCGCCATTAGTGACCAGCAGCTACTCATTCTGTTGGTTTGGAAATACATGCCAGAAAGTATTTCTTCCGACTATTTCTGAAATTGGTCTTAAATGATATCCTATGTAGCATTAATGGGGTCTTTTAAAGTCTTACAGTTGGCTTTGGGAAACCTGCAGCTACAAAGCTTCTGGCAGTTTACAATAATCTGCAGTAATGTGATGGTTACTCTGCCATTATGACATGTGCTTCCCCTCTCACAGTGAGCAGGAGAAGGCAGAGCCTCTTTAATCTGCTGTTGTTTTCCACAGAATCTCTCTGATTTGTGTGGGTTTCATTGAACAGTTTGCATCCTAGGAAGCGACTTGGAAGCCCGCCCCCTGCTTCTATGGCCAGGAAACGCCAAATGTCTGAGATTCGTCATTTGTTCCATCTGGCAGACCCAGTGGAGGGGCCGAGGGCTTACATAACTAAAACAAATATCCGACATTTTGGGGGATTACATCATAGAATAGGATCAAATTGTTAGGTTTGAGTTGTGTTTATGTACATAGGTGTTGCAGCCCTGCAGATTACAAGCGAATTTGCATTGAATGTTCATTTGACAATGAGTACAATCATTAAATGTGAAAGAACACGATTTAATGTCTTACCAGTTGGTAAGTTAATAACAAAATTAAAAAACAAATGTATTACAGAATGATCAGAATCTGTGATTGTATTGTCTGGCATTACATTAGCAGGGTTTCAATGTTTGGGAAGCGTTTATATGGTTTCTTTGTGGGTTTTGGATTATTACTGCTGCACGTTGAAATGCTTAGAGCCTTCAGCAGGCCACTTTGCTGAATGACGTCTATGTTCAAAACGTTGTTGGAGCCCCCCCACCCTCCTCATCCTGCTGGAACTACTCTAAAATAAGGCGTGAATGCCTGGAGGAGAGAGGGGAAGAGGAAAAAAGGCTTTCGCACACACCGACCGAATGATGGATTTTATTTGGTCTCCGTTTGCTGAGCCTGAGTTTGGCTGGGTCGGTCTGTTATGTCGGTTTCTATGGTGAATAACACAGACTATGCCAGACTTGACTAGTACAAGGAATAAAAAAATAAAAAAACATGTGCAGAGACGGGGAAGGGGGGCGAACAAGGGAGACTCAATTCCAAGAATTTGGAGGGTGTGGAATCACAGAGCAAGACACGGTAGAAAGGAAAGATATGTGCAGTAGAGCGAAACACTGAAGCAAAGACAGAGCAGCATCTTTCAGCACTCACTGAATAAACTGAGTCGATAGAACGTCCTGTGTCTCAAGTTGAACATGTTCTAAAACAACAAAAGAAAGGGTTTAACAGAGAAGCGTTACAAAAGGCCCACAAATACAATTGCTGCCAATATCTGGTATCAGAACAAACAGCAATAGTATTAGAATCACTTCAAGTTTGATTGCTATATTATAATTATTCACCTTATGGAGTGGGTAAGCTAGATGCTTCTAATTCTGATCAACATTTAGATTCAACGATTGAAAGTCAAATGTTAAAAAAAGTAAACAAATCTGTTTCTTTTTCAGTCAGGGACCTTCACTGACTCCTAACCCATAAACACAACATAGTGTTTCAAATACTTCGATGTTATTATTATTTATTCTTTTTTTGAATTGTGTTTATGTGGCAGCATGAGACGCAAAGGCACACTCCTTGTGGAAAGCTATCTGGCAATGAGCCTGATTCTGAATCCAAATCACAACTTTTACATTTTCAAACAACATACACTTGACATTGTTGATTATAAAATATTGACCATGAAAATAGTATTCTGTCTTTGTTCTAATTGTTCTTGCTCTACCTTTAACCAACCTAAGTTTAGACTTGATTTAAAAGCTCAATAACTCTGGGGAACCAAGGGAGAAGAGTAGCAGAAGAAGCACCGAGAGTGAACACACGCTGAGAGGATCCATTCCGATGCAGCGCGAGGTTCACTTCAGTTAACAGTGCTAATCCCACACTTCTGCATGGAACCAAATGTAGCTCATTCATGCCGTTTCCACCCCATGAATGAAAGATGAGGTGCATTAGCACATGCTGACATGTGATTGAGAGTGTGTGTGTGTCTGTCTGTGTGTGTGAGTGTGTGCATGAGAGATGAGGTATGTTCTCAGTGTCAAAGCCGGATTGATGGGGTGCATTTTATTTAACAGATTGAAGTGAGTATAAGGTCAGCTGTGAGTGTGCCATTTCCTTGATTGGTGGGTGTGTGTGTGTGTGTGTGTGTGGGGGGGGGGGGTCTGCAGGTGTGTGAAAATGAATGTTTAGACTAAATCAAAGCGCTCTTGTTTTTTGTTTCACTCTGCTGTATATGCAGCTGCATCGAATGGCTCTTTGTTCATCATTCCACATCTGTGTGTGTGTGTGTGTGTGTGTGTGTGTGTCATGCCCGTACCGGCTTGTCTGTTATCAGTCCATCTATCTAAAGCTTAACTTGTGGTATGCAGCTCACCTGCAGTAAAACTCCTACACACAAACTGTGCCAACACACATTTGTGTGTGTGTGTGTGTGTGTGTGTGTGTGTGTGTGTGTTGGCACAGTGGAGACACAGCTACTGAGTCCAGAAATAAGGTAGTCAGCACATATTGGCATATAGAGACATAACTGTATGTTGGCCCACTCACACACACACACACACACACACACACACACACACACACACACACACACACACACACACACACACACACACACACACACACACACACACACACACACACACACATATTCACGCTTCTCATGGCTAGTGGTGTCTGTGAGTCACTGGCAGTCTGTTTGCCCTTCTACTCATGCTATTGGTGTGTGTGTGTGTGTGTGGGTGTGTGTGTGTGTGTGTCTCCTGCTCATGCAGTCACACACACATTTGCACATTAACACATGCACACGCACTGTACATCTTGCAAGATCCACGGCAAACAGATGTCACTCTGACCGAAAAAAACAACAACAGTGTACAGCTTGATTCTGGCAGGTCACAGTGATCCCTGTGTGTGTGTGTGTGTGTGTGTGTGTGTGTGTGTGTGTGTGTGTGTGTGTGTGTGTGTGTGTGTGTGTGTGTGTGTGTGTGTGTGTGTGTGTGTGTGTGTGTGTGTGTGTGTGTGTGTGTGTGTGTGTGTGTGTGAGGGGACTTGTTACAGAGAATCAGTCACACCTGGGTCTGCTTTGACTATGTACTTGATTGGCCGATCCCATCATTCGTCAGACGTTCCAGCCCCCTTAGACAGAAGCTGGAGGCAGGCCCACAC
Organism: Harpagifer antarcticus; assembly: GCA_902827135.1. Taxonomy (NCBI): domain Eukaryota; kingdom Metazoa; phylum Chordata; class Actinopteri; order Perciformes; family Harpagiferidae; genus Harpagifer; species Harpagifer antarcticus. Next base: position 3,371,392 of record CADEHL010000900.1, on the reverse strand, counting down.
ACACACACACACACACACACACACACACACACACACACACACACACACACACACACACACACACACACACACACACACACACACACACACACACACACACACACACACACACACACACACACACACACAGCAAGCTTTTCAATGTGCTTCAGTCAGCAAATCATCGACATTATGAATTCTCCAGATTCATGGTGATGGTCCAATGTGGATCCCTGGCCCTGCTCCACTGCACCATTTACAGGTTCTGCCATTACTCACTCTTAAAGAAACCTTCTTGCCGTACTTTTTGTGAGTTAGGGAAAGAGCAGTACTCCAAAGCAGACCACAGTGTGTTTGAGTGGTGTGTACGTGTGGTTGGAGACACAATGATACACTAACAGATTGTGAACAGTCAGCATTTCTGACTTAAAGAGTATTTGTTTGTATTGGGTAAGAGTGACTTAGCTTGTTTTCTAAGGAGGAACACTCTTTCCTAACTGCAAGGATTTCACCAAATGTTGCAGATAATTTTAAAGAAAATCAGTATTGGAGCAACTACATCTGTTATTGTCGCTAACTTCACTTGCCTACTACACCTGGCATAAGAAAGCTGTAATCAGTGCAGCCTATGCCTTTTTAACGGCACATATCCCTCACCTTTAGACTACTGTGGAAAGGAAGGACCTCCAGTACAAAAGCCTCAGGTGAGCTTATGGGAAGTCTTGGTTATGGCTTGTAAAGTTCCTGCAGTGGAAAGAGCCATTAGTCAGCTGGCTTCACCGTAATCTGCCCCACATTTATGACCACCATGACAATAAAGCATAGCTAAAGCACTTGTTGGCCTTGCCACCCACACTCTGAGCAAACAAGATACCCAGCTTATTACTGTCTTCCCTGGCTCCGTCATAACACCCATATCTTATCCAATTATGCTGATTCTTGGGGTTTGACCTCAGCGGTGACCCGTGGTTTTAATATCGCTTCCCTCTGCCATTGATTGGGAGTGGATTTAGTGTGTCTGTGGTTCCTCAAGAGCCAAACAGAAGCATCCAAACATCATCTCTGTCTTCTTCTCCTTACCCCTTGGCTCTGATGCTAATTGTGCTGTATTGTCTGAGCTCCTCTTACTTACTTAAATTGTGTCTGTTTGGGTTGGAGCGAGATTTTAATCTGCTCAGCGAGCCATCTGCCGCTGTCGTTGGGCTGCATATCTCGAGGATTAAATCAGAGGCTGTGTAGCACGTGAGATGTTCCTCGTGCAAACACACACACAGTGAGACACGCACGCACTAATCCGGCCACAACAACACATCGGCAAAGGCAGGTTCTATCGAGCAAACACTGCCGATGTACACACATGAATAAGTGCACACATGTTCAGCAATGCATGAGTGGAGCATGTGGGCCACTGCCACTTCCCCTGCAGCTCAGATTGCCAAACGACTCTTCACCGCCGGCAGCCAAAGGCCCTGATTACCATTTTATTACGCATGTCATTATTCTGATGCTATCAATGGAAATGAATTGGCAGACAATTGATTTACAATAACCCTCCGCTGCTCCACGCTGGCCCTTAGGGAGCCTCTGGTGCTCATTGATTGGTTCATTCTTTCTGCTCTGTCCGACTGGCTGTAACTAGGCTTTCACCTATCACAGGCTACTATACTTCTACATGACAGTGATTTGATTTACTGCTGGATTTTAGAGAAGTCATCTGCTTAAGTACTGCCACCTGAACAGATAGATGTTGATTTAATACCTGTGTGTGGTAGGCCTTTCTCAGTAAAGATGCACCATTGAAGGTAGTCCTGGTTATGGCCAGTGCAAGCAACATCCACACAGTCCCAAACATCATCACCAGTAATGCTACGTTCCATTTACAATGCTAGTTGGCGGTCAGAACTGGGAGTGACGTCACATCCGAGTTGACAGCGTTCCAGTAGCACAAGTCGGAAAAAGACGGACGCCCTCATGAAAGTAGTTCATCTTGTTTCCAGCTTCAGCAATACCGGGTGATAGCGGCGCTTTTTTGTAAACTTTTTGAGAAAAATGGTTCAACTCACTGATTTGATGGAGAAAAAAACTCCCAGCTGGCCATAGGTCATGCAGAACATCATTAGTGCCAAGTGTCTGAAAGCTGTCAAAAACATTCCCATCACAGCGCAACTGGAGTGCTCGCTAACAACCCAGACCATTATTCCCTCCACTCAGAGGGAGCCTGCAGACAGAGGCGTGCAGACACTGATATGTGACTCTGGTACATGCTCAACATGTGCAGTGGCACCCATTTTCTCTCACCTCAATGGAGAGTCTCTCACCCCAGGAAATGTATGTGACAGTTTGGGACTCTCCCTGGACAGTTGTTCTCTTCAAATACCTTTATGGAAGCAGAGGAGGGGGCTGCTCTCTGCTCTGTCCCCCCAGGGATTCCTATTTCAAGTGTTAGCCTGAATTCCAGTTTGCTGGTTAATGACCTGTAATTTTCCAGCTGCAGCGTTACAGGAACATGTCTCTTTTCGTAAAGGTCCCGGGACACACCACTTAGCCTGAGGAGGACATGACCTCATCTCTGGCTGGAACACTTCTCTTTGTCAATTTGGGATTGCTAACTTCCTGTCCGACAGACTACCTTCTACACATTTAGCCTCTTTTCTTTTTTAATATTGTTTTTCATGAGTACTGAACATGTTCTGGATAACATAGCATCCATGCAGCCATAGTAGCCCTTCTACATTACGCTAGTTCAAATCCAAGTTCATTCTCAAGAAAAAGTTCAAACAAGCTTGAGAACAAGTCATGACCTAAATTCAAAACAATATGGTGATTCTAGTGAAAGTCAACTGCTGACTTACTGTCACTTACAACATGTTGTCTAACCGTACTATCATTTGCTTATGATTACAACTCTGAGAAGAGCCATCTGTATTGAACCGAGACACGTTTGACATATTCTCTGGCTGGAACATTTCTCTTTGTCAATTTGGGATTGGTAACTTCCTGTCGGACAGACTACCATTTACACATTCAGTCTCTCTGTTTTTCTATTGGTTTGGATGTGAAATGCTGTTTAAACAACACAGCTTGAATGCAACGTACGTGAAAAGCAAACACCTCTCATCTCCAGACCATCAGACTGTCTGAGTGAAAGGCTCAGGTGTGTTCACTTGAGAGATAGCTACTGTAATTGCGAAGCTGAAAAACGTGCTATTGCTAATCCTGATGCGTCTGCTCTCTGAGGTCCTGCTCTGATGATACTACAGTGTTTACTGTGGGAGAGATGCTTATCACAGGCAGTAGTGGGGATTGGCTGCTCAGGCATCTGCTTGACTGTGTTGTGCTCTAAATGTGAAGTTAAGTGGAAGGCTGTCTGTGTGGGAGTATCACTGCTGCCACTCTCAGCAGGGGTCTTCAAGCCTAATGTACTTTACTTTCACAGCGTTTGGTGCTGCGGATGGAATTTCTGTGTGATTATATTTGATGGGGAATATAAGAAAGCTATTGTATCCCTTTTCTGCTTTATGTCATTAAGTGTTGTCCAGTTTGTACAATTATACAAAACTGCTTCTGTGGGTCTGGGGGAACTTTCGCAAGTTTGACACAAATGTACCTGTTTTTATTCAATATATTGTATCGTATCTTATCTTGGAGTGGATTTTAGAGTTTGATATTTTTAGATGTTGTTTACCCGGCATGGAAGATCTACTTCAGCGTGTTGTAAAAAGCAAGAAATACTTTAGAGCTATGTTAAGGGTTCTCTATCAAACTGAATTATTAGCCTCCACTGTTCCTGGGAGACATTTTCTGAAGCCTGCATTATATATGTAGCTACCATAACATCAGTACAACATATTTTACACAGCACACCTCATTCATTTGACCCCCCTTCCGCTTGTTTTCCCGTGCTTCTCCGCACATAAAAACACTCGAAGACCACAGCTTGCATCTCAGCAGCCCTCATGTGTAAGAGATTGTTCCTCCATTTTGGATGATGGGCTCAGCGTGGAGCTCTAATTGACCCATGTCTGCAAATGCATTAGTGCGGCTGTGCTTGGCCCACTTAATGCCCAACTACAACAAACATGGCCATCAATAGATACAGCTGCATTTTTATGCAGCACATAAGGACCCAGTGTGTTGAGTGGTTTGTCTAAAAGCAGCCAGACGAGGGCTGGTCAGGAGAGAGGCAGTGGCTGGTCACGGTGTCTGAAACAGCTGACCTAATCCCGCCCCGCAGACAGGAAGGAGCAGGAGTAAAGCCTCTGGCCATGTGAGCTGCTCTTTCAACCTTTCGACTCGTAGGTTTGTGTCAAGTGAGGGGTTAGAACCAGCATGGCTTAAGGGGAGCTTGGAAGCTTGTCTCACATTTGACTAGTATCTGTTATTTTGCTAGAAGATATATTTCCGACAGATTTCTAAGAGAAACCTGAATTTCCCCCACAATGTTAGATTTTTAAGGTTGAAGCCAGGATAAAGATAAAGACTATCATTTGGACATTTAAACTCTTGATTCATTGGTAGACCTTTCAGAAAAACTAATCAAATGCAGAGACCAACGCTCAAAACTACATTACATTTGTCCGAAGCTTGAACCCCACACATGTCGAGATCACTAGTTTCTCACTCTGGTGCGTCAGATTCTTGTCTGCTCTTAGGAGAGGATACTGGGATTTGAATCAAGGGGATTGAGCAGACAGCGGCTGGAGGATTTAACCATCATTGCTGACCCCTTCTGGTGTCAATTCCTCAAACAGTCCTAATCCCATCTCATCCTTCCCCGACCGCTGGATCCCACGCGTCTCACTGGATCATGCTCTGGGCATAATGCGCCCTGTGCAAATACGTGAAGGGAAAGAAGTGGATTCTCTTTCTGTAGCTGGTGCTCAACTGTCAGTCTAGCAGTCATGCAGAGGTTTGTTTACGCAACAGTGCTAAAACAATTCCTCTTCCTAAATTAGAAATATTACGTCATTTTCTCTAGAATTCTGTCCTACACCCATTCACTGTTTACAGTTAACACAGGCACATAGTTGAGCTGGGTAATCAACACACGTATTTATTCATTCATGCTGAGCCAATGACCTACCTTGTTTACTATGGCTCATTACTCCTCCAGGTGCTGCTGTGAGGGGGGTGGGATGTGGCAACACGAGCAACACTACAGTCTCACACATTGTTAGATTCACACCTTCCACTATCCTCTAAGCCGTCATATCACCTTCGCTTCCACTGCTGCAGGCTTGTTTATGTTATCAACCATTCACCCCTCCATCTGCCAAAAGCATCCTATCATAGAGCCTTTCCTCTGTACACTGCGACGCTAACTGACCTGGAAGTCAAGCCTTACAAATCCAATGCATATGATTCCGTTTATTAGATGGGAGCTTATGGCTCTTGCTTTCCCCTTCACAAGGTTCTTTATTTATATACTCAATATTCAGTTGATATTACAGCCCTGGATACCTGTTTGGGTGGGCCCCTGATAATTGAGGGTCTTTGGGTTTTAAAGTGGAGTATTCAGGCATTCCATAAAGGGTCTTTGAATACTGAGGAATAACATGTTCTGGATCAAATAGCATCCTGAACGGCTGCTTAAGCTCTTGTTCATTTTCCATGCCATGCTAGTTCAAATGGGGGATGATTCTAGGACAAGAACAAGGTCCAACAAGCTTAAGAACAAGGTCCAACAAGCTTAAGAACAAGTCATGACCTAAACATAGAAAACCCTTTCATTATTGTTCACACTAGGGGTGCAACAACTAATCGACTTAATCGATTAAAATCGATTACCAAATTAGTTGCCAACTAATTCAGTCGTCGATTCGTTGGTGACGTCATCACATGTGTTTTACGCGCCGTTAAGCTCCAACGTTATTGGTCTTTTTATCGGTACTGGAGACATTTAAAAAATATATGTCATGTATTATTGCTACATAAGCATTATCTCGCAGTCTTAGTGTCGCCAACTCGTTTCTAATATGCAAAAAGACAAACAAATGCTTCTATGATGTATTTTCGATCAGACGAGATCTCTCCCCCGTCTGTGTGCGAGGGGGCGGGGCAGTGTACACACACACAGCTGCTACATGCAGCAACACACACACGGAGGAGATGGCGGAGAGAACGCGCTCCGAGGTGTGGTTAAACTTTACCCGTCTCGATGTGGAGAATGCTCGTTCCCAAAAGTGCAATAAGAGTTTAGCATGTAAGGGCGGCAACACGAGCAATTTGTCTAAACATTTATCAAAAGTGCTCCACATCCAGACGGAGGAATGCACCGGGTTCGACTGTCTTTCTAGTAGCTCTGTAGCCCCATCCATGAGTAACGTTTCCACGTCAGGTGTTATGTATGCTAGCAGCAACACACGGAGTTAACTACATTATACAAACATGGGTTAATGATTAGAGGTAACTGAGTTATTTATTTTGTTAAAGTTTCAGCTATTCTGTTTACAGTTCTGTCATCAGATTATTTAATACGATTTGTTAAAACACTGTTGTTTCTTTTGATGTGAAATATTATTTATTTAAGTTAAATAAAAAGCTATGTTAATTTTGTTCAAAATGTGTTTAGTTAATTTAATTATATGTATTTTTGAATCAGGTATTCATCTTTATTATCTTCATTGTTAGTTTCCACATGCCTAAAACAACCTCAAGCTACATCTAAAAGTTGATGGCTAAATCAGAGCGTACAGTACAGTAATAGTCCGAATAGTCGATGAATCGTTTCATTAATCGATAGATGAATCGATTATCAAATGAGTGGTTTGTTGCAGCCCTATTTCACACTGAGTGAGAGTGTGATATTCTATGTATCACTCAGTACAGTTTAAATGTTACAGTCTTAATGTACTATCTTTGGCTCATGATTATAATTCTAAGAAGAGCAATCTGTTCTGACCCGAGACATGTTTGAATACAAACTGTTCTACAAAGGCCTGTCACCACAACAACTTTTCTTGCATGATTTATTGTGCCAAAAATAATTGCGATAATCTGTATTATTGTCACTTTTTATGCTGCTGATAAAATGATATAATAGCATAATAATACAAGTACACCCTTTTTAAAGAGCAAAACACCTTTCATTCTTGGTAATATGCACTTGGATACGATGAAAAATAAAACCTCACGACCAAAACAGTAAATACATCTGACTTTCTGGCTTTATTAACAAAATATTATTATGATAATATATAGTACAAAAGGCCCTGGACGATACAACAGCAACAACATTTTGTCAAATTTGTTATATCTTGTTCGATATATGTTGCTTCTTTAGTTGTGCGTCACTTAATACAGCTTCATATTAAAAGTTTAAGACAACATAATAGAATGTGCATTATTTATGATGCATTGTAGCCATAGTCAAACTGGTGGTGAACCACAGGCGGCTCTATGGAAACATTCTCTCACTCCAACCCACCAGTGTCTGTGACGGCGGCAGCTCCCAGTGTCTCAGGAGGAGGCATCCTCTAAAGCTGCTCCAGCTGGAGGTGTCAGTGAGAGAGGGACAGGGACGCAGGATTGGAGGTTAAGACTGTAATTGGTGGTCCATCCCTGCCCCTGGTAGTGGAGGGCTCCAGGGATGAGGCTTTAGCAGGCGTAATGATGTCTGTAAGATGAGAGGGGATTTGAGTGAAAGCCCCCACCCTCACTCAAATCCCCCTCTTCCTGCTCTCTTAAAGGAGGATCCCTGCAGCAAACTGAAAGGGCAAGGACACTCTTAGTAAGGCAAACCATTATTAGCCACCCCGGCCCATTTTAGAAAGTCTAGCAGACCTTTTAGCCTATTAAATGCAATACATAAGAATAGTTACGAACACAATTCATTTTGTATTTCAAATGTTCCATATTACATTCTGATACTCGATCAGTGAACACTTCCTGTCTGAAGCAGGGAGGGGGTTCTTTTATGCTGCCAATCTAAGTGTAGTTAAGAAGGATGCTGTGACTTAGGTGGTGAATGGGTGTCTTCCAATCAGATGGTCAGTGCTTTGATACCCAGCCTCTGCTGTCAACATGTTGAAGTGTCCTTGGGCAAGATACTTCACCACAGTTACCGCTGTAGTCTGCAGTACTGAAGTGTCTCTAAATGACATGTCATGTACAAGGAGGGCTGAGAATTTGTTAGGCGTTGGGATGATATTCACAGTTATGGCATGTTTCTGTTGCAAACATACGTGTGTGTGTGTGTGTGTGTGTGTGTGTGTGTGTGTGTGTGTGTGTGTGTGTGTGTGTGTGTGTTTGCACAGCCCTATTGGGCATGTTGTCATATGTTAACTCATGTGCATCAGTCTGGGGTTGGGGTACCCGAAATGCCTGCTTGTGTTTCAGTGCCCCGTAGGTAATACTTGGAAATCAAACTGCCAGTGTGTGTGTGTGTGTGTGTGTGTGTGTGTGTGTGTGTGTGTGTGTGTGTGTGTGTGTGTGTGTGTGCTCCCTATGCGCCTGCAGGCCAGCAGCACCCCCCTCCTCCCAGTGCTATTTATGTATTTGCTCAGCCATGCGACTTAACCCTTTCACAAGCAACCTCAACCTTAGGGCACGTTACACACCAAGCAGAAGTATGCCCCAGGCCCTGCATTTCCCCATCCTGCACACAGACACACTCCTCCCCTCTCCTCCCCTCTCCACCCCTCTCCTCCCCTCTCCACCCGTGATGCACATCTGGCCTCCTTTGAAACATAGCAGCTTTTTGCACCAGTGCAAGGAAAAGAGCCATCAGCAGATTCCTCTGCACTCAAGCCGCCAAGCTTCTTCCAAGCAGAACTAGGGAAATAAGAAGTGTTTCAGCTGAACTGCATTTCATCAGAAATACTGTATCACATTTGAAAGGTTGTCATCTACTATTATGTTCTAGTAAGCATTAACTCTTTATATATGACACACAATCAGAAGTAGTTGCACACACACACACACACACACACATACACACACACACACACACACACACACACACACACACACACACACACACACACACACACACACACACACACACCACACACACACACTCACAGCCAGATCAATTGGTAAATCCAGTAGTGTGCATGTAGGATAAGAACACATCTAAAAAGTGAGCAAATTGAATGATCCAGCTTTTAGATGGCTCTTAAACATTTAAGATCATAAAAGGGACCTTAAATGAATGTTCTGGCTTTCTTCGGCTATCCAATAGCAACACAGCAGACATGAACTCCATCACCAGGGTTTGTGTATGTCTTCCCATCAGTGTCATCCACCGTCACAATGATCAATGGAATTAGGACTGATTGATATTCAATTTTGATATTCAATTTTATTTTTGTATAACATTTTAAAAGGATGCTTTTCTTAAACTAAAGTACATTGGAAATGTAAAATGCCAATACATTTACAAGCCCATATTAGCATTTGAACTGCTATTTCTTAATAGATAAACACACATAAATATATTTGTAGGGAATAATGTAATCATATTTCTAGCGAGCAGGTCAATATTCTTCTGTGATTACAGTTTACAATGTAATGTACACATCTTAGTCACAATGTGCAAGAAACTATCATTTATTATCCAAAATAATATTATAAAATATATTCAAATATAATCAGATTGCCAACCCCTAAACATTCGCCTCAATACCAGGGCTGCTCGATTATGGCAAAAATTATAATCTCGATTATTTGGGTCAATAATCGTAATTGCGATTATTACATTAAATTCAAATTCAATTCATTGACTTTGAAAACATCCATTTATTGGAGAAGAAAATGTGAACAGTATGTTTTTAACAGTTGATTACCCTGAACTTTAAGTATAATTCAACTAAAAAAATAAATAAAAAAAAAGTAATAATAAAAAAATTATCGTTTTATTTCGATTACGTTGTTTTCGTAATCGTTGCAAGCAATAATCGCGATTAAAATATGATTAATTGAGCAGCCCTACTCGATACCCAGTATTGGCTGCAAAAAATGGTCGATGTTGCACATTGGTGGCCAAGTAATAGAGGTCAGATATCAAATGAATAATGACATCTGTCTTCAACACTAACTTCCCAAAGTGAATGAAAGTCACTGAAACATCCAGCCTATCTGTCTAGCATGTTAATGTTAGCATTTGATCCTTTTAAAAACAGCATCAGCCAAGCAAGGGATGGAAAAGGAAAGCCATGGAAAAGTCCAGCTGTATTTACTTAGCCACCCACCCCCCGTCTCCATGTTACGCTTCTGAGCTTTCCGTCTCCTCGGTGGGCCGATCCCTGGCTCTCTCCAGCTGACAAGAGCCAGTCTCTAACCATTCCCACGGAAAGAGTTGCCAAAGCAAATTTGGCGAGAGGAAATGAAGACCCTGCTGCCTTCCCAAACCTCCCGATCTCTTCCCTTTCCTTCCCCTTTTTACGTGTTCATTCGTGGAGCAGAGGGAGGGCTCTCTGTTGCCTTCCCTCTTATTATTCTTTCTCTGTTCTTTTCCATATCACTGTTGTCATATGCAACTGGTAATGTTGGTGACCTCCATGCTCTAGGTTCAGTTGGAGATCCTACACAGTCCTTCAGGGAGTGTGGGCTGTTACAGAGAGCTTTGGTGGTCTAGCACGTTATGAGTCTGATTGTTTTTATGGCTTTTTGGATTAGCTGAGTTTTATCCTGGAAGTCATCTGTTGCTGCTCTCTGCTCAGACTTGGTCCCTTGCCACAAACTGTTTACGCTTCTCTTTCTTTTCCAACCCTTGTTTGTTTCTTCCATTCTTTGCCATACTGTACTCCCTCCTCTGTTTTTCTGATGTGATTGGACATGTCAGCCCTTTTCCCCTTCGGAATAGTAACCGATTGAGCCTCTGTGAAGAAACACTTCATTCATTTCCCTGCATATTTAAACGCTTTCTTTATCCAGCAGTTGTTTTAAATGGTTGCTACAAGTATTGAACCGTAGGCCTAGCTAGAAACAGGAGCTTTGGGAGGTTTCTCTGGCCCCTTTCACACCAACGCGGTTCCAAGGCTGGTTCAGAGCTAGAGCCTGATAAAGAAAACGGCTTATGCCACAATAGGATAGCAACAAGTAGTCAAGATAGTCAGTTTAGCTGCGGTTGCTATGCTAACATCACCCATTGTATACCAGAGAAACGTTCATAACAGCGTTGTGATGCCAAACAGCGGGCAGCACTGCAGCGGTCGGTCAATGCCGCTGAAACACATTATAAATAATGAACCACGGCACTCTGGAGAAAAGTACAAGGGTTGAGAAGTAGTTATTTAATGTAATCTGGCTTCGTATGATTAAAAGCAACTCGATCATCGACCCGGCGCCGCTGGGGAGAAAATCAGCGACGTAAACTGTGACGTCATGACGCAGCCGCGGCAGCACCAGTCGGGCTCTGGGCGGTGTGAACAAAACGGGGGCTGAAATGAAAAACTGGTTCTGAACCAGAAAAGCGCTAGCACGGAGCTAGAACGGGAAGTGCGTTGGTGTGAAAGGGGCATCTGTTTTGTCCACGAGCCTCTCTGGACTCTTCCTGGAAGTATAGAATGCATTGTAAATCATTCCACTACATTTCCTGGCGGGATTCTGGAATATAAATTGTGCAATAAGAAGGAATTGAAATGTCAGATTTCTAAATGTCCCTCCAGGAAAACGCTGGGAGGCGACAGGAGAGGTAGCAGGTTTGACTCGGAGGCAGTATCAATACAAGCTGTTTTTGGCGAGGGCTGTGGAAACAAAGTGTCTTTTTGTTTCTCTTTCAAGTAGCAGGGGAAAGCAGGAGAAGCTTTGCTAATAAGATACATGATGGCTTATGTGGGGAGCCGTGGTACAGGCAAGTACTGCTGGAGCCTCCGCTCTATATATACAGCTACCTGATAGTCTGAACATCTGCTATTTGTCTGTACACACACACATGCACGTGCACACAGTCCTGTGTTTCTTCCCCTGGCAGGTGTCTTTCCTTTCAAGTCCTCACCCGGTTCTCCAACTAGCTAAACAAGTTGGAACTCGCTCTTTATAACTTAAATAAACACAGTTACTTATGTGCTGAGCGCAGGAGGAATGACTTTGCGCTGTATCAAAGTGAATAATAGATGAGGTAATATCAAGTGTAGTCAGCAAACCAGTTCATCTGCCTCAGCAGAGTCCGGGTAATGACATTAGTGTGATCCTTCGCAGAGCAGCGCTGCAATAGTTTGACTGTAACTATGTAAAGTGTTTTTGCTATTTACTTCGCTGAAGACAGAGACCCTATTGTTCTCTGTGACTCCTCAGCCAAGGAGACGACGGTGGGATGAACTAGTTGCCAGAATTGGAGCTCTGCGTGTGTGTGTAACCCACAAACATACAGTCGAGGAATCTCACTCGGCTGAGCAGCGACGCTGTATGTTTGTCCTGCATGTTGTTCTGGGTGTTGAACTGCACACACGGAGGAAGCACGGAAAAACATCGTAACAGAACAAGTGAAGATAGAGACACAACAATTAAGCACTATTAGATAAAGGGCAAGCACATCATATTTAAGATAAAAATTAAAGGTTATTACAATTTACAAAGTACACATTCGGGTAAAAAAAGTAGCAGCAGCAATTATGAAATAAATGAAGTGTAACATGAAGGAATGAAGTAACAATTGAACTATTGCACATAATTGTTATTGCACAACAGTGGTGTCACAGTCTTTGTTTGTTTTGTTATTGTTTGTTTACATTACATTATACTAAGAGTCCTGCATACAGCTTGTTTCCTCAACAGTTAATGAACTCACCCTGGAACCTGAGAGCTGCAGGTCAGCCCTTTCCTGCATACATTCTGGAACCACATGTTGTCCAACACCTGTTTGTTACCCGCATATGTGGGATCTGCGTTGCCTGTTCTGAACGAGGTGAGCCAAGCTCTGCCTCCGGGGGGGGGGGGGCCCCTCAGCGAGACATGCAGGGAGGCCAAAGTCAGGTCACAGGCAGGGTGCGGCTCGCTCGCCCTTCTGAGGGAAGAAAGAGCAAAGAAAACATTGTTTCATCTGAGCGGAGGCTCGGGGAAGTTGCTTAGGAAACCTGTTAGGCACCATGTCACTACACGCTGTGTGTCTCAGCTATGCAGGCCTGACACTGACTCACATTAGCTCTCACAAAGGTAATGGCCACAGTGATGATCAGTGGTATGTTGCAAAGAAAATATAACTAAAGGCGTACTTTATAGAACGTTGAACCACAGTACAGTATCTTCCTCAGCTGCTGGAGTTTGGTTGGTTTGCATGGAGATGTTCCATATAGATATAGAAGCTACACAAATAGCAAGTAAGATAGGACTTCATCATTCATTACTGAGCAATTATATACTTTTTATTTGAAGGAATTAGTCAAATAATTGTAAAGTTGATATTTGACTAACCTGATAGCTCCTTCATGGATTTCTAGTATGCCAAATCTACACATGAAAGATAGTTCTTTTATGTAGGAATGTATTGACCATCAATTGACAGATGTTGCAGTTATATCATTAAGGGTAGTTGGGGTTTAGTTTAGGACAGTCATCTGGTCCTCCAGACCGCACTGGAAGCCTTTTAAGCCCCGGGTACTTCATTTAGCTGTGCTTTTGCAAATGATTCAGCTTGCTTTCTTTCTCTGCGACTGGAATCTTGCTTGTTTGTAGAGGACATCCTGTAATCTATGACACAGGAAACGCTCTCAGACAGATAGACGAACAGGGCGGGGTGGGGGTTCTGAGGGGATGGACAGCGAGAGGAGGGAGTTGCAGAAAAATGAAACACGGACACGGGTAAAGATAGAATTACAGACTTTCTGAACAAATGATTGTGGCTCAAGAGCGGCGTTATTCCAAGGCGCTTTCATTTGGTGGTCCTGTTTCACATCAGCTGGGATCCCAGGGAGATGGAGTTTTCAGAGGGCGGTCATTACAGAAGTCTCTGCGCTCCCCTGAAGGCCCCTTCTGGCTTCTTTCCAGCAGGCCAACAAGAATAGCCTTTCCTCCAAATGTGTTGCTTTCTTCACTGCGGCTAACTCTAATTCCAACTTGAAACAGAAAAGATATATGGATACGTTGGTCAGAGAACTTATATTGTCAGGAAGCTACATCTAGGATTTCTATTTCTACCAACTCCCTCAATACAGTCTGATCAGCTGATCAAAACTCTCAAAAGTGTGACTTTGGCAGTTAACCTGCTGACACAAAGAACCAGTTTGATTCATTAAAGAAGCAACAACAGGGTAAAGATCCCAGGAACATGTATTTATTTAAGGATCTCTCAGAGCTTTATAAAGATGTCTGCAGCTTAGTGAAAGTATAACAAGTTTCACTTCCACAGTTGTGTTTCTACTGTTATGTATTTATTTCTCTAAACTGCATATATCTGCAGATCCCCCAGGATGGGATCTCATCTGGTCTCTGATGCGCATCCATGCAATGTCCCTCGCATGTGTAAATGAAACATTGAAACATCAAGTTATTTACTGCATAATTGTGCAATAGAGGCATTAGAGTAACAACACACATAGAACCTTTCAGAAATATCAACACGAGCAGAAATGGTTTCGCTCGGTACATTTTGAAAGAGATTGTGTGCTGTAATATTTTAGAAAAATGCTCTTCATGTGTTTAGACAAACATCACTAGTCTGCAAACAGAGGAAGTGTTCTGAAGCAGAGTTTCAAAAGAGCGTCTCAACCGAGAAGTCTGTTATCACCCCACCCATCCTGCCACACACACACACACACACACACACACACACACACACACACACACACACACACACACACACACACACACACACACACACACACACACACACACACACACACACACACACACACACACACACACACACACACACAGCCTTACTAAGAGACATGTACACCCACATCCACTCGCCCAGACACGTGCTCACACATGAGCCCCTCTGTGGCCCCCCCTGTGGCCCCCCACTGGCAGCTGAGACGGGGCTGCCACTCTCACTATTTCCACATGCTTCCCCATGACTTGAGGCTTTGTGAGTTCCTCAGCTACCATGTGTAAAGTAAGGTACTGTAAATTAGCTTCACAGATATGTGCTTCAAACATCCAATATTGATATTTTGTGTCATTTCTTGGCCGATATCCTTCCTAAAAAAGTAGCTTTTAGAGCACACAGCACTGGGACTCCTTGGAATCATGAAGTGATATCTAACTTTTAATAAAAGGCTAACGGCATCGCCCTGATACCAGGGTAATGCTCCATATTACGAGGTGTCATACTCTCACTGTGAGGTGTGTGAGCTGCTGTCTGAGCACATCTAACACACACCTCTGCTAATCTGAAAGCCTTATTTTAGAAGTGTGACATCCTGTCTATGCTGTGTAATCCACACCGGATCATAAAGGGGATGGGCTGCAAAGTGCACGGGTATATGCACACACTCACACACACACTCACATTAGTGTGTGTCTCTGAAGGTTAGCCCTGCGCTATCATTTGCAGCTGTAAATCGCACGCTTATCAGCAGAGCAGTGTAAAGGGTCTCATTCACCTCCAGTCAGGGTCTGAGTGTGTGTGTCTGAACGTGTGTGTATCAGCGCAGGGTTTCTCATGTTTTCATCTCACACACCCTCCATCACAGAGCCCCATTTGTTAATTTTTTATCCGAGGGACCCTCTTAGGAAGATATCACTAATGGTATCATTTCACATTAATAAAATGTAAATGACTCCTCACTTTTGCTCTGGAAACAGCCCAAAGCCTCTGACATCACCAAGCCGCCTTCTGAAACAGGAACTCCCACCCGGCTGTCTGTGCTCCGTGTCGCACAGTCCCACTGTTCAGTAATCTAGACATGCAGATTTCTCCCTCCGCCCCCCCCCACCGGCGGCCCCATAAGCTCCGCTGCCAATTGTTGACCCCCGACGCTCTCCTCCGTCCAAGATTACCGGGCCGGATCTCGCCCTGATGGAAAGCTGTTGGCAACCGGTAATCCACGAGACGAGGACTGGCACGTGGCACAGAGACTTTGCCCAGAGGCTGTGTGTGTGTGTGTGTGTGTGTGTGTGTGTGTGTGTGTGTGTGTGTGTGTGTGTGTGTGTGTGTGTGTGTGTGTGTGTGTGTGTGTGTGTGTGTGTGTGTGTGTGTGAGTGTGTGTGAGTGTGTGTGAGTGTGAGTGTGAGAGTCCAATGAACTGCAGGCACTAGCCTCTTGCCTTGATGTCCCGCCCTGATTTATAGGACTTATCTCTTCATATCTTAATAACACACAAACCTCAGTAAGGACTCCTCTGTGTTATGTCGTGTCTTTTTACTCGACCAAATCTTCTTTACATCAAGAAAGGCTTTTGTATACTACACTATACGATGATACTTTATTTTAGGATCAAGTCTGCATAGTTTTTCTCGCAAACCAGCAGCTTTATTTACAACATTAAAAAGGTCAAGAAAGATACAAGAAAACAAACATATAACATTACAATGAATGAAGAATCGCCTCCATTGGACTCCTGTGTACGGTGGCCCTGAAGTGCACGACACTACAGCATTTCACAAAACACAGTGTTTTCTGAAATGCTGGAGTGTCTTGCACTTCAGGGCCACCGTACCTTTGTTTACTTCAGTAACATAATGACATCACGATGTGACACTCGCCCTCCTATTGGCTAGTACTCCAACACATTGAACGTGAGGCTAAGGGGCGGGACATCTCTAAGCGGTTGACCAATGACAATCAGCCAGCTAACCAATCAGAGCAGACTGGACTCTGGTTTCAGACAGAGGGTGAAAAGAGGTGCTGCAGCACAGGCAGTATGAGAAAAATAAAGAGCTTTCTGAACATTAAAGCATGGAGACATGTAGAGACACTACATACTGATATACACCTGAACATCAGCAGGAGAGGACTCTTTAAAGTAGAGACACTACATACTGATATACACCTGAACATCAGCAGGAGAGAACTCTTTAAAGTAGAGACACTACATACTGATATACACCTAAACATCAGCAGGAGAGGACTCTTTAAAGTAGAGACACTACATACTGATATACACCTGAACATCAGCAGGAGAGGACTCTTTAAAGTAGAGACACTACATACTGATATACACCTGAACATCAGCAGGAGAGGACTCTTTAAAGTAGAGACACTACATACTGATATACACCTGAACATCAGCAGGAGAGGACTCTTTAAAGTAGAGACACTACATACTGATATACACCTGAACATCAGCAGGAGAGGACTCTTTAAAGTAGAGACACTACATACTGATATACACCTGAACATCATCAGGAGAGGACTCTTTAAAGTAGAGACACTACATACTGACATACACCTGAACATCAGCAGGAGAGGACTCTTTAAAGTAGAGACACTACATACTGATATACACCTGAACATCAGCAGGAGAGGACTCTTTAAAGTAGAGACACTACATACTGATATACACCTGAACATCAGCAGGAGAGGACTCTTTAAAGTAGAGACACTACATACTGATATACACCTGAACATCAGCAGGAGAGAACTCTTTAAAGTAGAGACACTACATACTGACATACACCTGAACATCATCAGGAGAGGACTCTTTAAAGTAGAGACACTACATACTGACATACACCTGAACATCAGCAGGAGAGGACTCTTTAAAGTAGAGACACTACATACTGATATACACCTGAACATCAGCAGGAGAGGACTCTTTAAAGTAGAGGCACTACATACTGATATACACCTGAACATCAGCAGGAGAGGACTCTTTAAAGTAGAGACACTACATACTGATATACACCTGAACATCAGCAGGAGAGGACTCTTTAAAGTAGAGGCACTACATACTGATATACACCTGAACATCAGCAGGAGAGAACTCTTTAAAGTAGAGACACTACATACTGATATACACCTGAACATCAGCAGGAGAGGACTCTTTAAAGTAGAGACACTACATACTGATATACACCTGAACATCAGCAGGAGAGGACTCTTTAAAGTAGAGACACTACATACTGATATACACCTGAACATCAGCAGGAGAGGACTCTTTAAAGTAGAGACACTACATACTGATATACACCTGAAAATAAGCACACTATGCCCTCTTTAACAAATGTGTACTGCAGACAGAAAAGAGCGTTGTTGGTCAGGGAAACCGATGGCGTTATGGAAAGTCATTGAAAGTCATGGAGCTGCACGTCAGTGGGCAGCTGTCACATCGGCAGACCTCGTCTAGCCACGCTACTTTCCTGTGAGAGCAGCTCTGATTACACAGACATGTGGCACAGCATGACACACTGCCAGAGAGAGAGAGTATCTAACCCCATTACAAATGACCACCTGTTGACACCACGCAGGAGGGGTGTGTGTGTGTGCGCACTGATGTTGGCCGCACTCCTCAAAATAAGAGTGAGAGCACCAGAGAGAGTGTATGATGAGGGAAAACATCCCCTCTATAAATATTGTTGGTTTGACAGAGCCAGCATTACATGTGTGACCTCCACTTTAACACACAACCTTTAAACAGTGAGTCAGAACAAAACGCTTGTCGAAGGTAATTCCATAACTACACACTGACAGCTGAAAGACTTTCATTTCAGCTGTCAGGAAGATTCATGGAAACAGTCTACAAAAGATTTGTTTTTGCATGCAAGTTCAATGCTATTATAATACACTTCACAATATTTCACATTTGTGGAATTGATCGATCATAATGTTTGAATCCACTTAATTGTTTTAAAACTACATATAAGTGGTACATTTCCTAAGTTATTTCATATTATTTGTATTACATAACACTCACACTTTTTTTAGGGATTTGGATTATTCATTTCCTGCAGCACACTGTGTTCAATCAATTATGCATTGCTGTTAGTGTGTGTCTGTGTGTGTGTGTGTGTGTGTGTGTGTGTGTGTGTGTGTGTGTGTGTGTGTGTGTGTGTGTGTGTGTGTGGCAGCTAGTGACAGCCACAGCTTGGAGAGACTGAGGTCATAGCCACGAAGCCTAACAGAGGAAGAGAAACAAACCCCTGCTTGTTTTTTTCTGTATGGGTGTATCTGTGTGTGACAAACAGACAGACAGACAGACAGACAGACAGAGACACACACACACACACACACACACACACACACACACACACACACACACACACACACACACACACACACACACACACACACACACACACACTGCCCCAGTCACCTCTAGCCTCCTCTCTTGGCTGCCCATGAGCAAACACACGAGCTGTATTGGATTGTGTGTGACAGAGTCAACACCACACCTACATTTAAACACACTTCCAGCTATCAGACACCTCCGCTGGCACTCGTGCATACACACCCACACTCTTATTTGTCTGTCTGACACTATTGGGTGCACTCTCAGTTCACTGACATTATAGTGTGACAGCTCTTAGCCAGCTGCCAACCTGTGCAGTCACATCACGAGGGAGCAGTAATCCACCCAGCGCACATGTGTGAGCCCTTTTCAAGCAGCACGGATACTGTTTTCACTTTGTTTATATCTTTAAATGTGTCTGTTCATAGGTATATATATATATATATAGGTATATACATATTTTTATATATCTTTGTTATTGTATTCGGGATTGTGGGAAACTGTATTTTTTTATGTGACCAAATGTTTTTTCTTTTTATTCTCAGAATTCAAAATGTTATATCCGATTTATTTTCATTCTGACAAGAACATAAGGTTTCTCTCTTTCTCTCAGAATTCTGGCTTTAATCTCAGAAAAGTGACAACTCCAATTGTTGTTGTACTTTTGGTCACGTCCCAAAGACCTTTCCTCATGTAGCCCCTACTCCTCTTCCATATTACATGAGCCCATTATGTCTTTGTAAAAAATACTGCCTAAGTGAAATATAGCTAGATCAAATGATTTAAAACTGAAATCAAATGTCTTTCTGTTCCTCCAGGCATCTGACCCCGTCCCTATCAAACGGTCCAAACATGAAGACTTCCCCTCACCGGCCCTGCAGTCGGACAAAGAGAAGCAGCACGACTGGCTCCAGTCCCTGTCCGCCGCCAATAAGGTCCGTGTTGCTGAGCTCAGGGGGGAGATGTTGGTGGTGACGCATGAGATGAGATGTGGTGTAATATTATAGTCTACAGAAGTTTTCGGATGAGGGTAGCGCTTAAATTTAGATTGGGCACGCGGTGCTCACAGAGGGGGTAACTGTAGCCGCCATGAGCCCCCCAGATTCACTTACTGAGAGGCAGCGCAGTGTAACACAATATAACCACACAATAATGATGAATGTCACCTGTGAAGATCAATATTCCCAAAAAATCCACTCTGAGGATACGGTTAGAATGTCTTCAACAATTCATTGGTTGCACCATTTCTTACAATTACACATTCACATTCAAAGGACTGAGTACAGCTGATCACATTGACTGCAAGCTATCGCACTGATAAATATATCACACAGAGAAATAATATAGTCTAAAGTTGCAGAGAGTTGGAGTCCTAGAACCAGTGTATTCCGTCCTCCAACCTGTTGTCAGGCCAGCTACAATAAGCCTGTGTATCAAACATGAATGCTATGTTTCCGTAAGTGTGTCCTGCTTAGCATATCAACATGTCTAGCACTGCTCGTCAGCATTGAAACATATCCTCCAAATGCAACAGTATTTTTTGGTAGTCACTTTTGTTACTTGTAGAATAACAGGTTTATGTTTGTCTTTTTTCAGGGGCTTAACTGCATCCAGCCCAGACAGAGACCCTCAGCTTTCAGACCCTGGTCCCCCCACATCTCTGCTGGAGAGAAGGAGCCCTCCAGTCACCCCCTGGCCCTGCTGAGAGACAGGTGAGGCAGCACCAACACACCTCACTCACATGGCAGAAGAACATGACAGCAATAGGGTGCTTCAGAGAGGAAACTCTTTTGAAGTTAGCATTGCGCTGGTTCCCTCGACAACAAGCCAATGTGATTCTGGATTCCTGCAGAGGATACACACCGTGGACACAAGCGCCAGAATCAGAGGCTAACTTTGGGCTAAAACAAACTAAACCATTGTTTACTGTAATGTCATCACCACTGGACTTTACGTGGCAGAACACAATCTGTTTACCACAGACCTTTATAAATATATAATCCATTCAAACTCATCCCTGCAGAACTAATATCTAGACTTTAAGGAGCTATTACTGCAGCAGAGTTCTGCCATTTTGTTGGGTTGGATCTGATGAGCTGCTCTCGCTTGTCTGGGTGGGCTGGTGTCAGAGGGTCAAGTCTGACTCCACCACAGCCTCCCACACTCCTCCACTTACACACATTTGACACACACTCACACTTTGGGCACCCACTTGGCGTGGCGCTGCCAGAGCAGGCTGCACCATATCACAGTGCCCAGTTTCTCCTAAAGTGGGAGGAGAGAGCTGCAGGCACTTCGCTGAACGCTTCAATCTGTCCATACAGTATGCTACTGTGTTTGCATGCATGCACAACTCAGCTCCTGGTTAGGAAGTAACCTTTAACGTGTTGTACACATTTGAGCTGCACAATTCATCACCATTTTATTGAAATTGCATTTTGGACTTGTGCAATATTCAAATGTCGGGAGGCACAATAGTTGGAGAAGACTAAATATGTGTTAAAATATAACTTTTAAATAAATATTGTTGATTTGCAGAGATATCCCAGCCTTCAAATGAATACTTAATAGAACATATTTGTTGAATACAGATCCTCTTATATAATCACACTGATCATTTTTCATTGGTAATGAAATGTATGATTCAATCATTTTCAAAACCTCCAATCATATCACAATTTCTAAATATTGCAATTGTTTACTTTTTCCTAAAGTTGCAGCCCTAAATTAAATCTAAATTGTCTTTTTTTTCTTTTCTCAAAGCTTCTACAACTACAAGAGTATAGAGAAAGCAGTGGCCCCCAATGTGGCCCTCACACCGCTGCCCCTGGGGAAGGTAGGTCCAACGTCCCTGTCGGTACCCAGCACCTCCCTCCCGAGCGGAGGTGAGCCCCCGGGCGAGGGCGCCAGCTCCAGGCCCCGCAAGAGAAGAGCCACAGAGGAGCTCCAGCCCCCAGAGCCGGAGCCCCCCTGCCCCCCGCCCGCAGCCGCCAGCAAGCTGCCGCTGCCTCCCCCTCAGGACGACAAGGAATCTGAGGTGGAGATCGAGGTGGAGAGCCGCGATGAATGTAAGCAAACAACTTAAGAAAGTAGAAATGTTCAGGTTCAAATAATGTAGTGTCATTTGCACAGCTGCAGTGTAAACATGACCATCCCAGGATCCGGCAACAATGCAACGTCAATATACAAGTAATGCAGGAGAATGTAACGACATACAAGTCAAATAAGATGAGCTTTAAATAGAATATAAACTGTAATGCTGTACGGTGAAATAATAGTGCTTATTGTTATAATATATAAATACGTGAGATGCAAACAGATGAATGATATGAAGTTGTGAAGGCGCAGAGGTAGAATGTGTTACATGTGTACATTGATACGGGGCTGATACACTTAGTTTCCACCAGAGGATTTTACACACACCTCACCCCCGTGTCCTGGTCTCCCCCCACAGTCACATCCTCCCTGTCCTCCATGTCGTCGCCATCCTTCACCTCGTCCAGCAGCTTAACCAAGGACCTGAGCTCGCCGGGGGCCCTGGGGCCCGTCTGCACCGTCACGTCGGCTGAGGGCCCCCCTCCCACACCCACACCCACTGCAGCCCCTGTGGCCCCCTCAGAGGGGGGGCTAGAGTCGGAGCTGGAGAGTCTGAGGCAGGCGCTGGACAGCGGACTGGACTCCAAAGAGTCCAAGGAGAAGTTCCTGCACGAGATTGTGAAGATGAGGGGTGAAGCAGGAGGAGAAGCTGGGGTCCGCCCTGCAGGCCAAACGCAGCCTCCAGCAGGTGGGGGCCGTTTGTGTTATCAACAGTAACCCATTCGTCATGTACTTTCCCTTCCCGATGAGAACATTGATACATGTTGCATATATGTGCGTTGTTTACACGATTAGGTCCGAGGTGTGTTTAGGATAGCAGTTAGCAGTTAGCAGTTAGCAGTTAGCAGTTAGCAGTTAGCAGTTAGCCGTTAGCAGTTAGCCGTTAGCAGTTAGCACACAGACAGGAGGCAGAGGGAAACTGTGAGCCCAGCTCCATTCAGAGTGATTTAAATACACACATCACACACTCTGAGAGACTTGACTATGTTACAACATGGCCCTACTTGAGATTTGAATGAAAACATTTCTTACTTGTTATTGTATTCAGAGACATCCGTGCATCAACAAAAATAAGAAAAACTATATTTATTCAGTTTGCATTGATCAAAATGTAAAAGTATGTCACTTAATAGTACCTACATCTCAACTCATAAATGTGTGACTTTACCTGGACTTCTCCATTGAATGAGACTTTGCTTGGATTCAAGACTAGCTTCAACCCTTCCTGCTTCAACTTGAACTTGCCGCAGATGTTTTTAATACAGCTTTGCCAAAGTAGTTTGCAATGTATATTAATCTCCATACCACACGTATGAGCAAAGGGCTTTACCTAAACTAACCTCTGTGCCATTCAAGGCCACCAACCAGTCAAATAAATCACTGTTACGCAATCAAATGTGGAGAAACCTACACACCATGACAAACGGCCTGATATAACAAGATCAGCCGTAATTATTGAAATGTGCAACCCTGTTCATTAAGTGTCTATTCTAACACGAATATGCTATATATACAAGAATATGAAGTCATGTTAGTGATTGCAGCATGGTGTCTTCGACTGTTGGCTGAGAGAATGCCATTTCAAAGCCCTAGCGGCTCAAGTAAGCCTCTCTGTATGTTCTTGAAATCAGAGCAGACAGAAAGTTATCAAAGTTGGCTCACTGAGGAAATGACTTGAGCTCAGGCATCAAAATGTAGAAGTGGATTAGAATCCATGATGACTGTCAGCAAAGCTTAGCATGAGTTGGCAAGTAATAACAATGAGAGCGGATATTGCAGCGAAGGGAAAGGCCAGACTTCCATCTTTATTTTTGGCCTTGGACTGAGAACAAGAAAATGCCGACGAAGGAGTCTAAGTGGGAGAACAGCACTGAACACATCCTGAGTGAGAAAAGCTAGTCCAGCCTGACAGCATTCTACTTCCACTCTCCATCAGAGTTCACAGGAGCTGTGGAAGGCAACATCAATCCAACCAAACGACAACTTAATGAAATGTGGCCTGACTTAAAAACAGCCGGCGGTTCATTCCTGCTGTGTTTAGTGACGGTGGGGAAAGAGTTCAATCTGAGGAGTAAAGGGTGTGATGGGGATTTCACTGTTCTGTAGGAGCCAACACAGCTTGACATGTCTTAACTGCTGCACACACACACACACACACACACACACACACACACACACACACACACACACACACACACACACACACACACACACACACACACACACACACACACACACACACACACACACACACACACACACACACACACACACACACACAGTAATTGAGAGGAAGGAAAGCTAAATGCTGTGAGCCCACCCTTTGCCCTGACCCTGACTGGGCTGGATGTAAACACTAACATGGACAGCCATGTGACAGATACATCCCCGACATTAACACAAGTTACATAAGCACCTTGAGACACACAATCCCTCTATGAGAAACTCCCTCTTTTTGACTGAGTTCTACATGTCTTTTTTCCAGGAGTTGGAGTTCTTGCGGGTGGCGAAAAAGGAAAAGCTGCGGGAGGCGACCGAGGCGAAGCGAAACCTGAGGAAGGAAATCGAGCGCCTGCGAGCCGAGAGCGAGAAGAAGATGAAGGAAGCCAACGAGTCGCGGATCCGTCTGAAGCGGGAGTTGGAGCAGGCGCGGCAGCTGAGAGTGTGTGACAAAGGCTGCGAGGCCGGGAGGCTCCGCGCCAAGTACTCTGCACAGGTGAGTTAGCCTGCACGCTAACGTAGCTTTCAATGGCTTAGGGTTAGGGCAGGGGTCTGCAACCTTTTTGACCAAAAGAGCCATTTTGCCCCCTTTTCCACTCATTTGTTTGTCTGGAGCCGCAAACATATTTGATAGCTTGATAGCTTATAAAGTTGTATTTATTGTTACATCATAGACAAAAACTACAGTTTTTTTGCATTTATTATGTATTACATTATAGAAAACTGTTATACAAAAAACTCTTATAAGGAAAATAAAAGACACAGGCCTACTTTAAAATAAATCAAACATATAGCTGCACCCTAAAAAGAGTTAAGTGATTGAGGTATGACTGAAGATCGTCAGCTGTCTTCCTCTCCCGTGTTGTTCCTCCAACACGTAAAGGCTGCAGCACCTTTGAGAACTTCTCTCCACATATCAAACATCCCGGTAAACCAGCATCGTTTGCTTGAAAGCAGATAACTCTGTCCACGCAGAATGAAACCCTCTGTGTTCCTCCCATACTTTTACTTTCTTTGATGTATCCATAGTTGGCTCATGGAGCCGGGGGTCAGGTTATTCGCCTGCAGGAAAAGGCACTGGTGCGGGACCTTAGCAGGATGTGACGCATATTGTAGTTGACCTAATTAAAACCATTTTTGACATGTTCTTGTGTCACAGTATCACCTCAAAATACAAGATACGAAACATTTTCAACCGTGCAACAAAATGTAAATAGTCCTACAAATACTTTTCATTTATTTCCTTCTTATTTCTTGTCTAAGCTCAAGGGAGCCAGAGCAGAGGGCTTAAAGAGCCGTGGGTTGCCGACCCCTGGGTTAGGGTTATAGTGTGTTCAGCTCTCATTGTTTGCCTGCATGTTATAAATGTATAGTGCGGGTCTCCGGCTCATAGACACTGCTGGATGCTAACTTGCTTATGTTGGGCAATTTGCACAATTGGCATAAGTTGTGTTATTAAGCATTAAATATGCAGACAATAGCTGAACAAAGGCAGGGCCGACTTGGAACATTTTGGTGTGGTTTTGGAGGTTAATGAGAATGTTAAATAAATTCCTGATATTTACAAGAGGAATTATTGCATTTTTTGTTAATTTGTTCTCACGTCGGGTTGATTTTGATACATTTTGGTTCAATGTTTTAGTTTAAGGGGACTCAAAAATATTTTTGCCCCCCTTAAAATGTCAGAAATGTATTGAACATTGGGGTTGGGGTACACAACCTTTCCGGTTTCCCATTGCTGGCATGAAACGTTTCTTAATCTCTCAGTGATACTTGAGTAACATGGGGAGCGTTTAAATGAAGCCAAGCATGGCCCGGCATGCAGACAGGCACTAACAGTGCAATGTGTACACATGTGATGGTAGAGAGTCTAGACCATAATGTCAACACCCTCTCAGTAATTGCAGAGTTTCACTGTCTCAAATACACTCAAGGTCAGCAGAGGAGAAGGCAAGTCAAAAAAGCCACATTTCCTCTTCCACAGTCAAAAATAAATGGGTGTAGCCCCGAGTGCACAGACGTGGGATAAGTCCTGCTCCGAAGGGAAACAGGAAGAGACGTTGGCTTCCTTCAGGCACCATGGGAAATGCAGATTAGACAAAACAAGAGGGAGGTTATGCTCTCAAGCTGGGTCTGTGAACCCCCCCTCAGAGACTGCAGCCGCTCTAGAAGGCTGTCATTAACAGAGATCTATGAACTGATAGTGGAACACACAACAAAGGGAACTTTGGACTAAAACTCCCACATTGCATTGAGACTGTCTCTTCAAATATATGCTCAAATCTAGAAACGTTTCTATGACCTTGTTTCTGTAAGAACTTATATTGACATGCATCAGTTATGTAAATCACAAGTTGTTGAAATGATGAAGCCAATCTGCCAGTCAAGCAAGACTGTAGGAAAATATCCTTTGAGTTAACATGAATATGAATAACTCCGTGTACACAGCTCAGTCGTCCTTTAGTCACATCTGCTTCCTGCCATGTGTTCCGCAGATCGAGGACCTCCAGATGAAGCTGCAGCACGCTGAGGCCGACCGCGAGCAGCTCCGAGCCGACTTGCTGCTGGAGCGGGAGGCCCGGGAGCACCTGGAGAGGGTGGTGAAGGAGCTGCAGCAGCAACTCTGGCCCAGCGACAAGGAGGGGGCGCCTCAGGACACACTCGCTGAAAACTAACCCAGCAGCCAACCCCCCCCCATCCCCCAATCGCCCGCCATGATCCCCATCTTCTGCCCCCCCCCCCCACTCACAAATGAAAGACTCTCCGAGCAGACACAGAGAGAAGAAACACCCATGAGAAATCAAGTGAGTGCTTTCATGGAGAAAGACTGGAAACAGTGCAACATGGAAACAGGTGTTACCAAATCAAACACTGACTTCCAAAGTCACAGAACTACAAACCAGGATCACAAGAATACGAAGCCCATTTGAGGAGACCCAGGGACAGTGTCTGTGATGCTGAGAGACCATCATGTTCTATTAGAGTAATGCAGCTGTGGAGAGGAGGGGGTCACACTTAACAGACCGGAATAATCTGCTCCAAACGTCCCCTCGCCATGACGACGATGGAGGGCATTCTGAGCTATTTAAGAGACTACATAGCTAAATGTAAAGAAAACATCTCTGTGCTATTGAAGTTTAAAAATATAAAAAGGATACAAATAAATCAGAAGATGAACATAACAAGCAAACGAACTTCCCACAGTGCCACCGGGGTTCTGTGGGTTGTTCAGGAAGCCATCGCAGTCCACTGAGGGGAAAGCATCCAGTTCAAAGTTCTTTTCCTCCCATTGTTGCTTTCTAAAATCATGTATTTCTCATTTGTCCACGTGGTGAGTGGGCTTGCATTGGGGTGGGTCCTCCTCTCTGTGGATCACACCCTGGTTGGGAGTTGGGAATAAAAACATGCCGTGTTAAAGGCACCTTTTAGTGAGCACTTTCTGGATGGTCGATACCAACATCCAGCGTCTCAGTGCTGCTGCCAATAAGCCACACTCTGTCGCCTTGTGTTCTTCTAACAGAACCCTGAAGTGTGTATCTTGTAAAGATAAATCCTCCAGATGTGAGTGTGGGTTTATTGTCTTCTTCCACTCGAGCGATGAGAGCCGGTATGTTTTTACTCCACATGACATCAGAAGCTTCACCTATGACATCATGGTGACAAGAACCACGAAATGTTCATTTTAATTAAATTAAGGTATGTAAATATAAATGTATGTTTTTGTTTTTTTTGACTTTACAATAATGAATCGCACTTTGTCATAACAAAAATACTGTTATAATGCATTGTACTCCCACTATTGTCTTCAATCTTACTTTGAAACACCATCGTATACATGACTGCTACCATATCAATCCAGTAAGCATTATGTTGATTATATGCATCTCCAATAAATACTGTTCTGTTTTCTAAAGGCAAAGTCTTGTAAATAAATGGAAAGAAAGAACCTCTTGCTTGCTGAAGCAGTCTGGGATTGTTGGACAGTTTTGGGCTAAGCACTCTCCCGCCTTTGTAAAAGAATTGACACAAATATGGCACCCGGTTCCAACTCCGACAGACATCATTAACAGCATGTGAGGGGATTGGAGCCTGAACTCCATTCTCATGTTGGAGGAATAAAATGTAATTTGATTCAGAAGGCAGCATCCGTCACACAGTGGGTACAATGCAATCAGAATGTACATTGTGTTAATGCTATTTTCCTTGTTG
The DNA here is from genome assembly GCA_902827135.1 of Harpagifer antarcticus. NCBI lineage: Eukaryota > Metazoa > Chordata > Actinopteri > Perciformes > Harpagiferidae > Harpagifer > Harpagifer antarcticus. The sequence continues at coordinate 3,342,836 of CADEHL010000900.1, read as the reverse complement.
TTGTTTTAAACGTGGAGATACTTTATTATTGCTTGTCTGTTATGTTCACTTTCTTCAATTGAAAACTCATATTTTCTTTATGCATGAAATTTGAGTTTGCCATACATATAGTCAGTTATTGGGCATTGATACTGTACATGTAAAGGTTTTATTGTCTTATTTAGAAGAGGAAAAACAACCCAGTATATTGTTCTTAAGGAACAAAACTCCACTCTTGCAAAAAAAAGTAAAGACAAGAAAAAAAAATGCAATGCTGGACGACCTCAAGTGCCTGGACGCGGGCCAAGGGGTTCCAGAGAAGGAACACTGATGATGACGCTGCTGGGGGCGTGGCCTCTCATCACCTTCCTGTTTGCAGGTTTCAAATCAGAAGCCCCTCCCTCGTTCAGCAGTTCTTCTTAACAGTATTCTTAAGACCAACCAGTTTACAAACGTTGTTCCTTTTCAGTGCTGAGAGTAATTGAACAAATGCGAGACGCTTCAGGCTTTTCTTCTGAATGAGTGCTTTTCCTTCTTTTCAAATCAATGATATGCATGTTCAAACCATTTTTATAGAAGATCTTGAAAAGCCACTTGCTTGGATGAAATGTTACTTTGGGTTGTATATAAAGACTGTTGAGGATAACACAGAGGGCATTATGTTAGAAGCCCTTTTCTTATCTAACATGACTGATGTTGCTCAGAGAACATCGCGGCGTCTGCTACTTTGTCAGACCTCAAATTGGTACATTTTCTAGTTGTTTTTACACTCAAAGAGTTGATAGCCTATGCGTAGTTTACTTTACTCGTGGTTTTCTACAAAAGAAGGGAGAAAATAACGACATTCTTCACTTTCCCGCGCAAAACGAAAAAGCCGTTCAACAGCGTATTGTTTTCTAAAGGAGAATCATTTTGCTAAATAATGGACAGTAACGCAGCAATAACAGTCCATCTTATAGACACATACTAGCCAGTGTGAGGATTTGAATAAGAATTTACAAATGTAAATATTTTTTTCATTTACGATATTGTATAATATATGTACATGGTGTTTCCTTTTTCAAAAAGAAATCTTTTCTTACAATAGCTGTCTTTTTTTTTAATTTGTGTTTTAACTGAAATGTTTAAAAAAGGCAGTGCGTAAGAGAATGTTCCCGACATAAACATTTAATCCATTTCTTCTCATTTTTTTTTTACTGTAGAGTCTTTATATTGAATGACTTTTTTCACCAGTTCATATATATTTTTAACAATATGTTCAGTATCAGATAGCAGACCTAGCGTATGGGTGACACACACACACACACACACACACACACACACACACACACACACACACACATAACTACGCCACCTTGCAGATTGTTTCCCCTCATCCTCATGTATCCTTTTAGCCCTGTGCTGCTGCTAATTCTATATAAACCTTACAATTCTAGAAATATTTTTATGTAAGAGGTAAATGTAAGCTTTCCCATCATTACTGCCACATATACAGTGTGAACAAAAGCTTGGCTTATTCATCTATCTTCCTTGTTTCCCTCATTATTTCACGCCTTTCTCCTCATTCCTCCTCCAACGACCCTTCCCTTCTCTCACGACACGGACTATATTGTAAAGTAAAGGACTTTATGAGATTATGTTTGAAAATAGCTATGCTTATATACTACAGTGACTGAATGTACAGTGTATAGATGCATTACCAGAAATAAAGTTGTTTGTCCAGATTGAATGACCCAGTTTTCATATTCTTTTGCTGCATGTTGCATAAACAATGTAAAGCCTATTTTATCTGTGCTTTTTTCATTTGAATTCATTTCACTGATGAATTTAGTTGCAGAGGAACACAATTTAGACCTTCAAAACATGTACTTTATTCTATCTAATGCAACTTAACCTATATTAAACCCTTTTTTAAACTCCATGCCTTCAATATGTAAGACATTATCATCACTCGGGTTATTTTCTTTCAAAAAGAGCAAATGTTGGTGTTTGGTGTGGATCCCCGAAAGCCCGCGTCACACTGTCCCGAACAGGGTCTTTAGAGCCAGGAACTCTAAGAGAATAACATATTCATGATCAGACAATTCAGGATGTATTATTACAACAAGTAACACTATTTATTTGAGGGGATTTTGAAAATACAAATATGAGTATTCATGGCTGAAAAGACAACAGAAACACATCTCAAACAAGTTGGTTTCCGCCTCACAGGATGAAATCTCTAATTACAAATCTGAGAAGAAAAACCGCTTTAAAGGTAGCTGAACACAGAAAGGAAAACAGCTTTAAAGGTAGCTGAACACAGAAAGGAAAACAGCTTTAAAGGTAGCTGAACACAGAAAGGAAAACAGCTTTAAAGGCAGTTGAACACAGAAAGGAAAACAGCTTTAAAGGCAGCTGAACACAGAAAGGAAAACAGCTTTAAAGGCAGCTGAACACAGAAAGGAAAACAGCTTTAAAGGCAGCTGAACTCAGAAAGGAAAACAGCTTTAAAGGCAGCTGAACACAGAAAGGAAAACAGGATGAAAAGATACATTACATGTGAACATAAAGATCATAACACAAAGATTTACGACCCCTTTCAGCTGAAATGAAGTGGAGTTGTTTCTGTGCAGAGGCCACTTTTCAGCATACCAAAACAGCACTAAACATTCTTCTTGTTCCACCCTCTCATCCACTTTATGTACACAGATATGGTTTGACGGCAGCCGCTGGAGAAACCTCCATAATTACTGTGAAAACCTTTAAAAGGAAAAGACGAGCTGCAAACACTTAGCTAGAGAGGAATGTGCAGCAGGTAAACGCCCACTCCGAGATGAAAACATTCATTAGCGTGCACAAACACTCAGTTTACACAGTTGTGATTGTGAATGCACATTAGCTTAGCTGTTAGCTCCTCAGATCCAGTGCAGGGAGAGAAACAAGTTAAGTTGTTTTTTGGTGTGGTTATGACATTTGGTGTTAGAAGCTGACATGGACTGTGCTTTTAAGGATTTGTAAACTATAAATAAATAAAACTATTGTCTGTTATACACCAGTCTTAGGCTACCTCAATACAAGAGAGAGGCTGTACCTTCAGAAAACACTGTGGTGCTACGAGCTAAATGGTAATGGTATTTAGTAAATGCTAACATGCTCACAATAAAAATGCTAACATGTGATGTTTACCAGACCTGCCTTGTTCCCCATCTTAGTTTAGCATGTTTAGCTTGCTATTTAGCAATAAACACAGACTAGGCTACAGGCGAGGCTGATGGAAATTAGTTTAGCACGTTTTGGGTCATGAACCGAATTATGCAACAATTTCAAGTTATGTCTTGACGTAATTTTCCAGCTAACAGGAAATATTCAGTTTGGTTAAGTTGAGGGACGACACCTGAGTCCTGTACTACGAAGCAGGATTTTCGTTTAGCGGGCTAACTTCAGGGAAAACTTGAGGTTTCCGGTCCTACGACGCTGGTTCTCTTTTTAGCGGGCTAGATCTCCATGGTAACTTAGCGTCCACACTACAGCTTCAAAAAAAGCTTGGAGCTGGGCGTGTCTGAAGCTTGGGGATTTTATTCTGTAGTGTGGACGCAGCGTTATGCTGAGTGGCTACCCTGGGGGGTATACTACGAAGCAAGATTTTCGTTTAGCAAGATAACTTCTGGGATTTCCGGTACTACGAAGCTGGTTCCTTTTTAGCGGGCTAGATCTCCATGGTGATTTATCCTGGAACCTAGCCTGTGCTCCGAAGCAGGATAGGTTCCAGGATAAGAGATCAACTCAGCGAAAGCACCACGCATGCTGACCAATCAGAGGTCAGTGTGCGGAGGAAATACAGTTTAAACTGCCGTTGCAGGAAAGACGGCCGGCCAAAATCACCGACTGTGTGAACGTGAAAATGAATAGAATATCACCTCCCATCTTCAGAGCAATCTGACTATTATAACATTAGCGTTAAGAAAGCTTACTTAAATATCTGCCACAACATAAGTAACTGGATCAGAGTAACATTACCTACAATCCGTGAGTGCAGACGTCGATGTGTCCCATTATCATTCATATCACTTCATAATGTATCATATATTTCCTTATCGGAGTCAGCTGAGCCGTATCTGGCCGTGCAACACTCACAGTGTCACATACTGTATGCAGAAGTATTATTTTAAGCAACACATTAAGTTGACGAAACACTCGAGTCAAATGTAATTAAAGTCAGATCGTGTCTTAGACGGAGCAGTTATATCATAAACCTGTTAATGTACGCATTCAAACACTTGTTCTGTTACCAGCTGTATTCACCTTGCAGGTGCAGCTCTGTGGCTTTTATCCTGGATAAAGTGTTTAAGTCATGGATGTTTAAAGTTTAACTTCTTCATATGTCTAATATTATAGTTGACTTTTCATTCAGGAAGTATGACGCTGCGCTGTCAGTACGCTTCTCCATGTTTGTGATTGGTCGAATGCTCCAGATACCACCCCTTTCATGTGAACGCGCACCAACTAGACAGGACACGGCTGGCTTGAGCGATCCACTTGATAACCAGCGTCGTAGGACCGCTTAGCGACAGCGCGTGTGTTTTGGATTAGGCCAACCGGCTAACTCAAACATATCCAGGTTAGGTTGAACCAGCTTCATAGTACAGGCCTCTGGTTAGAGCCTTCACCAGAACGATACGCTTTTTGCAACAAATTGACGGGGCTAGCAAAGTGCCCACCAACACAGCCTTCATAATTTCCGTTCTGCAGGCAGACGATTGAAAGATTGTTTTTGGTAACTTCATTAAAAGATAACTGTGTCAAATAAAGTCCCCGAATACATCATAGAGACAGATTAGATAGCTTTGTCAACAAAATGTTTAAAATAAGTGCTACCACGAGCATTTCATGTACTGATCTTGTGCAGATGTAAAGGCAAACATGAACCAAAAATGTACAACTAAACAGTGCCAAGAACACATGAGATGTAGTGTTATTATGGGTGGTAACTGGTACAGTAGGAGAGCAGACAGTGGCTGGTTGAGGCGGCTCTCTGGCTGCTGCTGTGGCCCACATTGGCAGCGCTGTGTGGGCTGTGATGTCAGATGATGGCTCTGGGCTCCTCTCCACCAGCAGCAGCACCACGCAGGGCTATTGACTGACCCAATTACAGCAGTCACATGAGGAAGAACACCCCACAGTTAGCTCATTAGTCTCTGGAGTCTCTCTGCTGCTCTCTCAGTCTCACTCTGACTCCTGTCTCCTGCTGTTTCATAATGTACAGTCAATTACCAAGTCATGTTTAATTCATTTAGAACATTTTCCAGATTTGTTTATGAACGGTGGGAAGTTGTATTCATACGCTGGCATGTCGTTCAGACCAGCATGTTTGGAAGCTAGAAATATACATGTTAATTATGTGTGACAGATGGACACAAAAGAAGATGCCCTCAGTATAATGTGATCAAACAACAACATTACAAATGGCTGCAATGTTTACAATGGAGCTGAATCTCCACCATTAAATACATAGGCTAAACCAAAATTGCATTGATCTATTACTATCAAACTATCTTACTTCACTAAAAGGAAAGCACCCTCTGACGGAAAGGGTTGACATTTTGCTGACACTTTACCAAATATTGATTGTTTTTTAGATATCTCAAATAGGTGTTGCTCCTGCCCCTGTCTATAGCTGTACATCACTTAGCATCCTGCTGGTACACCTTTACGTCTTGGCGATTACATTGGTGCTTCAAAAGTCATATAGTGTTGTTAATATATGCATGGAGATTATCCCGCTGCACAGAATATGTGAAGTATTATAAACGTGTGTTGGCCACAGAGCTTATTTTGTGCATTATTCTGAAATCCAATGGAAAAATACAATCTGCATTTTGTCAAGGGAGCCACTGCTAAAATATGTCACCTTTTTAGCATTCTGTTTCTCCAAACTGGTGGATGTGTGATGGCCATCGAACATACTTGATAAACTAACTTAGTATAAACCACCACTTCAAACTATCTCTTTAAAGACAACGTGGTACATTTAACAGAGTGGGAAAAACAAGAGGTTCAAAAGGGACCAACAGTTATATTATAATCTAATACCTGAATCATTTTATATCAGCTTTTTACTGAAGCTGAAACAGTGAGTTCTTGAAAAACTGACGGTAAATCTGCCTAAAACTAGATTTATATTTGTTTAATTGTCACTCAGGCGCCAATAAACCCGTTAGCTAGTGTAACAACTGGGGAGGAGGAGCTGTCAGTCTTCACTCTGTCATGACACACACACAATGTTTATTCACACAGCCACGTAAAGCTATTATGCGTGTATTACAGACACTTCCTCACCCTGGTTCACCCCTGCACTCCGTAAACTGAAGCAAACCGGCCGCCAGCTTGAACGCCTAACCATGAAATCATCCCTCACAGTTCACCATGAATCCTACAAACTCCATCTCACAGAGGCGACCTCACTGCCGCAAAAACTGCTTACCTCTCCATCATCTTTACCGACGCCTCCCATAACCCCAGGACCCTCTTGTCCACCGTCAACAAGCTCCTCAAACCCTGTGCTGACACCCTCCCTTCCTCCACTTCCACTTTATGCAGTTCATTCCTCCAGTTTTTCTCTGACAAAATCACTGCCATTAATCTCTTCCTATCCGCTGCATCTGACACACAAACATCTCTCCCAACATCCACCGCCACAATTTCTCCCCCCCATCTCCCTGGACCTCCCGAGCCCTCCTCCTCACGGCCGCCTCTCCCAGTTCACTCTGGTTATCCCCCCTGAAATGGGCTGGCTCCTGCATATATAGCCGAACTCCTCCATCGCTACACCCCAGGCAGAGCCTTAAGGTCAGCTGATCAGCTGCTGTTGATAGTGCCTAAGACCAGGCTTAAAACCAGAGGGCATCGAGCTTTCGCAGCGGCTGGCCCTAGGCTCTGGAATACTTTGCCCCTCCATGTGAGGTCGGCCCAGACCCTGGGGGTTTTAAATCAACACTTAAAACTCACTTTTTGTTTAATTATTTATTTATTTAGTTATCCTCAGAATTGATACTATTACCCTTGGGCTTGGTACCTCCCCTCTCCCTCTGCGGATCTAAGGTCCGGTAGAGGGGGATGGGGCACAGAGTCGCTTATCCAGGCGGGGGAGTGCACTTGACGAAGAGATAGGTTGCTGTGCTCTCTATCTCTGTTTTCTTATCCTACATTTTCACCCTGGACTAGAGGGAGAAGGTTTTTGGACGCCTTTTGAGCTCTGTTTCTTACTATACCTTGGACTTAGAACTGCTTAATAGAACTGCTCGGGTCTTGATGGATTGAGTGGGGAAGTTCATGAGATCTTTCTAGAGGGTTATCAAGAATAACTTTTATCCAATGACCTTTTCCCTCTCTGTCTGTGTCTGTGTATTATCTTGTTCCGATTAACCCAGCCAAATCTTTTTTCTTGTTTTGTATCTATATCTACGCCGGGATCCGGAGTCGAGGCTGATCCTCTTGCTGTAGTCCTGTGTCTTGGATCCTCTATCCTGAGTTCTGGATTAAGTCGTGGACGTTCGGGTCGTGGCTGAACCTGTCTCTGCGGTCCTGCCTTGGGTCTCGCCTTGCTGCTTCCCTGAAGGCTTCCTCAGGATTGTAGCTGACATCCTCGTGGATTCATCTTCTTATTACAGACACATGCATTTCCTAACATTCAGTCTATATGCTGTAAAATGTATTATCTCTTCGATTTACACATGGCATCTATTGCACGTCTGTCCGTCCTGGGAGAGGGATCCCTCCTCTGTTGCTCTCCCTGAGGTTTCTCCCATTTTTTCCCCTCAAACTGTGGGTTTTATCTGGAAGTTTTTCCTTGTACGATGTGAGGGTCTAAGGACAGAGGGTGTTGTTTTTCTCATACTGATATTCTGAACAATCTGTGCTGTTGTTGCTGTAAAGTGTCTCTACTGTAGGCTATTTTTATTATATGTACAGCACTTTGGCTCGACCAACAATCGTTTATAAATGTGCTATATAAATAAAACTTGATTTGATTTGATTTGAAATACTCAAACTGATCAGCTCCTCCAAACCCACAACCTGCTCGCTTGACCCTCTACCCACCCCTCTACTGAAGTCCTGCCTCCCCGTACTCTGCCCCTACCTTGTCAACCTTTTCAACTTCTCGCTGTCCCAAGGAACCGTTCCCTCTGCCTTCAAAACTGCTGCTGTCACTCCCACCCTCAAGAAACCCAGTCTGGATCCCTCCTCCCTCAGTAATTACCGCCCCATCTCCAACCTCCCCTTTCTCTCAAAAGCAATAGAACGCATAATCTCCAAACAACTCCACCGCCATCTCCAAACCAACCAGCTTTTTGAACCCCTTCAGTCTGGTTTTCGTCCCCACCACAGCACAGCAACGGCACTCATCAAAGTCCTCAATGACCTCCTCACCTCTGCTGACACCGGTTCCCTCAACATCCTCATCCTCCTCGACCTGAGTGCAGCCTTCGACACCGTGAGCCACACCATCCTGCTTACCCCAGGACATCGGTATCGAAGGTACTGCACTCAGGTGGCTTCAGTCCTACCTCTCCGACAGATCACACTTCATCTCCCTCAACAACCACTCCTCTGCCACAGCTTCACTCACCCAAGGTGTTCCCCAAGGTTCAGTACTCGGCCCCCTCCTCTTCATCATCTACATCCTCCCCATTGGTCAGATTCTCCGCCAATACAACCTGGACTTTCACTGTTACGCTGACGACACACAGATTTACCTCAGCACCAAATCTCCCCACAACCCCCCCCCCTCACCCACATTGAATCCTGTCTGACTGCAATAAAATCCTGGATGCAACATAACCTCCTCAAACTCAACAGCAATAAAACGGAACTCCTCCTCATCGGCTCCAAATTTGATACCAGATTTTTTTTAAATATTGAAGTTAAAGGCATATATAGATATATACGGACACCTTGTATTGTTGTTACTATCTGTTGAGCATATTTGTATAATAACAAAGTCATGTTTCAGTTCAGTTCATCAGAATGTGCCTGAAACGTGGTGATGCTAATGAGCATGCGCAGTTACAATAAACGGCTCAGTACTCCAGGCCAAACTCTGAGCGATGTGGTCGTGTGTTTCTTCTGTCCGTTAGCATACTTACAAGCTACTTTGGTTGACTGCAAACGTGGAGACTTCTGCTGAATATAATGTCTCACGCAACAGGTTATGGGCCCAGTCAAGGAGGCCAAAGGTGGTTTAAGTTGTTATTCGACGGTGACGAGAAAAACTTTGAGTTATGGGAGACGAGGTTTTTGGCCCACATGGAACTGCACGGCCTCAGTGAAGTTATCCTGGAAGAGCCAGCGATAGACTACAACGACGAACAAGCGCTTGAAGAAGACGCAACAAAGAATGCAGAAGCATATGCTGAATTAGTGCAGTGTCTAGAGACGCGAAACGAGATGGAAGAAAAGCGTTGGCAATACTCCGAGAGCACTACGCAGGAAAGGACAAACCACGAGTCGTGAGTACTGTAAACTCTCTTCTCTCCACAAAGCAAGCAACGAGACTGTTACTGATTATATTATTCGAGCGGAGACTATATTCGTCTTTGAGAAGGGCAGAAGAAAATATCAGTGACGGGTTGCAGATTGCCATGGTAGTGAAGGGGTTACCGGACTCATTCAACCCGTTTGTCGTGCACGTCACTCAAACCAACGACCGTCTAACGTTCGGTGAGTTCAAAGCTAAACTGCGGAGCTATGAGAGCACTGACAAATATAGGACGAGTGACATGAATGCGGACGAGGACGGCGTTATGAGGACTAGCGGGGCGAGTACACGAGGACGCGGAAGAGGGAAGAAGATGGACTTAGCCGACACTGAATGCTACACGTGCGGAAAGATAGGGCATATGGCTAGGACATGCCCTAACGAGATCCAAGCGAGAGGAGCGACGGTGGGACAAGCCACACAGAGGAAGGGGCCGAGGCAGAGGGCTGGGCCGTGATCAGGTGAAGAAGGCAGACAGAGACACGGAGGATGATACCGGTGCATCATTCTTTTTCAAAATAACTGACTGTCAAAATCAAGTAGGAAATAAGAGAGGTCTTATGGTCGACTGTGGTGCCACGACACACATGATTAATGACCCGGCAAAGTTTAAGACAATCGATAAGAGCTTTAGACCCGAGGACCATGTGATAGAGCTGGCAGATGGAACGAAAACGACCGGGATGGCGAAGATGAGAGGAGAAGCCGAAGTTGTTCTGCTCGACAGCGAGGGACGGCAAGTGAAAACGAGGCTCAAACGAGTGCTTTACATCCCATCTTTTCCACAGGACATTTTCTCCGTGAAAGCAGCGACAGCCAGCGTTGCTGAGGTCCGCTTCAAAGACGGTGATGATTGGCTGATTCATCAAAATGGTACTAAGTTTAAAATGGATGTGTATGTTAGGCTATATTACCTTAGCACAGTAGAGGATGAAAATACTGATGATGTTTGTAATGGTTGTCATGACATCCAGACATGGCATAGAATACTTGGTCATTGTAATTTTGAGGATGTGTCTAAACTTGAGAAAGTGGTTAAAGGTATGTCGATCAAAGGGAAACATGACATGTCTAACCATAACTGTGAAACTTGTACGCAGGGAAAATGTACTCAAAGCAGAAACAGGCAGGCAGATGCAAAAGCTAAGACAGTACTAGAGCTAGTACATACAGACCTATGTGGTCCAATAGAACCAGCAGATAAAGACGGGTACAGATATGCAATAGCATTTACTGATGATTATAGTGGGATGATTTTTCCCTACTTTATCAAAGCATAGAGTGATACAGCAAAAGCTACTGAAAAATTCATAGCGGATACTGCTCCATATGGACACATGAGTGCATAAGATCTGACAACGGTACTGAATTCACTGGGCACGAGTTTCAAACTTTACTTAGGACGAAAGGGATAAGGCACGAGACAAGTGCCCCATACTCACCTCACCAGAACGGTACTGCTGAGAGAGGCTGGAGGACCTTATTTGAGATGTCACGATGCATGCTATTGGAGAGTAAACTCCCAAAGCAGTTATGGACATATGCTGTACAGACAGCAGCACAGATACGTAACAGGTGTTACTGTAAGCGTCTGAAGCAGACACCATACCGTGTTTTTACTGGCAAAACACCCAACTTGTCCAACATGAAAATATTTGGCTCTGAATGCTACAGGTATAAACAGGATAAGAAGAAGCTAGATTCTAGATGTGCAAAGGGTATTTTTTGTAGGATACGACAAATATAGCCCAGCATTCCGAGTATTTTATCCTGAGACAGGGAAAGTCCTGAAACATAGGCTGGTAAAATGTATCACAAAGAGTAGTGCAGATAGTCAGACTCAGACAAAGCATAATATGGATTTTGACACTTATGGAGAAACTATTGCCACAACACCAGCAGGGACAAAAATGGTGAACCAGAATCAGAGAGATCCTAATGTGGGTGTACAGTCCTATAGTGAGGAGAATATTGAGGCTAGTCAGATCCAGACAGATGGTACTCAAAGAGAACAGGGAGAGAGTTCACGACGCTCTCCCACTAGACAAAGAAACGCTCCAGAATATTGAATGGAGTATCAGTGTAAGGCTGGTTGTAATGATGAAGGTGAAAATGTAGATTATTTCTACAGGGTTGCTTGTGACGTACCCAACACATACATGCAGGCTGGAGGCTCTAAGAAATCAAAAATGTGGGCTGATGCAATGAAAGAGGAGAAACTCTTTAACAGAGAATGAGACCTTCAGTCTGACCACACTGCCAAAGGGCAAGCAAGCAGTGGGAGGTCGTTGGGTATGTGCAGTAAAGGAAAGCCCAGAAGGATCTGAGATTGTTGAAGCCAGATATGTAGCTAAAGGCTATAGTCAAGTAGAGGGAATTGATTACAAGGAAACGTTTTCACCGACAGCAAATATGACTTCTGTACGTACATTGATGCAGACGGCTATACAGGAGGATCTTATCCTACACCAAATGGATGTGAAGACAGCTTATCTCTATGCACCAATAGACTGCGAGTTATATATGGAACAGCCCGAAGGTTTTGATGCAGAATCCAAAACAGGGGAACACTTAACTTAACAAGTCATTGTATGGTTTGAAGCAATCCGGGCGAAACTGGAACAAGTTACTGCATGATCATCTTACAGACAATGGGTTTGTGCAAAATGATGCTGATCATTGTACAGACAAGAGTCTGAGAAAGAAAGAGTTATTCTGTTGATATGGGTAGATGACCTACTTATAGCGGCCAATAACAACGGCTCATTCAGTGATGTCAAAGAGATGTTGAAGAGGAAGTTTAAAATGAAAGATTTGGGTGAACTTAAACACTTCCTAGGTATCGACTTTACACAGAGTGAGGGGGAGATCAGAATGAGCCAAAAGAGACACTTAGCAAAGATGCTAGAGAGGTTTGGCATGTCAGAGTGCAAACCAAGGTCAACTCAGTTATCGATTCAACAGGATACAGAGAGATAGTAGGTAGCTTGATATACATTACTAGACCTGATCTGAGCTGGATTGTGAGTAAACTATCACAACACTTAGCAGAACCAAAACAACAACATTGGGCTGCAGCAAAACAACGGTTGAGGTATCTAAAGGGTACAATAGACCAAGAGCTACATTACAAGAAAAGTGAGGAAAGCCTAAAGCTTGAGGGATACAGTGATGCTGATTGGGCAGCCGATCAACATGATAGGAGAAGCACAACTGGATATTGTTTCAGCTTAACTGAAAATGGTCCAGTTATATCCTGGAAAAGCAGGAAGCAGCCAACAGTGGCGCTATCGACCTGTGAGGCAGAGTACATGGCATTAGCGGCTACTACTCAAGAGAGCATGTACCTTGTACAGTTATTAAAAGGGGTAGACCGTAACAGCCCACATGTACCAGTGAAGATGAGGACAACCAGGGAGCAATAGCTCTATCAAAAAACCATGTATCCAGACAGAGAAGCAAGCATGTAGACATCAAATACCATTTTGTACAATCTGCACATGCTGAGGGGAAGATATCTATTACATATTGTCCTACTGCAGATATGGTAGCTGATGTCCTAACCAAGCCGTTGACAAAGGCACAATTTGACAAGTTCAAAGGGTATTTGTTTGGAGAGTAATGTAAATTGCAGGTATACAAATTGAACACTGCTAGAGAAGATTTTGTTTAGTTTATTTGGATTGTGTGTACCACTGTAGAGAGTTATCAACATGTCTTTGAGTGGGAGTGTTGAGCATATTTGTATAATAACAAAGTCATGTTTTAGTTCATGTGTATGACATCAGAATGTGCCTGAGACGTGGTGATGCTAATGAGCATGCGCAGTTACAATAAACGGCTCAGTACTCCAGGCCAAACTCTGAGCGATGTGGTCGTGTGTTTCTTCCAAGCGGCAAACTGTGGGGTAGAGCCGTGAAGCCAATACGGAAGTGCCACACACTGCAGTTCATATATTGGCCGATAGGGACTGGCTGCAGAAAGGAGCAATTTCCATAGACCCCCATGTTAAAATGCCCAACTTTACAGCAGAAAAAAACATGTTTCTACCCCTGGCTCCATACATTTTTATTATCGATATAGTTAGATTCCACCTTCATGATTATGGATCTGTGAGTGAATTGTTTTCTAACACGACCCTTTTATTTATATTAGGTCTTAAAGTTTGTGCACACATTAGGGCGTGGTCACGTTGATTGACAGATACGTGCCTCACTGTCAGCTAACAGCAATTTGTCCACTCTGCTAGGCTACAACCATAGAGCAGTGGTTCCCAACCTTTTTTGTCTTGTGTACCCCTTGAGCCTTTTGTCATAGCATGAGTACCCCCTCACTCATACGTGCTGATGATCCTTCACAAGTAGAACGTAACTGATTATTGAATGAAAATAATTTATTTCATCTCCTTAATTTGAACATCTAATTCTCAGGCTTTTTCTTATTTTTAACTTAAATCACTCAATAGAAATGAATTTGTTGCCTTGAAAATAAATAATATAATCAAATAAATACATATGAAATCAAAATAATCAACTTATCTTTGCTATATATATATATATATATATATATATATATATATAGCAAATATAACATTTAGGTTTAAACCATGGAGCCCCTTTGAATAAGTCCCCTTTAAACAGGCATTTAAACTTTAATTCAGGAACAAAACACTTAGCAACATAATATCCAGAATCAGTATAGGCCTAGCAGTTTCTTTTCACCAGTCATTTACAACTTTTTAAGCACAGTTAGTATATGTTTATAAAACGGACAAGTCAAATCAAGCAATCTGATGTTTCTTAGTCGTGATATAATGGAGTGTATATCCAGGGAATAGTTGTTGTTACTTTTCACAAATCAGTATCCCTCCGCGTCTGAGAACCGTTATAAAATCCTAAACTAAACTTTATATAGTAAACTAACTAACTAACTAACTAACTAACTAACTAACTAACTAACTAACTAAGCTTAAGATGGAAACATTTAAGGTTAACTTCGACCTCCGGGGTGGGTTTACTATGGAGGAGTGGATTGAGAAGTGCCTATCTCCAGAAAAAAAAGCACCTAAACGACGACATTCGCTATCTGTTATTGTTGTTGCATAGCAACCACCTCGCACTATGTGCAAAAGGCAACGGACGATTTTATTTTATTCCCGGGCTGATTTTTAGTCCCAGTCCGCCACCTGAACGTAGCTATTATGTAAGGTAGTTGTAAATCAAACAAGTGCAGTACATGCTATGTTATAAAGCCGTGGAGGGCGGGAGTTTATAAACCAAAGAGTAACCGCCCTTACGGGACGCTGTAATAAGTAAAGCGAACGCACCCGCAAGGACACCTGGCCTCCGATTGGTTGAGGGATTTTGACAGGTTTGTTGCACAAAAATTTCGAGCGTGCACAGAATAAATCTGAGAGCAGAACAAATCTGTAAACAGCAATATATCTGAGTGCAAGCGTACAGTTTGAGCAGAAGCAGAGTAAATCTAAGTTCAAGCAGGCACTATTTGAGTGCCTGGACAGGGTTTGAGGGAAATAAATACATAAAGTATGCTCTCAAATTTAAATACCACGCTCTTGAATAAAGATAGGGAATAACCCCCATAGTTTATCTCCGACGCATCTTTGTAACGCACGAAGGACAGGAGCTGCGCTTCTCCACTCACATCTGTCATTTCATCCAGCTGCAAAGCGAACTGACCGGCTAGTTTTATTTTGTTCACCACTTGTCCAATTATATTAACAGACATATCATTGATCCGACGGGATACGGTGTTATTCGACAGGGGAACTTTCTTGAGTGCTTCGGCTGCTTTCTTGTCTATCATCATTTCGGCCAACGCAGTCGCTGCAGGGAGAATGAGCTCCTCAACAATAGAGTGAGGTTTTTTTTATTTAGCCACAAGCAGGGACACGGCGTAAGATTCCTCAAGTGCTTTCATTGACACATTCGTGGCTTTCATCATTACTGTCTGGCTCGACTTAAATTCCGACAGCTTTCGTCTGTAAACTTATTCACTTTTATCGACACTTCCCGAGTGTTTGGTGCTCTGGTGTCTCTGTAAATGCGATGGCTTCATCGCACTATTAGCCAGGACTTCACCGCAAAAGAAGCACTGAGGCTGCGGTGGGTCCGCAGAAGAATAAATGAATCCAAATAATATATATGTTTCACTGCCTTGGTTTCAGTTTGGCCTCTTTCTTACGTTTCTCGGCGGGCTCCTCTGAACCCTGGCCTGAATCCAGAGCAAGCGGACGTTTCAGCCATTTATCCATAGCGCAGACCTACCAGTATTTTTCTGGCTGCAGGTAAGCAGCTGTTTTCATTGTGGGATTTTGGCGCGGTTGTGCCACAGACTATTGTCTCCCTAGGGAAACAAATCGCGCACTATCATTTGACGGGATTATTATTATTTTTACTTGTCACCTTGGAATTCCACGTACCCCCTACAGTTCCCTCGCGTACCACTAGGGGTACGCGTACCCCCGGTTGGGAAACACTGCCATAGAGGCTACAACGTTAGTTAGTTGTAGTTACTGTACTTGACCCTTTAGCTGTGTTCGTGGTGATCGTGCCTGTTAGGGAATATTGTTACAAATACCAGATAATTAAAATGTCGTGCTGTGCGCTTGAATGTACTAACAGAACTTCCAAGAAGTCTACTTTCAGCTTTTTTCGGTGAGTAAAATGATAATATTATACATGTTAACCCCGTTAGCAGATGTTTGTGTGCTTGTTAGCTTAGCTTGTTATGTAGTTTATTAGTCAGCTAAGGACGTAACCCTTTATACATATATAGAGTTTAGTTTATGACTCAGCCTTGGGTAAGACTTTTATACTATATGGCTATGCTAAATAATAAATAAATAATGCTAAACGGGAGCAAATGTGAAAAGGGGACCCAATTATCCCAGTGGGGCCGCCGGAGTCCACGCCGCCGAAGCTAACGGGGCTGCAGGGGGCTAGCTCGCTAGCGCGTCCCGGCCATAGGTCCCGGCGGCCGTAGCTAGCCCCCTGGGGCTCCGTTAGCTTCGGCCAGCGGCGGAGTCCGGCGTTATAACTGGAGATCAAGGAATGCATTGAAACGCGGACTTGGTTCGCCTGTAGCCCGCTGTAGTATTAGCTAAATTATTGATGTTGAGCAAGGTTTATTAAGCTGAACACCGCCACAATTATGCTGCTATGTATCGGTACTTATTTTATTTTATTAACGTGTGAATGACAAGCATTAAGAATAATACCAAATAGCTAATTATCTTGCAGATTGTCTCGTTTGATTATGAATGTAACGTTTATATAGTGGAACTACACTGTTTTATCAAAAACCAAAGTGCCACGCAGTGACTTGGTATGCATGTATTTCAGCAGGAAATGTGCAACCTAGATGACATTTACCAACACAGACTATATAGAAATATTTGTAAAAGTTGTTTGTTACTAAGTGAATATGGCATTAACCCTCCTGTTGTCTTCGGGTCAAATCTGACCGATTTACTACTTTCATCACCATGTTTTACATTCGATTGCATTAAGGCTTTATGATATCCTTCACAGTACACATTTGAACAATCCAATTATGGATGATTTAGTCAACGTTGTAACACCCACAGTGTTCCCGGTCACCGCCATAAAGAAAAGGAATTACTAACCATCCAGATCAGATAAAACACACACGTTAGCATAGACTGTGTTGTTAGCATAGGTTGTTAGCGTAATACTGAGAGCATGTTAGCTTAGCTTCTTAGCCTGAGCTAGGTCTGGAACGTCACGCTCGTTGGCAGCAGGTCCCGCTCTGTTTCGCCTCGGCTCCGCCTCTTTGCCCTTATTTGGAGCAGGCTGGAGAAGGCGGGAGTTAGACTCTGACGTCACTGTCGAGCCGTTAGTAGCCGACTCCGCCTACTTAGGGCTTCACGGCAACTCTGCAGAATCCTATGGGTGACGTCACGGACCCTACGTTCATTTATATATACAGTCTATGGTTTCTTCTGTCCGTTAGCATACTTACAAGCTACTTTGGTTGACTGCAAACGTGGAGACTTCTGCTGAATATAACAGGGTTGCCAACTCTCACGCATCTGGCGTGTGACACACGCTTTCACTCTCAATGTCACGCTCTCACGCTGCCCAAACTATTCTCACGCCAAAAACAAGAATACCGAAGACTAGAAACGGTTTTGAAAACTTTTGTCACATAGTGATCGTCTTCTCGAAGGAACATCTTTCATACTTCTGGCCAATCAGAATCAAGATAACGGCGTGGTGTTGTTGCAGGAAGTCCCCACGGAGAATACTTTTGCTGTAGTACATCTCTATACGTCGATACAACCAACACGTAATGAAATAAGACCCCACGGTTTGATGATTGATAGGTGTGTGGGCTGTCTTTCATTTTGACACACAGAACAATGCCCCCATTGTTCTATCCACCCTTATCCACAAGTAATTCACAGCCTCTTCCCTCTTCTCTCTGTGAGGAGCAGCAGGTTCAGCTTTCAGAACAAAGTAACAAAAGACTAAAATGGCATTCATTTTTTTAAATATGTCGTGTAGTAATAGATTTATTTATTTTTCTTCTCAAGAGAGTACCAGAATGTGTATTTTATGTTAGTATTTCAAAAAATCTCCTGGGGGAGAATCCCCCCAGACCCCCCTGCAGGGGTTGGGCTTTCAGCAGGTCAACTCTTTCATCTATGGGGAAGTTGCAGGATTGGCTCCAGGTCGCCCTTTTTATTTACTACAAGACAAATGTGCCTTTTTATTTCATACAGTTCAATTTGGATTGAGACAGGGAAATAATCTAAACCTCACGCGTGGCGTTTCACTGTCAAGGGGAGCGTGTATGTAATTACATTGCAGATACTGACTTCACCCCACCACTGTATGGGTTAGCCCTACCATAGATTACCCAACACAAATACTCTCTGGCAACTGCCGACCTGTATTGCGCATGCGCAGATCTAAGATCCAGTAGAAATGATAAAAAAGTAAAAGTCTGCTGCTTATTGTTCTACTAGGCCAAAATAGAGTGTGCTAATTAATATGTTTGTCAGTTTGGAGTAAGTCTGTAGATTTGTTTGTGTGTGTGTTTCATAGGCCTCTCACGATAATTAATTTTGTTGGATACATTTTCCAGGAAATGATTGTGATAAACGATAATATTGTCGGCACCGTTGTATGACCATTTTAGACCCCTGACATAATGATAATATATAATAATAATTGAAGTACATCCTTTCGAACTGCTATCACATCCTCATGTAAATGGCAATTTATCGAGTTCATTTTTATTTATCGTACGATAAGTCAATTAATTGCTTATCGCGACAGGCACACAATAAAACAGTGGAAACAAGCATGTGTTTGACTTTCATTAGTGAATGAAACGTTGTGCCCTTTATAGTCTGTGTCCAATTTTGTGTATTTGTATATATATCCTATATCCTATATATATGCTAAAGTCCCGCTGCTGACACGATAGCAGGCATTTAGTGCGCATATGTGTAATTAAACCCATGATATCAAAATCTCACTCCAGCCAGGCAAAGTTGGCAACCCTGATGTCTCACGCAACACTATCAGTACAGCCGCAGCGCCACTTTCCGAACAGGAAATGCACGCAAGTACAAAATAAAAACGTACTGACACTTATTATCTATATAGATATTTATTTATATATATAAATACATCTTGTATTTTAGTTACACCCGCTAGACAACAGTGGAAGGTTCGAGAAACAACCGTGTTTGCCGGGTGCACCGCGGCGGAGGTGGGGAGGTTCCAGCTGGGAACCTTCACCCCGCTGCGGGACCCGTGGGACCCCTGGACGGTGCGTCTTGGGCCGTGTCTCAATTCAGGGGTTGTATCCTTCGGGGTACGCGGCCTACACGGTCCACGGAGGACCCAGCCAGGGGCGGACTGGGACTACAAATCAGCCCGGGACTCTCGACCGGCCCACTTCGGTACCGCCGGCCCACCGCGGTGCTAGTGACTTACCGCAGAGGTAGACATTAAGGGTAAAATGCTACTGGCATTGTATTATCACTGGCCCCACCATTGTAACCACTGGCCCGGAGCATTCGTCCAACAAAAAAAAAGTAACACATTTGTTGCAATAGTAATGTATGCACTAACTACATTACTAATTGTACTACAACATTTGAATCATCAGTTCTTCCTCATTTTCCTCAATTGTTCATATTTGGTTTATTAAAATCATGATATTGTGGTCATTGTTAAAAAAGGTCTGCTATTATTATGAGTATTATTATTTGTATAATGCGCTTTCTGCCTTCCTGTCATTAGGAGTTAGACATGTAATGGCTATGTAATTGATTTGATTAGAACCCTCATTATCCTAAACTGTTGGGACATTTCCCTAAAGCCAATACCTTTATATTGTCTACTCTTCACTTACTTGTCAGCATAGGTCAGCATTGATGTACAGAGCCGACAAAAGACCTTGTTTGTATTGGCATCATATTGAGAGGTGCAGCCAGTGACGTGTCCTGAAACCAGGAAGTAAGCTGCTGGTTCCCTCGACAAAAAGCAATGGGATTTCTCCACAGGGTTTTGGAAAATAGCTGTAAATAAGGTCTGTGGAAAACGAACCTGTTTGATAAATCCACGTTTTGTTCAGCCGGATAATCTCCACATGTCTACCCTACTTTTATAATTTTCGAATTATAAATGTAATCGATAAAGGGTTTCGGACGCGTCACTGCACCACTAGAAGCCAACTCCATCGATCAAGCGGAAACTTTGTCTCCCTCTTCTTCTCATGCTCCCTGTCACTCTCCATTAACTCCTCCGGTGACTTTCTTTTATTTGAAGATTGTTTTTTGCCCGGCACTTGGCCGGTTACCGCTGGTATTAAAAACATTTTGGCGAATGGTTAGGTGGCGCGATAGTCTGTAGTGAAGGAGCGCGCTGCCGCTCACGGGAGCCTGGTCGCGCTGCGCTCCGCAGCAAACAGCTGTTTGCTTTTCACCCAACAACGACAACCGACTCACGAAACGCTATGTTGTAGCGTTAATAAACGAAACAATTTAACTAAATTGCTTCTCAAAATACCAATACGACAGGACAATTATTTTAAAGCAATATTTTTAGTGGCCCGAGCGGGCAAGTGGAAAGTACGTTATGCTGGCCCGGGGTGTCTACATAGTGGTTCCGTTCGGGCCAGCGGGCCATTTATAATGTCGAGCCCTGCCGGTTACCGGCCAGCCCACATCGTCCGACCGGCCCACTTCAGTACCGGCTAGGGCTGTGCAATTAATCTTATTTTAATCGCGATTACGATTATGGTTTGCGATGATTATGAAAACCGCATAATTGACAAAATACGATTATTTAGCTGGGTGCGCTTTCGCCCCTCCCTAAAAGCCCACTCGGCCACGTGGGAGTGACGTGTGTTTTGAGTGTTCAGCGCGAGCGAAGATGTCAGAACAAGATCAGCAACTCGTTAAAAAGAAGGGTAAAACTATTTCCACTATTTGGAAGTACTTTGGCTTTCAGGACTCCGACGTGGAGCAAAACAAAGTACAGTGCAGGATTTGTTACCAGGTTGTGTTGGCACCACACGCTAACACAATCTCCTTTAATCATCTGAAATACAACCACAAAGTGCGACCGGGCAATAATACAACACAAAAGCAGATGCCCGCTCGACTTCAACCACCACATCATCGATTCAGGACGCATTGTACAGAGCAACGGCCTACGCGACGAGCTCGCAGAGACACAGAGATATTACAGGTGCCATTACATTTCACATCGCTAAAGATATGTGCCCAGTTAGCACTGTTAGCAACCAGGGCTTTAAGCAACTTGTCAACACGTTGGACAAGCGTTACGCGATGCCGTCTCGGTATTATTGCAGCAGGTCTGCTCTGCCTGCGCTATGTGACAAATGCCGTGTGGAAGTTGAGAGAGATGTGGCTTCAGCTGACTACTTTGCCACCACAACGGACCTATGGTCTATCCCAGGGGTGCCCAACCAGTCGATCGCGAGATGTGTCTAAAAATAGAACAACAATATTCTGTTTTATCGTTAATGTCCTGTAACATAATCTTCCTGTGCCAGAATAATGCACTTGAACGCATCAAAGCTTTGTGATTGGCCGGCGTCACCCCATGTGTCGGGGCGTGGCTGAGGGTCTTCAGTACAGGTGGCAATATTGTCACCTGCCTGCGCTCATCTCTGAAACCAGACCATGTAAACAGGCTGGTGTTTCTTGCAAAACATCTTTCAGAGATGACATGAGCAGCCCTACCAGCATTTTTATTTGGTCTTAAATTGTTCAACATGTATTTCCTGTTCTGGACCATGCCGGTTGGCCAGCCTTCAACGTTTAACTGAGTGGAATATGTTGAATACGTATAAGGAGTTTTCAGTAAGTTGTGACAGCATCATATTTGATTTCATTTATTTTGGTCTAATTTATTTTTATTTATCATATTAATATGTTTAGTATGGTTTTGGAAGTGCGCTCCAACATATTTGTTGATCTTGTTTATTGGTAAAATATTATTTGTTTTAAAGTTCAATAAATGGTCAATGAATAATCGTCAAAAATAATCGTGATATCAATTATTGACCCAAATAATCGTGATTATGATTTTTGCCATAATCGCACAGCCCTAGTACCGGCCCTTCGGGATTCGTCCCGAACGTCCCGATGGCCAGTCCGCCCCTGGACCCAGCCCACGTAGACCGGGTAGGCTGGGCCGAGTGGCCTACGAAATGAGACGGTCTAGCCTACGGAGGGCTTCGTATTTACGTACTTATGTTTAAGTACAAACCACAGACTGTCTGTGTCATGGCGAATACAGTCGCTGGTTTATTTATGTCTGTAGGCCGTTGTTGTGAGTGTGGACGGAGTAGGCCTATATAGAACGTTAGCTTAGCCTGGTCGACCCGATCTCCATTCAGAAAACAAGCATTTTAAAGGGTTTTTCGCCTGCCGTCTGTCTGCAGACTTGTCAAAGCATTAATTCATGGTTTTTACTAACCGGTATCAGTATGTTGTTACTTCGGCATCATTTAGAAACGTGTATTACAATTTAATCACGGTAAAATATGTTCATTTTGTTTGAATGATGCGAGTAAACACAGCTGGCAGCCGTGGTGAAACCATGGGTGAAACTCGAGCGTTTAGAGCGATGGGAGCGAACAACGACCCCTGATAGATCTTGTGAGAATGTGTATAAATATAGATACATTTTCATAACAAAACAATGAGGTTGCTAAGCCGTTGCTAGGCCAATTGTTGGAGTTGCTATAGCAACTCCAAGCTACCCCCTGGCGCACAGAGCCGAGCTTGAATGACACAAGCACACGTTTATTTCCATGCAACTCTCTGATTGGTCTGGTGGTGTCATTGTTGCATTCACTGAACACGGGAAATTACAGTCCTACCGTCCTCTCTTGTGTCATGATGAAGTTCACGTAAAGCACGGTCAATGTATTATATTATTGAGGGAGAATTGTCCGGGGCTACAGAAAAAACATTCGGTGCTAAAGCCCCGAATGCCCAGGCCAGGCGACGCCACTGGTACTCGGGGAGAAAATTCTAGTGAATGTATATTAACGAATGCTAAAATAACTTACACCTTTTGTGTATATGCCGCCGTTGCAGTAAAAGCCACTTCACCCATTCACCATCAAACCATCAGCAGTGAGAAGCCCTTTATATTACTCCCTGGGGAGGGTCTCCATAATCTATAGGCTTTCATCCTATGAATAGATTTTATTGGCAGCTAGCACCTAGAATTTTTGAACTATTAAAAATGAAATGTTTTAACTGTAATTAAAATTCAAACTCCATGATACACTCCCTGATGCACACTTACAATTAAGTGGCTGTAAGCTGTCAGTAGTTTTGCATATTTTTTTGTAATGCTTTTTGTTATGGCAATGTGAAGCAATGCTGTTTACCATTACATATTGCCACCGAGAAAACACAACACACTTGAACTTTGCCCCCTTTCTCCTCTAGATGGACACTTCCCTGCAGCCTAATGGACTCCCTCTTTAACATTCAAACACACACACACACACACACACACACACACACACACACACACACACACACACCACACACACACACACACACACACACACACACCACACACACACACACACACACACACACACACACACACACACACACACACACACACACACACACACACACACACACACACACACACACACATCCTTCCGCCTTGCCAGAAAGGCCACTCTCAGCCGGTACAGGTCATTGGCCTCTGGGCAGGTTCAATATTTATGGGTCGCTGCAGCATTTTACTGTCTCAGCTTGACAAAAACGATCAGCATCTCAGGCACTCTTCCTGTCAATCTATCCGCTGTCAGTCCGCCCGGCAGGATGTCACTGTGATGAGCCACCAGGGTGTCACTGAGAGAGGGCCAATAAACTGTGCTTCCCGAGCCAAGGTAAATCAGTCTAGATCCAGAACCAAATCTGATCCAGCCTGACTACAGCAGGGGGGATAAATAGAACCAATGTAAAGCTCTATTACAGTCTTTGCTAGTTTGACCACAAGTTGAATATTTCATTGAAAAACACTGACAGTCTGATTAGTGGTGCAGGAATGAGTCCTAAAACTGTTAGTATGTCATCACTTCCTGTTCCCTCATCTTGAAGTCAATGATTTTTAAACTTGTTATTGATTAGATACCTGAAACATAATCTGTGGTTAACATAAGTTTAAGATTTTAGCATTTATTTCTACAACATAAGATTCAAGTCAGCAAATACCTCGAATGTCTGAATCTTCCATAACAGCAGTTGCTAACAAGTGTATAAATAAGACTATTAAACGCTATCACGCCAAATATTAGCCGCCTTTTGTCGAGGGACCCCCGATGCTAACAACAAAAATACGTCATGACTGCGTCACTCTTTATGGGATCTATTGAGCTGTTATTTATTTGTTTTTTTAAAGCAAGCTGTATCATCAGCCATTTCGGACATTTAACAGAATGAGCTGAAGAAGGCTTTGCCTCATTTTCAGATGGGAAAGAACAGAGTTGGTAGCGCTGCCAACTACCAGGAAGCTACCCATGGTGTAGTGCAGGCCTCTTCATTTTCAACTTAGACCTCAGTTGCTGCTCAAAGCGCAACCAATGAGATAACATTGGACCCTATGTTCCAATCTTATAGTGACAACAAATGTCAGCTTTGAAGAGGTAGGCCACAAAACACGTCATTGCTTGGGCTGCACCACATCAGTCCACTAAAGGGCTTGTTGTTACCTCTGGCACAATCAGACTTTCATATATGAGTCTGAGGACATTAAGAGGAGGACCCCACAGAGAAATGAAACATTTTAAATGTTTATCTTTTGCTTGCCCTGTTTGTTATTCTGCCATGTGACTTGTTGCAGTGGAAATATGAGTGATAGTAAAAGCAGAGTGTTAAGTAAAAGTACTAATACCACAGTCTAAACATACTCCATTACAAGTAAAGTCCTGAGTTGAAAATGTCACTTAAGTCAAAGTACAGAAGTATTCAAGTACCAAATGTAAAAGTACTAATTTAGCAGAAACAGAATGTCTCTTATAAATGCGTTGAATTATTATTATATTATTCGGTTTTTATCATAGGAAATACATATAAAAGTGTTTTGATGTTGTAATTCGTCAATATGGAGCACATTTAGGAAAATACTGAGTAAAAGAGATAATGCACTAAGTATATATCATATAAACACATAGTTATGTGAAAAGAAACTACAAGTGTCAAATACATGTAGTGCAGTAAAAGTACAACATTTCCGTCTGAAATGTACTGACGTAGAAGTACAAAGTAGCAGAAAATGGAAATACTCAAAGTTAAAGGAGCCCAAAATTAGACCTAAGTATGCTTGAGTAAATGTACTCAGTTACATTCCACCACTGACGAGGCCTAACCCTCCCACGATATTTTAATACTTATTCTTGAGCGAGACTTGGATCGTCACAATAACACATCTGATTAAGCAAATATCTCAGTTCAAATATTTGCTTCATACAGGAGTACACATGGCAGCTCTTATTAAAGTCTCTGTTTGAATATGAAGGTAATTCACTCACTGGTATTGGACAAATCCCAATTTCAGTACAATCTCACAAACTGCCAAACAATGGCTGGATCATTTCTGATTTCAGACATAGGGCCATAGTAAACCTGTGGTGTGTCTTCTACAGAGGTGGGTAGTACTGAAGTACAACTACTTTGTGACTGTAATTAAGTAGATTTTTCTGGTATCAGTACTTTACTCTGTACAACTTTTTACTTTTACTCCTAACACTTTTAGCATAAATACCTTTACCTTCTACTTCTTACATTTTCAAAACAGGCTAATGTAGCCTAGTCGATGGCAAATATTGAGTTTTTCCCCATTTAAGTGAGGTCCAGCTTGACTCTTTAAAACAGTTTGTAGATAGTGTTACTTTTTACTTAAAGGGGACCTATCATGCCTATGCACTCAAAATGCAATTTAGTTTAGACCAGGGGTTTTCAAAGTGTGGGAAGGTGAGCCTCCCCTCAGAGAACACAAGAAGCACCCCCCCTCCCAATTATTATTGCTATTATTATTATTATTATTGTTATGTTGCTATAATGCAGGGGTATTATTATCCAGTGGAATGCCCTTACCTACTGGCCTAGTTAAATCAAAGTGGTTACTTTTTTTTGGCTGGGCAGTGTAGTTTTACACACCGTCTTATTTGACTTTCTCTCTAAGGTCATCATCTTAACAGTTTTATATGCTCATCGAGTTATCCGTGAGCAGAGCATCAAGTTTGATTGCCTATAACAGCTGAATGCGGCGATTACCATCTTGTTCAGCAAAACGTCTCACAAAAATATTAAGAAGATCAACAGCTTTAGTGCGCTTTGATTCAATGCTGAGTACAGCCAAACTTGACACGGACATTAGGGATGTTCTCTCATAAATGTCCGATGAGCCACATCTTTTATTTCAAACACAAGCTGCAACAGGGGTGGCAGCTGGGGTGGCAAGGCTATTTTAGGGTGACAGTTGCCACCCATGCTACCCCGGTAGATCTGCCCCTGCTTGACCGGTACTTGCTTTTGATCAAGTCAATGCGGGAAACCCGCAATCACACAGGTAGGCGGAGGTGAAGGTAATGAGCACTTTTTACAGCCTTTTTGGCGAGGTGGGGGAACTCGTGTCTCTACAGACATACAAGTGGGCAAGTGATGTTTTTTGCCAAACGCTGTCTCCCCCTCATTTTTTTGTATCTATTTTTTTTTTAAGGCTTTATACCCAAAATCAGCACTTTTGAAACAGGAAGTGAAATAGAGGGATATGAGGCATGGCTAGAATGGGTGATCTGTTTGGTATTTGAGCAAAACACTTCATGAGACATGTTTTTAATATATTTGTATATATCTGAGACCTATGCCTATTGCCTAAAAATAGCATGATAGGTGCACTTTAAGTACATTTCAAAGTCCATACTTCTTTACTTTTACTTGAGTAAAGAGTTTATTCAGTTCTTTAACTTTTACTGGAATATTTTTAAACACAGGTATCTGTGCTTCTTCTTGAGTGAAGGATATGTGTACTTTAACCATCGCTGCTACTGTGTTCTTGCAGTGTGAGCGGCGCTGCTGATATGCAGCTGTCAGTTTAAAGGGGAAAGGAAAACACCATTACAGCTATAATATTCCAGTAGTTTATTCATTTTACAATGGATATTGATCGTAATATTTATTGTATATGATATTACTCGCCAAAAGAAAATAATTATCCGCCCGGCCGGGTAGGGAATTCCGGGACCAGGCCGCTGCCATTAGGGGAGTCCCAAATGGTGACGTCACTGTGTGGGTCCTCGCTCCGGGTATCCATACCGGAAGTCAACACAACGTTATATTAGTCGTTAGATTATATCTATATATGTTAAAGTATTATTAGTATTGTTATTATTTTCTGAGCCACTGAAAACCCAAGTTTGCCTGGCAGTTTAGAGCCACCCTGTCTCCTTAGTGTGGGCGATGGTTGTGACGGGGTGTGTTTATCACACAACCATGTGCTGTAGGCCTATATTGGACGGCGCGGCCAAAACGAACATGACGCGGCCAAAACTAAACGCCAGCCCATAATAACAGGCTGGGCTATGGGTTGTCTAATTTTATTTTGTTAATACTTGCAATTCCCCTGATAAATGAATAAGGTCACACTGTGTCAGTAAAATACATGTGAGCTAGTAATCTGGCAGCTCGTTTGGTGGCTCGAACTTCACGTTTGTTGACACTGGTGTCATTGTCTTGCGCGGCCGACATGCTGGGACGGTCGGTGTTCCCGACTGCATACGATGAGAAATCGAATATTGTGGGAACAGATCCTGACTTCAAATCCGATGTTTTGTATTGAACCATCCAGACTCATCAAACCTCATTTTGTGGACATAATCGTCATTTGTAAAGTGTTCGCTGCACACACGTGCGTACTGATTCAGCGGCGGATCGGACCGTTTCATGGAAATAACCCATGCTTTGAGCAGCTTCTCATCCTTTAGTGGCAGCCTATGGAAATGTACTTCTTCCTTCTTTGTATAAAAACCATTTGTGCAGCCTGGGGCAATACAAAACGCTCCTGACGACGACCGTTTTTTTTCTTGGAAACCACTGGTGCATTGCACGCCATGTTGTTTGCAGCTGTATTGAGCTTTGGCCCAGGAAGCCGTACCCACACAGTGACGTCACTGGGAAAGTCCCGGATCCATGGAAGCGCCCAAGTTCATTAGGCGCGTATTTCAAAAATAAATGTGTGTATCTATTTACATTGGAAATAGACTAGATAAATATATTTCCTAATGGGAATATTGTCGCATGGAAAGCAGTTTGAAAAGTGTTTCCATTTCCCTTTAACACGGAGGGAACACCTCTCGGCTGTCCGCTGAAAGCACGCTTCACGAAAGTGACTCACACATTTACTCATGGGTGGCATTGGCAGTTAGCTCGCAAGGTCAAGTGAAAATTGGTGATTCAGTGTAAAAACCACCCCCAGCCCCTGTTGTCCATCTTCAAGTCCTTGAGTATAGCCTTGATGGCAGCTTCTCAGATGAATGGACATAATATGTTATTCATTTGGACAAAAGAAAGTGTGCTCTGCTTTGCTCAAACCCAACGCTGTTGTCAATGGCACTTCACTATCTGGTGGCAGAAATCAACTCTTTACAGTAGTGCGTTTGCATATAAAGCAATCATATCACAATATGATGTTATCATTGGGTTTTTCCAGTTAAACCAAATGCTGTTGGGCTGCAGACAGCTCCACCTCAGACAAAACGTGCTGCACACCCACTGCATTGGTATAGGATGTGATAACAGGGAGTGATAAGAAAGCAGTATTTCAAGGTTGGCCAATAAATCAGTGCAAGGCCACTTACTTTGTCAACAGTGTAATTCCTGGATTGAAGATACCATTCTGGTTGTTTGAAAACTACAAAAAACAGAAATGTAAAACCAACAAATCCTGTTTTTGTGCTGGAATTATTTTGGGTGCAGATAACTATTCAGCTTCCTGTAGTCTGTTGTCCTACAGTGAGGTTGTAAAGTTCCATTGAGTGTCTACAGACACTTGGAAAAACCTGTGCTCGTGCCATAGGTTGCTAAAAAAGTAATTTGGAGAACCTACGGCATAGCCAGGAACCCAGCATAGAAGCACTTGATATATTATACTGATAAAACAAGTTACAACATGTCTATCAGTGAGCTTCAACTTTGTTCCATTGACCGTATATATAAAAGGGCACTTCACAATCAAATACGATTCAGAGGGCCAATAGGATTATAAATAATTCAAATGTAGATTTTCTATACATAATTGTTCTTTTAGCATGTGGACTACTCGCAACTTTAGCTTATAGATTGGTGCAGTGACGAGTCCTAAAACCCGGAAGGGAAGGGAGTTAGCATTTTACCACTACGGGTTCCCTCGTCTCAGAGTCAATGGGATTTCTACATAGGAATGTGGAAAATAGCTGGAAATAGGTGTGTGTTTGACACAACACAGAACATGACACAGTGAATAGGAAGCCTCCGGGTGGGCAGCTTTCATCAAGGCCTGTGTGGGCATGATTTCATAAAGACTGTGGGCACCTGTGGGTGACTCATGCAGGCCTGTCTGCTGGTCTGAGGCAGAGAATTGTAAATGTTTCTCACTGCGGTTAGTCAACGTACAAGCAGACCACTCCAAGAGCCCCTTCTTCTCAGTGTTCGGGTGGTTACTCAAAAAAAGTAATGCATTACTTTAATAAAATGTTTGCTGCTGAAAGTAATTAGTTACACTACTAGTTACATTACTTTTGGATTACTCTGTGACAACCTGAGATGCACCATAAATCAAATGACCAATAACAATATCAAGTTAAACCTCAAGTTAAACACAGATCTCTGTTTCTGCTGTCTGTTTGAACATCATGTTTCCTTTAGCTCATCTTCATCAGAACTCTGGAACACGTAGCCCAAGGTTCCTGTCTGATGGCAGCCGCCCCCCGTTACCTGTCTCTTGCTCAATATGTTTGGAAAAGATGGTGATTCCACTGTGGAAACGGGCAGCATTTGCTCCATGATGTTTGTGCTAAAAGCCTGTATCTCTGCTGCAACTGACATTTCTGCTCCGTCTCTTCATCCATCAACTTGGCAGTGTAGCGTAGAGAAAAGGGACGTTTGATTTATTTTTCTGCCCATTATGCAGATGGTCGAAAACCTTATGGTAACATCATTTCGTGCTGAGTAACTAATATGATTACTGCTGTTATCAACAGTGACTCGTTACCTTAACTTCACTCAAGTAGAAGTACAGATACTTGTGTTTATAAACTACTGGTAAAAATGTAAGTACTGACTAAACTTCTTTACTCAAGTAAAAGTAAAGAAGTTTGGTCTTGAAAAGTACATAAGTAAAAAGTAGCAATATCTACCAACTGTTTTAAAGATTCAGCTGGAGCTCACTTTATTAATAGAACATCAAATAACTTCTATTTCAAATTGTAATACTGTCATCGTCATACATACATGATCGTGTGTTCTGTATGACATTAGGTTGAAATAGGCGTGCAATGATTCTAAATATAATGATGCCCCACACGCGGGTACGGAACTCGCCTGGAAGCTGCACAACCCTGGGGCAAATCTGAGTACATCCGGACTTTAGACAAAACTTGTTTGAGTCCGAGTCCAAGTCATGCACGATAATTCACGAGTCTGATTTCGAGTCCATCACTGCGCGAGACTGAGTCGAGTCACAAGTCCCGAAAATCTGCACTTGAGTCCGAGTCCAGGACTCAAGTACTCCAAGTCTGCCATACTTACAATGTAAATCAAAACACTAATGTGAATATGAAAACCAGGCATCAAAATTAGTCAAATAATTGTTTAGGTATTTTTAAAGCAATGCAGTGAAGCCAGTGGCGGTTCTACAAGGTGGCAGCTGCCACCTCAGAAAAATGCCTTGCACCCCCCAGCTGCCACCCCAGTTGGCAGCTTTGTTTCGAAAACAAAGTTGTGGCTCATCGGACATTTAGGAGAGAAAATCTCTAATGTCCGAGTGCAAGTGAATGCAGCACAAGACGCGAGCCTTGTTCCCCCGGCCCTGGAACGAGCGTGGAAATATGATTGGCGGCGATTTCATTTGAAGGGGGACAGCGCAAACGAGAAGCATTTCGGATCCAAGTAGACGGAAGGAATGAGGTATTTGGGGTCAGTGGCGGCGCCAGGGTATGGCTGGGTAGGCTACAGCCATACCAAGAAATGGCTTGGCCCCACCATGAAAAATGATGTTAAGGTAAGCAAAATAAAGTCCGCCAACTCACGCGGAGTAAATTGCCAGACAGCAGTTAGTAAGATTGATTTCAGTAGCCACTTGTCTGGAAATACCGAAGACTAGAAACGGTTTTGAATGTCTGTTATACACCAGTCTTAGGCTACTCATACAAGAGAGAGGCTGTACCTTCAGAAAACACTGTGGTGCTACGAGCTAAATGGTAATGGTATTAGTAAATGCTAACATGCTCACAATAAAATGCTAACATGTGATGTTTACCAGACCTGCCTTTTCCCCATCTTAGTTTAGCATGTTTAGCTTGCTATTTAGCAATAAACACAGACTAGGCTACAGGCGAGGCTGATGGAAATTAGTTTAGCACGTTTTGGGTCATGAACCGAATTATGCAACAATTTCAAGTTATGTCTTGACGTAATTTTCCAGCTAACAGGAAATATTCAGTTTGGTTAAGAGGGACGACACTGAGTCCTGTACTACGAAGCAGGATTTTCGTTTAGCGGGCTAACTTCAGGGAAAACTTGAGGTTTCCGGTCCTACGACGCTGGTTCTTTTTTAGCGGGCTAGATCTCCATGGTAACTTAGCGTCCACACTACAGCTTCAAAAAAAGCTTGGAGCTGGGCGTGTCTGAAGCTTGGGGATTTTATTCTGTAGTGTGGACGCAGCGTTATGCTGAGTGGCTACCCTGGGGGGTATACTACGAAGCAAGATTTTCGTTTAGCAAGATAACTTCTGGGATTTCCGGTACTACGAAGCTGGTTCCTTTTTAGCGGGCTAGATCTCCATGGTGATTTATCCTGGAACCTAGCCTGTGCTCCGAAGCAGGATAGGTTCCAGGATAAGAGATCAACTCAGCGAAAGCACCACGCATGCTGACCAATCAGAGGTCAGTGTGCGGAGGAAATACAGTTTAAACTGCCGTTGCAGGAAAGACGGCCGGCCAAAATCACGACTGTGTGAACGTGAAAATGAATAGAATATCACCTCCCATCTTCAGAGCAATCTGACTATTATAACATTAGCGTTAAGAAAGCTTACTTAAATATCTGCCACAACATAAGTAACTGGATCAGAGTAACATTACCTACAATCCGTGAGTGCAGACGTCGATGTGTCCCATTATCATTCATATCACTTCATAATGTATCATATATTCCTTATCGGAGTCAGCTGAGCCGTATCTGGCCGTGCAACACTCACAGTGTCACATACTGTATGCAGAAGTATTATTTTAAGCAACACATTAAGTTGACGAAACACTCGAGTCAAATGTAATTAAAGTCAGATCGTGTCTTAGACGGAGCAGTTATATCATAAACCTGTTAATGTACGCATTCAAACACTTGTTCTGTTACCAGCTGTATTCACCTTGCAGGTGCAGCTCTGTGGCTTTTATCCTGGATAAAGTGTTTAAGTCATGGATGTTTAAAGTTTAACTTCTTCATATGTCTAATATTATAGTTGACTTTTCATTCAGGAAGTATGACGCTGCGCTGTCAGTACGCTTCTCCATGTTTGTGATTGGTCGAATGCTCCAGATACCACCCCTTTCATGTGAACGCGCACCAACTAGACAGGACACGGCTGGCTTGAGCGATCCACTTGATAACCAGCGTCGTAGGACCGCTTAGCGACAGCGCGTGTGTTTTGGATTAGGCCAACCGGCTAACTCAAACATATCCAGGTTAGGTTGAACCAGCTTCATAGTACAGGCCTCTGGTTAGAGCCTTCACCAGAACGATACGCTTTTTGCAACAAATTGACGGGGCTAGCAAAGTGCCACCAACACAGCCTTCATAATTTCCGTTCTGCAGGCAGACGATTGAAAGATTTTTTGGTAACTTCATTAAAAGATAACTGTGTCAAATAAAGTCCCCGAATACATCATAGAGACAGATTAGATAGCTTTGTCAACAAAATGTTTAAAATAAGTGCTACCACGAGCATTTCATGTACTGATCTTGTGCAGATGTAAAGGCAAACATGAACCAAAAATGTACAACTAAACAGTGCCAAGAAACATGAGATGTAGTGTTATTATGGGTGGTAACTGGTACAGTAGGAGAGCAGACAGTGGCTGGTTGAGGCGGCTCTCTGGCTGCTGCTGTGGCCCACATTGGCAGCGCTGTGTGGGCTGTGATGTCAGATGATGGCTCTGGGCTCCTCTCCACCAGCAGCAGCACCACGCAGGGCTATTGACTGACCCAATTACAGCAGTCACATGAGGAAGAACACCCCACAGTTAGCTCATTAGTCTCTGGAGTCTCTCTGCTGCTCTCTCAGTCTCACTCTGACTCCTGTCTCCTGCTGTTTCATAATGTACAGTCAATTACCAAGTCATGTTTAATTCATTTAGAACATTTTCCAGATTTGTTTATGAACGGTGGGAAGTTGTATTCATACGCTGGCATGTCGTTCAGACCAGCATGTTTGGAAGCTAGAAATATACATGTTAATTATGTGTGACAGATGGACACAAAAGAAGATGCCCTCAGTATAATGTGATCAAACAACAACATTACAAATGGCTGCAATGTTTACAATGGAGCTGAATCTCACCATTAAATACATAGGCTAAACCAAAATTGCATTGATCTATTACTATCAAACTATCTTACTTCACTAAAAGGAAAGCACCCTCTGACGGAAAGGGTTGACATTTTGCTGACACTTTACCAAATATTGATTGTTTTTTAGATATCTCAAATAGGTGTTGCTCCTGCCCCTGTCTATAGCTGTACATCACTTAGCATCCTGCTGGTACACCTTTACGTCTTGGCGATTACATTGGTGCTTCAAAAGTCATATAGTGTTGTTAATATATGCATGGAGATTATCCCGCTGCACAGAATATGTGAAGTATTATAAACGTGTGTTGGCCACAGAGCTTATTTTGTGCATTATTCTGAAATCCAATGGAAAAATACAATCTGCATTTTGTCAAGGGAGCCACTGCTAAAATATGTCACTTTTTAGCATTCTGTTTCTCCAAACTGGTGGATGTGTGATGGCCATCGAACATACTTGATAAACTAACTTAGTATAAACCACCACTTCAAACTATCTCTTTAAAGACAACGTGGTACATTTAACAGAGTGGGAAAACAAGAGGTTCAAAAGGGACCAACAGTTATATTATAATCTAATACCTGAATCATTTTATATCAGTTTTTACTGAAGCTGAAACAGTGAGTTCTTGAAAAACTGACGGTAAATCTGCCTAAAACTAGATTTATATTTGTTTAATTGTCACTCAGGCGCCAATAAACCCGTTAGCTAGTGTAACAACTGGGGAGGAGGAGCTGTCAGTCTTCACTCTGTCATGACACACACACAATGTTTATTCACACAGCCACGTAAAGCTATTATGCGTGTATTACAGACACTTCCTCACCCTGGTTCACCCCTGCACTCCGTAAACTGAAGCAAACCGGCCGCCAGCTTGAACGCCTAACCATGAAATCATCCCTCACAGTTCACCATGAATCCTACAAACTCCATCTCACAGAGGCGACCTCACTGCCGCAAAAACTGCTTACCTCTCCATCATCTTTACCGACGCCTCCCAAACCCCAGGACCCTCTTGTCCACCGTCAACAAGCTCCTCAAACCCTGTGCTGACACCCTCCCTTCCTCCACTTCCACTTTATGCAGTTCATTCCTCCAGTTTTTCTCTGACAAAATCACTGCCATTAATCTCTTCCTATCCGCTGCATCTGACACCAAACATCTCTCCCAACATCCACCGCCACAATTTCTCCCCCCCATCTCCCTGGACCTCCCGAGCCCTCCTCCTCACGGCCGCCTCTCCCAGTTCACTCTGGTTATCCCCCCTGAAATGGGCTGGCTCCTGCATATATAGCCGAACTCCTCCATCGCTACACCCCAGGCAGAGCCTTAAGGTCAGCTGATCAGCTGCTGTTGATAGTGCCTAAGACCAGGCTTAAAACCAGAGGGCATCGAGCTTTCGCAGCGGCTGGCCCTAGGCTCTGGAATACTTTGCCCCTCCATGTGAGGTCGGCCCAGACCCTGGGGGTTTTAAATCAACACTTAAAACTCACTTTTTGTTTAATTATTATTTATTTAGTTATCCTCAGAATTGATACTAACCCTTGGGCTTGGTACCTCCCCTCTTCTTCTGCGGATCTACGGTCCGGTAGAGGGGGATGGGGCACAGAGTCGCTTATCCAGGCGGGGGAGTGCACTTGACGAAGAGGTTGCTGTGCTCTCTATTCTTATCCTACATTTTCACCCTGGACTAGGGAGAAGGTTTTTGGAGCCTTTTGAGCTCTGTTTCTTACTATACCTTGGACTTAGAACTGCTTAATAGAACTGCTCGGGTCTTGATGGATTGAGTGGGGAAGTTCATGAGATCTTTCTAGAGGGTTATCAAGAATAACTTTTATCCAATGACCTTTTCCCTCTCTGTCTGTGTCTGTGTATTATCTTGTTCCGATTAACCCAGCCAAATCTTTTTCTTGTTTTGATCTATATCTACGCCGGGATCCGGAGTCGAGGCTGATCCTCTTGCTGTAGTCCTGTGTCTTGGATCCTCTATCCTGAGTTCTGGATTAAGTCGTGGACGTTCGGGT
The DNA here is from genome assembly GCA_902827135.1 of Harpagifer antarcticus. Lineage (NCBI taxonomy): Eukaryota > Metazoa > Chordata > Actinopteri > Perciformes > Harpagiferidae > Harpagifer > Harpagifer antarcticus. The sequence continues at coordinate 3,306,929 of CADEHL010000900.1, read as the reverse complement.
CGTGGCTGAACCTGTCTCTGCGGTCCTGCCTTGGGTCTCGCCTTGCTGCTTCCCTGAAGGCTTCCTCAGGATTGTAGCTGACATCCTCGTGGATTCATCTTCTTATTACAGACACATGCATTTCCTAACATTCAGTCTATATGCTGTAAAATGTATTATCTCTTCGATTTACACATGGCATCTATTGCACGTCTGTCCGTCCTGGGAGAGGGATCCCTCCTCTGTTGCTCTCCCTGAGGTTTCTCCCATTTTTTCCCCTCAAACTGTGGGTTTTATCTGGAAGTTTTTCCTTGTACGATGTGAGGGTCTAAGGACAGAGGGTGTTGTTTTTCTCATACTGATATTCTGAACAATCTGTGCTGTTGTTGCTGTAAAGTGTCTCTACTGTAGGCTTTTTATTATATGTACAGCACTTTGGCTCGACCAACAATCGTTTATAAATGTGCTATATAAATAAAACTTGATTTGATTTTATTTGAGATACTCAAACTGATCAGCTCCTCCAAACCCACAACCTGCTCGCTTGACCCTCTACCCACCCCTCTACTGAAGTCCTGCCTCCCCGTACTCTGCCCCTACCTTGTCAACCTTTTCAACTTCTCGCTGTCCCAAGGAACCGTTCCCTCTGCCTTCAAAACTGCTGCTGTCACTCCCACCCTCAAGAAACCCAGTCTGGATCCCTCCTCCCTCAGTAATTACCGCCCCATCTCCAACCTCCCCTTTCTCTCAAAAGCAATAGAACGCATAATCTCCAAACAACTCCACCGCCATCTCCAAACCAACCAGCTTTTTGAACCCCTTCAGTCTGGTTTTCGTCCCCACCACAGCACAGCAACGGCACTCATCAAAGTCCTCAATGACCTCCTCACCTCTGCTGACACCGGTTCCCTCAACATCCTCATCCTCCTCGACCTGAGTGCAGCCTTCGACACCGTGAGCCACACCATCCTGCTTACCCCAGGACATCGGTATCGAAGGTACTGCACTCAGGTGGCTTCAGTCTACCTCTCCGACAGATCACACTTCATCTCCCTCAACAACCACTCCTCTGCCACAGCTTCACTCACCCAAGGTGTTCCCCAAGGTTCAGTACTCGGCCCCCTCCTCTTCATCATCTACATCCTCCCCATTGGTCAGATTCTCCGCCAATACAACCTGGACTTTCACTGTTACGCTGACGACACACAGATTTACCTCAGCACCAAATCTCCCCACAACCCCCCCCCTCACCCACATTGAATCCTGTCTGTCTGCAATAAAATCCTGGATGCAACATAACCTCCTCAAACTCAACAGCAATAAAACGGAACTCCTCCTCATCGGCTCCAAATTTGATACCAGATTTTTTTTAAATATTGAAGTTAAAGGCATATATAGATATACGGACACCTTGTATTGTTGTTACTATCTGTTGAGCATATTTGTATAATAACAAAGTCATGTTTCAGTTCAGTTCATCAGAATGTGCCTGAAACGTGGTGATGCTAATGAGCATGCGCAGTTACAATAAACGGCTCAGTACTCCAGGCCAAACTCTGAGCGATGTGGTCGTGTGTTTCTTCTGTCCGTTAGCATACTTACAAGCTACTTTGGTTGACTGCAAACGTGGAGACTTCTGCTGAATATAATGTCTCACGCAACAGGTTATGGGCCCAGTCAAGGAGGCCAAAGGTGGTTTAAGTTGTTATTCGACGGTGACGAGAAAAACTTTGAGTTATGGGAGACGAGGTTTTTGGCCCACATGGAACTGCACGGCCTCAGTGAAGTTATCCTGGAAGAGCCAGCGATAGACTACAACGACGAACAAGCGCTTGAAGAAGACGCAACAAAGAATGCAGAAGCATATGCTGAATTAGTGCAGTGTCTAGAGACGCGAAACGAGATGGAAGAAAAGCGTTGGCAATACTCCGAGAGCACTACGCAGGAAAGGACAAACCACGAGTCGTGAGTACTGTAAACTCTCTTCTCTCCACAAAGCAAGCAACGAGACTGTTACTGATTATATTATTCGAGCGGAGACTATATTCGTTTGAGAAGGGCGAAGAAAATATCAGTGACGGGTTGCAGATTGCCATGGTAGTGAAGGGGTTACCGGACTCATTCAACCCGTTTGTCGTGCACGTCACTCAAACCAACGACCGTCTAACGTTCGGTGAGTTCAAAGCTAAACTGCGGAGCTATGAGAGCACTGACAAATATAGGACGAGTGACATGAATGCGGACGAGGACGGCGTTATGAGGACTAGCGGGGCGAGGACACGAGGACGTGGAAGAGGGAAGAAGATGGACTTAGCCGACACTGAATGCACATGCGGAAAGATGGGGCATATGGCTAGGACATGCCCTAACGAGATCCAAGCGAGGCGAGAGGAGCGACGGTGGGACACGCCACACCGAGGAAGGGGCCGAGGCAGAGGGCTGGGCCGTGATCAGGTGAAGAAGGCAGACGGAGACACGGAGGATGATACCGGTGCATCATTCTTTTTCAAAATAAGTGACTGTCAAAATCAAGTAGGAAATAAGAGAGGTCTTATGGTCGACTGTGGTGCCACGACACACATGATTAATGACCCGGCAAAGTTTAAGACAATCGATAAGAGCTTTAGACCCGAGGACCATGTGATAGAGCTGGCAGATGGAACGAAAACGACCGGGATGGCGAAGATGAGAGGAGAAGCCGAAGTTGTTCTGCTCGACAGCGAGGGACGGCAAGTGAAAACGAGGCTCAAACGAGCGCTTTACATCCCATCTTTTCCACAGGACATTTTCTCCGTGAAAGCAGCGACAGCCAGCGGAGCTGAGGTCCGCTTCAAAGACGGTGATGATTGGCTGATTCATCAAAATGGTACTAAGTTTAAAATGGATGTGTATGGTAGGCTATATTACCTTAGCACAGTAGAGGATGAAAATACTGATGATGTTTGTAATGGTTGTCATGACATCCAGACATGGCATAGAATACTTGGTCATTGTAATTTTGAGGATGTGTCTAAACTTGAGAAAGTGGTTAAAGGTATGTCGATCAAAGGGAAACATGACATGTCTAACCATAACTGTGAAACATGTACGCAGGGAAAATGTACTCAAAGCAGAAACAGGCAGGCAGATGCAAAAGCTAAGACAGTACTAGAGCTAGTACATACAGACCTATGCGGTCCAATAGAACCAGCAGATAAAGACGGGTACAGATATGCAATAGCATTTACTGATGATTATAGTGGGATGATTTTTCCCTACTTTATCAAAGCAAAGAGTGATACAGCAAAAGCTACTGAAAAATTCATAGCGGATACTGCTCCATATGGACACATTAAGTGCATAAGATCTGACAACGGTACTGAATTCACTGGGCATGAGTTTCAAACTTTACTTAGGACGAAAGGGATAAGGCACGAGACAAGTGCCCCATACTCACCTCACCAGAACGGTACTGCTGAGAGAGGTTGGAGGACCTTATTTGAGATGTCACGATGCATGCTATTGGAGAGTAAACTCCCAAAGCAGTTATGGACATATGCTGTACAGACAGCAGCACAGATACGTAACAGGTGTTACTGTAAGCGTCTAGAGCAGACACCATACCGTGTTTTTACTGGCAAAACACCCAACTTGTCCAACATGAAAATATTTGGCTCTGAATGCTACGGGTATAAACAGGATAAGAAGAAGCTAGATTCTAGATGTGCAAAGGGTATTTTTGTAGGATACGACAAATATAGCCCAGCATTCCAAGTATTTTATCCTGAGACAGGGAAAGTCCTGAAACATAGGCTGGTAAAATGTATCACAAAGAGTAGTGCAGATAGTCAGACTCAGACAAATCATAATATGGATTTTGACACTTATGGAGAAACTATTCCCACAACACCAGCAGGGACAAAAATGGTGAACCAGAATCAGAGAGACCTAATGTGGGTGTACAGTCCTATAGTGAGGAGAATATTGAGGCTAGTCAGATCCAGACAGATGGTACTCAAAGAGAACAGGGAGAGAGTCACGACGCTATCCCACTAGACAAAGAAACGCTCCAGAATATTGAATGGAGTATCAGTGTAAGGCTGATTGTAATGATGAAGGTGAAAATGTAGATTATTTCTACAGGGTTGCTTGTGACGTACCCAACACATACATGCAGGCTGTAGGCTCTAAGAAATCAAAAATGTGGGCTGATGCAATGAAAGAGGAGAAACTCTTTAACAGAGAATGAGACCTTCAGTCTGACCACACTGCCAAAGGGCAAGCAAGCAGTGGGAGGTCGTTGGGTATGCAGTAAAGGAAAGCCCAGATGGATCTGAGATTTTAAAGCCAGATATGTAGCTAAAGGCTATAGTCAAGTAGAGGGAATTGATTACAAGGAAACGTTTTCACCGACAGCAAATATGACTTCTGTACGTACATTGATGCAGTGGCTATACAGGAGGATCTTATCCTACACCAAATGGATGTGAAGACAGCTTATCTCCATGCACCAATAGACTGCGAGTTATATATGGAACAGCCCGAAGGTTTTGAGGCAGAATCCAAAACAGGGGAACACTTAACTTAACAAGTCATTGTATGGTTTGAAGCAATCCGGGCGAAACTGGAACAAGTTACTGCATGATCATCTTACAGACAATGGGTTTGTGCAAAATGATGCTGATCATTGTACAGAAAGAGTCTGAGAAAGAAAGAGTTATTCTGTTGATATGGGTAGATGACCTACTTATAGCGGCCAATAACAACGGCTCATCAGTGATGTCAAAGAGATGTTGAAGAGGAAGTTTAAAATGAAAGATTTGGGTGAACTTAAACACTTCCTAGGTATCGACTTTACACAGAGTGAGGGGGAGATCAAATGAGCCAAAAGAGACATAGCAAAGATGCTAGAGAGGTTTGGCATGTCAGAGTGCAAACCAAGGTCAACTCAGTTATCGATTCAACAGGATACAGAGAGATAGTAGGTAGCTTGATATACATTATAGACTGACTGAGAGCTGGAGTAAACTATCACAACACTTAGCAGAACCAAAAACAACAACATTGGGCTGCAGCAAAACAACGGTTGAGGTATCTAAAGGGTACAATAGACCAAGAGCTACATTACAAGAAAAGTGAGGAAAGCCTAAAGCTTGAGGGATACAGTGATGCTGATTGGGCAGCCGATCAACATGATAGGAGAAGCACAACTGGATATTGTTTCAGCTTAACTGAAAATGGTCCAGTTATATCCTGGAAAAGCAGGAAGCAGCCAACAGTGGCGCTATCGACCTGTGAGGCAGAGTACATGGCATTAGCGGCTACTATCAAGAGAGCATGTACCTTGTACAGTTATTAAAAGGGGTAGACCGTAACAGCCCACATGTACCAGTGAAGATGAGGACAACCAGGGAGCAATAGCTCTATCAAAAAACCCTGTATCCAGACAGAGAAGCAAGCATGTAGACATCAAATACCATTTTGTACAATCTGCACATGCTGAGGGGAAGATATCTATTACATATTGTCCTACTGCAGATATGGTAGCTGATGTCCTAACCAAACCGTTGACAAAGGCACAATTTGACAAGTTCAAAGGGTATTTGTTTGGAGAGTAATGTAAATTGCAGGTATACAAATTGAACACTGCTAGAGAAGATTTTGTTTAGTTTATTTGGATTGTGTGTACCACTGTAGAGAGTTATCAACATGTCTTTGAGTGGGAGTGTTGAGCATATTTGTATAATAACAAAGTCATGTTTCAGTTCATGTGTATGACATCAGAATGTGCCTGAGACGTGGTGATGCTAATGAGCATGCGCAGTTACAATAAACGGCTCAGTACTCCAGGCCAAACTCTGAGCGATGTGGTCGTGTGTTTCTTCTTCCAAGCGGCAAACTGTGGGGTAGAGCCGTGAAGCCAATACGGAAGTGCCACACACTGCAGTTCATATATTGGCCGATAGGGACTGGCTGCAGAAAGGAGCAATTTCCATAGACCCCCATGTTAAAATGCCCAACTTTACAGCAGAAAAAAACATGTTTCTACCCCTGGCTCCATACATTTTATTATCGATATAGTTAGATTCCACCTTCATGATTATGGATCTGTGAGAGAATTGTTTTCTAAACGCGACCCTTTTATTTATATTAGGTCTAAAGTTTGTGCACACATTAGGGCGTGGTCACGTTGATTGACAGATACGTGCCTCACTGTCAGCTAACAGCAATTTGGTCCACTCTGCTAGGCTACAACCATAGAGCAGTGGTTCCCACCTTTTTTGTCTTGTGTACCCCTTGAGCCTTTTGTCATAGCATGAGTACCCCTCGACTCATACGTGCTGATGATCCTTCACAGTAGAACGTAACTGATTATTGAATGAAAATAATTTATTTCATCTCCTTAATTGAACATCTAATTCTCAGGCTTTTTCTTATTTTTAACTTAAATCACTCAATAGAAATGAATTTGTTGCCTTGAAAATAAATAATATAATCAAATAAATACATATGAAATCAAAATAATCAACTTATCTTTGCTATATATATATATATATATATATATATATATATATAGCAAATATAACATTTAGGTTTAAAAACCATGGAGCCCCTTTGAATAAGTCCCCTTTAAACAGGCATTTAAACTTTAATTCAGGAACAAAACACTTAGCAAACATAATATCCAGAATCAGTATAGGCCTAGCAGTTTCTTTTCACCAGTCATTTACAACTTTTTAAGCACAGTTAGTATATGTTTATAAAACGGACAAGTCAAATCAAGCAATCTGATGTTTCTTAGTCGTGATATAATGGAGTGTATATCCAGGGAATAGTTGTTGTTACTTTTCACAAATCAGTATCCCCTCCGCGTCTGAGAACCGTTATAAAATCCTAAACTAAACTTTATATAGTAAACTAACTAACTAACTAACTAACTAACTAACTAACTAACTAAGCTTAAGATGGAAACATTTAAGGTTAACTTCGACCTCCGGGGTGGGTTTACTATGGAGGAGTGGATTGAGAAGTGCCTATCTCCAGAAAAAAAAAGCACCTAAACGACGACATTCGCTATCTGTTATTGTTGTTGCATAGCAACCACCTCGCACTATGTGCAAAAGGCAACGGACGATTTTATTTTATTCCCGGGCTGATTTTTAGTCCCAGTCCGCCACCGAACGTAGCTATTATGTAAGGTAGTTGTAAATCAAACAAGTGCAGTACATGCTATGTTATAAAGCCGTGGAGGGCGGGAGTTTATAAACCAAAGAGTAACCGCCCTTACGGGACGCTGTAATAAGTAAAGCGAAACGCACCCGCAAGGACAACCTGGGCCTCCGATTGGTTGAGGGATTTTGACAGGTTTGTTGCACAAAAATTTCGAGCGTGCACAGAATAAATCTGAGAGCAGAACAATCTGTAAACAGCAATATATCTGATGCAAGCGTACAGTTTGAGCAGAAGCAATTAAATCTAAGTTCAAGCAGGCACTATTTGAGTGCCTGGACAGGGTTTGAGGGAAATAAATACATAAAGTATGCTCTCAAATTTAAATACCACGCTCTTGAATAAAGATAGGGAATAACCCCCATAGTTTATCTCCGACGCATCTTTGTAACGCACGAAGGACAGGAGCTGCGGCTTCTCCACTCACATCTGTCATTTCATCCAGCTGCAAAGCGAACTGACCGGCTAGTTTTATTTGTTCACCACTTGTCCAATTATATTAACAGACATATCATTGATCCGACGGGATACGGTGTTATTCGACAGGGGGAACTTTCTTGAGTGCTTCGGCTGCTTTCTTGTCTATCATCATTTCGGCCAACGCAGTCGCTGCAGGGAGAATGAGCTCCTCAACAATAGAGTGAGGTTTTTTTATTTAGCCACAAGCAGGGACAACGGCGTAAGATTCCTCAAGTGCTTTCATTGACACATTCGTGGCTTTCATCATTACTGTCTGGCTCGACTTAAATTCCGACAGCTTTCGTCTGTAAACTTATTCACTTTTATCGACACTTCCCGAGTGTTTGGTGCTCTGGTGTCTCTGTAAATGCGATGGCTTCATCGCACTATTAGCCAGGGACTTCACCGCAAAAGAAGCACTGAGGCTGCGGTGGGTCCGCAGAAGAATAAATGAATCCAAATAATATATATTGTTTCACTGCCTTGGTTTCAGTTTGGCCTCTTTCTTACGTTTCTCGGCGGGCTCCTCTGAACCCTGGCCTGAATCCAGAGCAAGCGGGACGTTTCAGCCATTTATCCATAGCGCAGACCTACCAGTATTTTTCTGGCTGCAGGTAAGCAGCTGTTTTCATTGTGGGATTTTGGCGCGGTTGTGCCACAGACTATTGTCTCCCTAGGGAAACAAATCGCGCACTATCATTTGACGGGATTATTATTATTTTTACTTGTCACCTTGGAATTCCACTACCCCCTACATTTCCCTCGCGTACCACTAGGGGTACGCGTACCCCCGGTTGGGAAACACTGCCATAGAGGCTACAACGTTAGTTAGTTGTAGTTACTGTACTTGACCCTTTAGCTGTGTTCCGTGGTGATCGTGCCTGTTAGGGAATATTGTTACAAATACCAGATAATTAAAATGTCGTGCTGTGCGCTTGAATGTACTAACAGAACTTCCAAGAAGTCTACTTTCAGCTTTTTTCGGTGAGTAAAATGATAATATTATACATGTTAACCCCGTAGCAGATGTTTGTGTGCTTGTTAGCTTAGCTTGTTATGTAGTTTATTAGTCAGCTAAGGACGTAACCCTTTATACATATATAGATTTTAGTTTATGACTCAGCCTTGGGTAAGACTTTTATACTATATGGCTATGCTAAATAATAAATAAATAATGCTAAACGGGAGCAAATGTGAAAAGGGGACCCAATTATCCCAGTGGGGCCGCCGGAGTCCACGCCGCCGAAGCTAACGGGGCTGCAGGGGGCTAGCTCGCTAGCGCGTCCCGGCCATAGGTCCCGGCGGCCGTAGCTAGCCCCCTGGGGCTCCGTTAGCTTCGGCCAGCGGCGGAGTCCGGCGTTATAACTGGAGATCAAGGAATGCATTGAAACGCGGACTTGGTTCGCCTGTAGCCCGCTGTAGTATTAGCTAAATTATTGATGTTGAGCAAGGTTTATTAAGCTGAACACCGCCACAATTATTCTGCTATGTATCGGTACTTATTTTATTTTATTAACGTGTGAATGACAAGCATTAAGAATAATACCAAATAGCTAATTATCTTGCAGATTGTCTCGTTTGATTATGAATGTAACGTTTATATAGTGGAACTACACTGTTTTATCAAAAACCAAAGTGCCACGCAGTGACTTGGTATGCATGTATTTCAGCAGGAAATGTGCAACCTAGATGACATTTACCAACACAGACTATATAGAAATATTTGTAAAAGTTGTTTGTTACTAAGTGAATATGGCATTAACCCTCCTGTTGTCTTCGGGTCAAATCTGACCGATTTACTACTTTCATCACCATGTTTTACATTCGATTGCATTAAGGCTTTATGATATCCTTCACAGTACACATTTGAACAATCCAATTATGGATGATTTAGTCAACGTTGTAACACCCACAGTGTTCCCGGTCACCGCCATAAAGAAAAGGAATTACTAACCATCCAGATCAGATAAAACACACACGTTAGCATAGACTGTGTTGTTAGCATAGGTTGTTAGCGTAATACTGAGAGCATGTTAGCTTAGCTTCTTAGCCTGAGCTAGGTCTGGAACGTCACGCTCGTTGGCAGCAGGTCCCGCTCTGTTTCGCCTCGGCTCCGCCTCTTTGCCCTTATTTGGAGCAGGCTGGAGAAGGCGGGAGTTAGACTCTGACGTCACTGTCGAGCCGTTAGTAGCCGACTTCCGCCTACTTAGGGCTTCACGGCAACTCTGCAGAATCCTATGGGTGACGTCACGGACCCTACGTTCATTTATATATACAGTCTATGGTTTCTTCTGTCCGTTAGCATACTTACAAGCTACTTTGGTTGACTGCAAACGTGGAGACTTCTGCTGAATATAACAGGGTTGCCAACTCTCACGCATCTGGCGTGTGACACACGCTTTCACTCTCAATGTCACGCTCTCACGCTGCCCAAACTATTCTCACGCCAAAAACAAGAATACCGAAGACTAGAAACGGTTTTGAAAACTTTTGTCACATAGTGATCGTCTTCTCGAAGGAACATCTTTCATACTTCTGGCCAATCAGAATCAAGATAACGGCGTGGTGTTGTTGCAGGAAGTCCCCACGGAGAATACTTTGCTGTAGTACATCTCTATAACGTCGATACAACCAACACGTAATGAAATAAGACCCCACGGTTTGATGATTGATAGGTGTGTGGGCTGTCTTTCATTTTGACACACAGAACAATGCCCCCATTGTTCTATCCACCCTTATCCACAAGTAATTCACAGCCTCTTCCCTCTTCTCTCTGTGAGGGAGCAGCAGGTTCAGCTTTCAGAACAAAGTAACAAAAGACTAAAATGGCATTCATTTTTTTAAATATGTCGTGTAGTAATAGATTTATTTATTTTTCTTCTCAAGAGAGTACCAGAATGTGTATTTTATGTTAGTATTTCAAAAAATCTCCTGGGGGAGAATCCCCCCAGACCCCCCTGCAGGGGTTGGGCTTTCAGCAGGTCAACTCTTTCATCTATGGGGAAGTTGCAGGATTGGCTCCAGGTCGCCCTTTTTATTTACTACAAGACAAATGTGCCTTTTTATTTCATACAGTTCAATTTGGATTGAGACAGGGAAATAATCTAAACCTCACGCGTGGCGTTTCACTGTCAAGGGGAGCGTGTATGTAATTACATTGCAGATACTGACTTCACCCCACCACTGTATGGGTTAGCCCTACCATAGATTACCCAACACAAATACTCTCTGGCAACTGCCGACCTGTATTGCGCATGCGCAGATCTAAGATCCAGTAGAAATGATAAAAAAGTAAAAGTCTGCTGCTTATTGTTCTACTAGGCCAAAATAGAGTGTGCTAATTAATATGTTTGTCAGTTTGGAGTAAGTCTGTAGATTTGTTTGTGTGTGTGTTTCATAGGCCTCTCACGATAATTAATTTTGTTGGATACATTTTCCAGGAAATGATTGTGATAAACGATAATATTGTCGGCACCGTTGTATGACCATTTTAGACCCCTGACATAATGATAATATATAATAATAATTGAAGTACATCCTTTCGAACTGCTATCACATCCTCATGTAAATGGCAATTTATCGAGTTCATTTTTATTTATCGTACGATAAGTCAATTAATTGCTTATCGCGACAGGCACACAATAAACAGTGGAAACAAGCATGTGTTTGACTTTCATTAGTGAATGAAACGTTGTGCCCTTTATAGTCTGTGTCCAATTTTGTGTATTTGTATATATATCCTATATCCTATATATATGCTAAAGTCCCGCTGCTGACACGATAGCAGGCATTTAGTGCGCATATGTGTAATTAAACCCATGATATCAAAATCTCACTCCAGCCAGGCAAAGTTGGCAACCCTGATGTCTCACGCAACACTATCAGTACAGCCGCAGCGCCACTTTCCGAACAGGAAATGCACGCAAGTACAAAATAAAAACGTACTGACACTTATTATCTATATAGATATTTATTTATATATATAAATACATCTTGTATTTTAGTTACACCCGCTAGACAACAGTGGAAGGTTCGAGAAACAACCGTGTTTGCCGGGTGCACCGCGGCGGAGGTGGGGAGGTTCCAGCTGGGAACCTTCACCCCGCTGCGGGACCCGTGGGACCCCTGGACGGTGCGTCTTGGGCCGTGTCTCAATTCAGGGGTTGTATCCTTCGGGGTACGCGGCCTACACGGTCCACGGAGGACCCAGCCAGGGGCGGACTGGGACTACAAATCAGCCCGGGACTCTCGACCGGCCCACTTCGGTACCGCCGGCCCACCGCGGTGCTAGTGACTTACCGCAGAGGTAGACATTAAGGGTAAAATGCTACTGGCATTGTATTATCACTGGCCCCACCATTGTAACCACTGGCCCGGAGCATTCGTCCAACAAAAAAAAAGTAACACATTTGTTGCAATAGTAATGTATGCACTAACTACATTACTAATTGTACTACAACATTTGAATCATCAGTTCTTCCTCATTTTCCTCAATTGTTCATATTTGGTTTATTAAAATCATGATATTGTGGTCATTGTTAAAAAAGGTCTGCTATTATTATGAGTATTATTATTTGTATAATGCGCTTTCTGCCTTCCTGTCATTAGGAGTTAGACATGTAATGGCTATGTAATTGATTTGATTAGAACCCTCATTATCCTAAACTGTTGGGACATTTCCCTAAAGCCAATACCTTTATATTGTCTACTCTTCACTTACTTGTCAGCATAGGTCAGCATTGATGTACAGAGCCGACAAAAGACCTTGTTTGTATTGGCATCATATTGAGAGGTGCAGCCAGTGACGCGTCCTGAAACCAGGAAGTAAGCTGCTGGTTCCCTCGACAAAAAGCAATGGGATTTCTCCACAGGGTTTTGGAAAATAGCTGTAAATAAGGTCTGTGGAAAACGAACCTGTTTGATAAATCCACGTTTTGTTCAGCCGGATAATCTCCACATGTCTACCCTACTTTTATAATTTTCGAATTATAATGTAATCGATAAAGGGTTTCGGACGCGTCACTGCACCACTAGAAGCCAACTCCATCGATCAAGCGGAAACTTTGTCTCCCTCTTCTTCTCATGCTCCCTGTCACTCTCCATTAACTCCTCCGGTGACTTTCTTTTATTTGAAGATTGTTTTTTGCCCGGCACTTGGCCGGTTACCGCTGGTATTAAAACATTTTGGCGAATGGTTAGGTGGCGCGATAGTCTGTAGTGAAGGAGCGCGCTGCCGCTCACGGGAGCCTGGTCGCGCTGCGCTCCGCAGCAAACAGCTGTTTGCTTTTCACCCAACAACGACAACCGACTCACGAAACGCTATGTTGTAGCGTTAATAAACGAAACAATTTAACTAAATTGCTTCTCAAAATACCAATACGACAGGACAATTATTTTAAAGCAATATTTTTAGTGGCCCGAGCGGGCAAGTGGAAAGTACGTTATGCTGGCCCGGGGTGTCTACATAGTGGTTCCGTTCGGGCCAGCGGGCCATTTATAATGTCGAGCCCTGCCGGTTACCGGCCAGCCCACATCGTCCGACCGGCCCACTTCAGTACCGGCTAGGGCTGTGCAATTAATCTTATTTTAATCGCGATTACGATTATGGTTTGCGATGATTATGAAAACCGCATAATTGACAAAATACGATTATTTAGCTGGGTGCGCTTTCGCCCCTCCCTAAAAGCCCACTCGGCCACGTGGGAGTGACGTGTGTTGTGAGTGTTCAGCGCGAGCGAAGATGTCAGAACAAGATCAGCAACTCGTTAAAAAGAAGGGTAAAACTATTTCCACTATTTGGAAGTACTTTGGCTTTCAGGACTCCGACGTGGAGCAAAACAAAGTACAGTGCAGGATTTGTTACCAGGTTGTGTTGGCACCACACGCTAACACAATCTCCTTAATCATCTGAAATACAACCACAAAGTGCGACCGGGCAATAATACAACACAAAGCAGATGCCCGCTCGACTTCAACCACCACATCATCGATTCAGGACGCATTGTACAGAGCAACGGCCTACGCGACGAGCTCGCAGAGACACAGAGATATTACAGGTGCCATTACATTTCACATCGCTAAAGATATGTGCCCAGTTAGCACTGTTAGCAACCAGGGCTTTAAGCAACTTGTCAACACGTTGGACAAGCGTTACGCGATGCCGTCTCGGTATTATTGCAGCAGGTCTGCTCTGCCTGCGCTATGTGACAAATGCCGTGTGGAAGTTGAGAGAGATGTGGCTTCAGCTGACTACTTTGCCACCACAACGGACCTATGGTCTATCCCAGGGGTGCCCAACCAGTCGATCGCGAGATGTGTCTAAAAATAGAACAACAATATTCTGTTTTAATCGTTAATGTCCTGTAACATAATCTTCCTGTGCCAGAATAATGCACTTGAACGCATCAAAGCTTTGTGATTGGCCGGCGTCACCCCATGTGTCGGGGCGTGGCTGAGGGTCTTCAGTACAGGTGGCAATATTGTCACCTGCCTGCGCTCATCTCTGAAACCAGACCATGTAAACAGGCTGGTGTTTCTTGCAAAACATCTTTCAGAGATGACATGAGCAGCCCTACCAGCATTTTTATTTGGTCTTAAATTGTTCAACATGTATTTCCTGTTCTGGACCATGCCGGTTGGCCAGCCTTCAACGTTTAACTGAGTGGAATATGTTGAATACGTATAAGGAGTTTTCAGTAAGTTGTGACAGCATCATATTTGATTTCATTTATTTTGGTCTAATTTATTTTTATTTATCATATTAATATGTTTAGTATGGTTTTGGAAGTGCGCTCCAACATATTTGTTGATCTTGTTTATTGGTAAAATATTATTTGTTTTAAAGTTCAATAAATGGTTAATGAATAATCGTCAAAAATAATCGTGATATCAATTATTGACCCAAATAATCGTGATTATGATTTTTGCCATAATCGCACAGCCCTAGTACCGGCCCTTCGGGATTCGTCCCGAACGTCCCGATGGCCAGTCCGCCCCTGGACCCAGCCCACGTAGACCGGGTAGGCTGGGCCGAGTGGCCTACGAAATGAGACGGTCTAGCCTACGGAGGGCTTCGTATTTACGTACTTACGTTTAAGTACAAACCACAGACTGTCTGTGTCATGGCGAATACAGTCGCTGGTTTATTTATGTCTGTAGGCCGTTGTTGTGAGTGTGGACGGAGTAGGCCTATATAGAACGTTAGCTTAGCCTGGTCGACCCGATCTCCATTCAGAAAACAAGCATTTTAAAGGGTTTTTCGCCTGCCGTCTGTCTGCAGACTTGTCAAAGCATTAATTCATGGTTTTTACTAACCGGTATCAGTATGTTGTTACTTCGGCATCATTTAGAAACGTGTATTACAATTTAATCACGGTAAAATATGTTCATTTTGTTTGAATGATGCGAGTAAACACAGCTGGCAGCCGTGGTGAAACCATGGGTGAAACTCGAGCGTTTAGAGCGATGGGAGCGAACAACGACCCCTGATAGATCTTGTGAGAATGTGTATAAATATAGATACATTTTCATAACAAAACAATGAGGTTGCTAAGCCGTTGCTAGGCCAATTGTTGGAGTTGCTATAGCAACTCCAAGCTACCCCCTGGCGCCGCCCCTGCACACAGAGCCGAGCTTGAATGACACAAGCACACGTTTATTTCCATGCAACTCTCTGATTGGTCTGGTGGTGTCATTGTTGCATTCACTGAACACGGGAAATTACAGTCCTACCGTCCTCTCTTGTGTCATGATGAAGTTCACGTAAAGCACGGTCAATGTATTATATTATTGAGGGAGAATTGTCCGGGGCTACAGAAAAAACATTCGGTGCTAAAGCCGCGAATGCCCAGGCCAGGCGACGCCACTGGTACTCGGGGAGAAAATTCTAGTGAATGTATATTAACGAATGCTAAAATAACTTACACCTTTTGTGTATATGCCGCCGTTGCAGTAAAAGCCACTTCACCCATTCACCATCAAACCATCAGCAGTGAGAAGCCCTTTATATTACTCCCTGGGGAGGGTCTCCATAATCTATAGGCTTTCATCCTATGAATAGATTTTATTGGCAGCTAGCACCTAGAATTTTTGAACTATTAAAAATGAAATGTTTTAACTGTAATTAAAATTCAAACTCCATGATACACTCCCTGATGCACACTTACAATTAAGTGGCTGTAAGCTGTCAGTAGTTTTGCATATTTTTTGTAATGCTTTTTGTTATGGCAATGTGAAGCAATGCTGTTTACCATTACATATTGCCACCGAGAAAACACAACACACTTGAACTTTGCCCCCTTTCTCCTCTAGATGGACACTTCCCTGCAGCCTAATGGACTCCCTCTTTAACATTCAAACACACACACACACACACACACACACACACACACACACACACACACACACACACACACACACACACACACACACACACACACACACACACACACACACACACACACACACACACACACACACACACACACACACACACACACACACACACATCCTTCCGCCTTGCCAGAAAGGCCACTCTCAGCCGGTACAGGTCATTGGCCTCTGGGCAGGTTCAATATTTATGGGTCGCTGCAGCATTTTACTGTCTCAGCTTGACAAAAACGATCAGCATCTCAGGCACTCTTCCTGTCAATCTATCCGCTGTCAGTCCGCCCGGCAGGATGTCACTGTGATGAGCCACCAGGGTGTCACTGAGAGAGGGCCAATAAACTGTGCTTCCCGAGCCAAAGGTAAATCAGTCTAGATCCAGAACCAAATCTGATCCAGCCTGACTACAGCAGGGGGGATAAATAGAACCAATGTAAAGCTCTATTACAGTCTTTGCTAGTTTGACCACAAGTTGAATATTTCATTGAAAAACACTGACAGTCTGATTAGTGGTGCAGGAATGAGTCCTAAAACTGTTAGTATGTCATCACTTCCTGTTCCCTCATCTTGAAGTCAATGATTTTTAAACTTGTTATTGATTAGATACCTGAAACATAATCTGTGGTTAACATAAGTTTAAGATTTTAGCATTTATTTCTACAACATAAGATTCAAGTCAGCAAATACCTCGAATGTCTGAATCTTCCATAACAGCAGTTGCTAACAAGTGTATAAATAAGACTATTAAACGCTATCACGCCAAATATTAGCCGCCTTTTGTCGAGGGACCCCCGATGCTAACAACAAAAATACGTCATGACTGCGTCACTCTTTATGGGATCTATTGAGCTGTTATTTATTTGTTTTTTTAAAGCAAGCTGTATCATCAGCCATTTCGGACATTTAACAGAATGAGCTGAAGAAGGCTTTGCCTCATTTTCAGATGGGAAGAACAGAGTTGGTAGCGCTGCCAACTACCAGGAAGCTACCCATGGTGTAGTGCAGGCCTCTTCATTTTCAACTTAGACCTCAGTTGCTGCTCAAAGCGCAACCAATGAGATAACATTGGACCCTATGTTCCAATCTTATAGTGACAACAAATGTCAGCTTTGAAGAGGTAGGCCACAAAACACGTCATTGCTTGGGCTGCACCACATCAGTCCACTAAAGGGCTTGTTGTTACCTCTGGCACAATCAGACTTTCATATATGAGTCTGAGGACATTAAGAGGAGGACCCCACAGAGAAATGAAACATTTTAAATGTTTATCTTTTGCTTGCCCTGTTTGTTATTCTGCCATGTGACTTGTTGCAGTGGAAATATGAGTGATAGTAAAAGCAGAGTGTTAAGTAAAAGTACTAATACCACAGTCTAAACATACTCCATTACAAGTAAAGTCCTGAGTTGAAAATGTCACTTAAGTCAAAGTACAGAAGTATTCAAGTACCAAATGTAAAAGTACTAATTTAGCAGAAACAGAATGTCTCTTATAAATGCGTTGAATTATTATTATATTATTCGGTTTTTATCATTAGGAAATACATATAAAAGTGTTTTGATGTTGTAATTCGTCAATATGGAGCACATTTAGGAAAATACTGAGTAAAAGAGATAATGCACTAAGTATATATCATATAAACACATAGTTATGTGAAAAGAAACTACAAGTGTCAAATACATGTAGTGCAGTAAAAGTACAACATTTCCGTCTGAAATGTACTGACGTAGAAGTACAAAGTAGCAGAAAATGGAAATACTCAAAGTTAAAGGAGCCCAAAATTAGACCTAAGTATGCTTGAGTAAATGTACTCAGTTACATTCCACCACTGACGAGGCCTAACCCTCCCACGATATTTTAATACTTATTCTTGAGCGAGACTTGGATCGTCACAATAACACATCTGATTAAGCAAATATCTCAGTTCAAATATTTGCTTCATACAGGAGTACACATGGCAGCTCTTATTAAAGTCTCTGTTTGAATATGAAGGTAATTCACTCACTGGTATTGGACAAATCCCAATTTCAGTACAATCTCACAAACTGCCAAACAATGGCTGGATCATTTCTGATTTCAGACATAGGGCCATAGTAAACCTGTGGTGTGTCTTCTACAGAGGTGGGTAGTACTGAAGTACAAATACTTTGTGACTGTAATTAAGTAGATTTTTCTGGTATCAGTACTTTACTCTGTACAACTTTTTACTTTTACTCCTAACACTTTTAGCATAAATACCTTTACCTTCTACTTCTTACATTTTCAAAACAGGCTAATGTAGCCTAGTCGATGGCAAATATTGAGTTTTTCCCCATTTAAGTGAGGTCCAGCTTGACTCTTTAAAACAGTTTGTAGATAGTGTTACTTTTTACTTAAAGGGGACCTATCATGCCTATGCACTCAAAATGCAATTTAGTTTAGACCAGGGGTTTTCAAAGTGTGGGAAGGTGAGCCTCCCCTCAGAGAACACAAGAAGCACCCCCCCTCCCAATTATTATTGCTATTATTATTATTATTGTTGTTATTGTTGCTATAATGCAGGGGTATTATTATCCAGTGGAATGCCCTTACCTACTGGCCTAGTTAAATCAAAGTGGTTACTTTTTTTTGGCTGGGCAGTGTAGTTTTACACACCGTCTTATTTGACTTTCTCTCTAAGGTCATCATCTTAACAGTTTTATATGCTCATCGAGTTATCCGTGAGCAGAGCATCAAGTTTGATTGCCTATAACAGCTGAATGCGGCGATTACCATCTTGTTCAGCAAAACGTCTCACAAAAATATTAAGAAGATCAACAGCTTTAGTGCGCTTTGATTCAATGCTGAGTACAGCCAAACTTGACACGGACATTAGGGATTTTCTCTCATAAATGTCCGATGAGCCACATCTTTTATTTCAAAACAAAGCTGCAAACAGGGGTGGCAGCTGGGGTGGCAAGGCTATTTTTAGGGTGACAGTTGCCACCCCATGCTACCCCGGTAGATCTGCCCCTGCTTGACCGGTACTTGCTTTTGATCAAAGTCAATGCGGGAAACCCGCAATCACACAGGTAGGCGGAGGTGAAGGTAATGAGCACTTTTACAGCCTTTTTGGCGAGGTGGGGGAACTCGGTCTCTACAGACATACAAGTGGGCAAGTGATGTTTTTTGCCAAACGCTGTCTCCCCCTCCTTTTTTTGTATCTATTTTTTTTTTTAAGGCTTTATACCCAAAATCAGCACTTTTGAAACAGGAAGTGAAATAGAGGGATATGAGGCATGGCTAGAATGGGTGATCTGTTTGGTATTTTGAGCAAAACACTTCATAGACATGTTTTTAATATATTTGTATATATCTGAGACCTATGCTATTGCCTAAAAATAGCATGATAGGTGCACTTTAAGTACATTTCAAAGTCCATACTTCTTTACTTTTACTTGAGTAAAGAGTTTATTCAGTTCTTTAACTTTTACTGGAATATTTTTAAACACAGGTATCTGTGCTTCTTCTTGAGTGAAGGATATGTGTACTTTAACCATCGCTGCTACTGTGTTCTTGCAGGTGAGCGGCGCTGCTGATATGCAGCTGTCAGTTTAAAGGGGAAAGGAAACACCATTACAGCTATAATATTCCAGTAGTTTATTCATTTTACAATGGATATTGATCGTAATATTTATTGTATATGATATTACTCGCCAAAAGAAAATTAATTATCCGCCGGCCGGGTAGGGAATTCCGGGACCAGGCCGCTGCCATTAGGGGAGTCCCAAATGGTGACGTCACTGTGTGGGTCCTCGCTCCGGGTATCCATACCGGAAGTCAACACAACGTTATATTAGTCGTTAGATTATATCTATATATGTTAAAGTATTATTAGTATTGTTATTATTTCTGAGCCACTGAAAACCCAAGTTTGCCTGGCTAGTTTAGAGCCACCTAGTCTCCTTAGTGTGGGCGATGGTTTGTGACGGGGTGTGTTTATCACACAACCATTGTGCTGTAGGCCTATTGGACGGCGCGGCCAAAACGAACATGACGCGGCCAAACTAAACGCAGCCCATAATAACAGGCTGGGATACTGGGGTTGTCTAATTTTATTTTGTTTAATACTTGCAATTCCCCTGATAAATGAATAAGGTCACACTGTGTCAGTAAATACATGTGAGCTAGTAATCTGGCAGCTCGTTTGGTGGCTCGAACTTCACGTTTGTTGACACTGGTGTCATTGTCTTGCGCGGCCGACATGCTGGGACGGTCGGTGTTCCCGACTGCATACGATGAGAAATCGAATATTGTGGGAACAGATCCTGACTTCAAATCCGATGTTTTGTATTGAACCATCCAGACTCATCAAACCTCATTTTGTGGACATAATCGTCATTTGTAAAGTGTTCGCTGCACACACGTGCGTACTGATTCAGCGGCGGATCGGACCGTTTCATGGAAATAACCCATGCTTTGAGCAGCTTCTCATCCTTTAGTGGCAGCCTATGGAAATGTACTTCTTCCTTCTTTGTATAAAAACCATTTGTGCAGCCTGGGGCAATACAAAACGCTCCTGACGACGACCGTTTTCTTTTCTTGGAAACCACTGGTGCATTGCACGCCATGTTGTTTGCAGCTGTATTGAGCTTTGGCCCAGGAAGCCGTACCCACACAGTGACGTCACTGGGAAAGTCCCGGATCCATGGAAGCGCCCAAGTTCATTAGGCGCGTATTTCAAAAAATAAATGTGTGTATCTATTTACATTGGAAATAGACTAGATAAATATATTTCCTAATGGGAATATTGTCGCATGGAAAGCAGTTTGAAAAGTGTTTCCATTTCCCTTTAACACGGAGGGAACACCTCTCGGCTGTCCGCTGAAAGCACGCTTCACGAAAGTGACTCACACATTTACTCATGGGTGGCATTGGCAGTTAGCTCGCAAGGTCAAGTGAAAATTGGTGATTCAGTGTAAAAACCACCCCCAGCCCCTGTTGTCCATCTTCAAGTCCTTGAGTATAGCCTTGATGGCAGCTTCTCAGATGAATGGACATAATATGTTATTCATTTGGACAAAAGAAAGTGTGCTCTGCTTTGCTCAAACCCAACGCTGTTGTCAATGGCACTTCACTATCTGGTGGCAGAAATCAACTCTTTACAGTAGTGCGTTTGCATATAAAGCAATCATATCACAATATGATGTTATCATTGGGTTTTTCCAGTTAAACCAAATGCTGTTGGGCTGCAGACAGCTCCACCTCAGACAAAACGTGCTGCACACCCACTGCATTGGTATAGGATGTGATAACAGGGAGTGATAAGAAAGCAGTATTTCAAGGTTGGCCAATAAATCAGTGCAAGGCCACTTACTTTGTCAACAGTGTAATTCCTGGATTGAAGATACCATTCTGGTTGTTTGAAAACTACAAAAAACAGAAATGTAAAACCAACAAATCCTGTTTTTGTGCTGGAATTATTTTGGGTGCAGATAACTATTCAGCTTCCTGTAGTCTGTTGTCCTACAGTGAGGTTGTAAAGTTCCATTGAGTGTCTACAGACACTTGAACCAAAACCTGTGCTCGTGCCATAGGTTGCTTAAAAAAGTAATTTGGAGAACCTACGGCATAGCCAGGAACCCAGCATAGAAGCACTTGATATATTATACTGATAAAAACAAGTTACAACATGTCTATCAGTGAGCTTCAACTTTGTTCCATTGACCGTATATATAAAAGGGCACTTCACAATCAAATACGATTCAGAGGGCCAATAGGATTATAAAATAATTCAAATGTAGATTTTCTATACATAATTGTTCTTTTAGCATGATGTGACTACTCGCAACTTTAGCTTATAGATTGGTGCAGTGACGAGTCCTAAAACCCGGAAGTGAGTTAGCATTTTACCACTACGGGTTCCCTCGTCTCAGAGTCAATGGGATTTCTACATAGGAATGTGGAAAATAGCTGGAAATAAGGTGTGTGTTTGACACAACACAGAACATGACACAGTGAATAGGAAGCCTCCGGGAGTGGGCAGCTTTCATCAAGGCCTGTGTGGGCATGATTTCATAAAGACTGTGGGCACCTGTGGGTGACTCATGCAGGCCTGTCTGCTGGTCTGAGGCAGAGAAGTGTAAATGTTTCTCACTGCGGTTAGTCAACGTACAAGCAGACCACTCCAAGAGCCCCCTTCTTCTCAGTGTTCGGGTGGTTACTCAAAAAAAGTAATGCATTACTTTAATAAAATGTTTGCTGCTGAAAGTAATTAGTTACACTACTAGTTACATTACTTTTGGATTACTCTGTGACATCACCTGAGATGCACCATAAATCAAATGACCAATAACAATATCAAGTTAAACCTCAAGTTAAACACAGATCTCTGTTTCTGCTGTCTGTTTGAACATCATGTTTCCTTTAGCTCATCTTCATCAGAACTCTGGAACACGTAGCCCAAGAGTTCCTGTCTGATGGCAGCCGCCCCCCGTTACCTGTCTCTTGCTCAATATGTTTGGAAAAGATGGTGATTCCACTGTGGAAACGGGCAGCATTTGCTCCATGATGTTTGCTGCTAAAAGCCTGTATCTCTGCTGCAACTGACATTTCTGCTCCGTCTCTTCATCCATCAACTTGGCAGTGTAGCGTAAGAGAAAAGGGACGTTTGATTTATTTTTCTGTCCTCCCATTATGCAGATGGTCGAAAACCTTATGGTAACATCATTTCGTGCTGAGTAACTAATATGATTACTGCTGTTATCAACAGTGACTCGTTACCTTAACTTCACTCAAGTAGAAGTACAGATACTTGTGTTTATAAATACTCTGGTAAAAATGTAAGTACTGACTAAACTTCTTTACTCAAGTAAAAGTAAAGAAGTTTGGTCTTTGAAAAGTACATAAGTAAAAAGTAGCAATATCTACCAACTGTTTTAAAGATTCAGCTGGAGCTCACTTTATTAATAGAACATCAAATAACTTCTATTTCAAATTGTAATACTGTCATCGTCATACATACACTGATCGTGTGTTCTGTATGACATTAGGTTGAAATAGGCGTGCAATGATTCTAAATATAATGATGCCCCACACGCGGGTACGGAACTCGCCTGGAAGCTGCACAACCCTGGGGCAAATCTGAGTACATCCGGACTTTAGACAAAACTTGTTTGAGTCCGAGTCCAAGTCATGCACGATAATTCACGAGTCTGATTTCGAGTCCATCACTGCGCGAGACTGAGTCGAGTCACAAGTCCCGAAAATCTGCACTTGAGTCCGAGTCCAGGACTCAAGTACTCCAAGTCTGCCATACTTACAATGTAAATCAAATAACACTAATGTGAATATGAAAACCAGGCATCATAAATTAGTCAAATAATTGTTTAGGTATTTTTAAAGCAATGCAGTGAAGCCAGTGGCGGTTCTACAAGGTGGCAGCTGCCACCTCAGAAAAATGCCTTGCCACCCCAGCTGCCACCCCAGTTGGCAGCTTTGTTTCGAAAACAAAGTTGTGGCTCATCGGACATTTAGGAGAGAAAATCTCTAATGTCCGAGTGCAAGTGAATGCAGCACAAGACGCGAGCCTTGTTCCCCCGGCCCTGGAACGAGCGTGGAAATATGATTGGCGGCGATTTCATTTGAACGGGGGACAGCGCAAAACGAGAAGCATTTCGGATCCAAGTAGACGGAAGGAATGAGGTATTTGGGGTCAGTGGCGGCGCCAGGGTATGGCTGGGGTAGGCTACAGCCATACCAAGAAATGGCTTGGCCCCACCATGAAAAATGATGTTAAGGTAAGCAAAATAAAGTCCGCCAACTCACGCGGAGTAAATTGCACAGACAGCAGTTAGTAAGATTGATTTCAGTAGCCACTTGTCTGGAAATACCGAAGACTAGAAACGGTTTTGAAAACTTTTGTCACGTAGTGATCGTCTTCTCAATAGAACATCTTTGATAATGTCTTCTGGCCAATCAGAATCATGATAACGGCGTGGTGTTGTTGCAGGAAGTCCCGATACATCGATACAACATTACGTGTTGATAGAAATCAACAACGAAATAAGACCCCACTGTTTGATGATTGATAGGTGTGTGGGCTGTCTTTCATTTTGACACACAGAACAATGGAGGCTATCCACCCTTATCCACAATGTAAAGTCATTCACACAGCCTCTTCCCTCTTCTCTCTGTGAGGAAGTCTAAGTACACACGGCCGGTACAGTGAAACTGCGAATGGCTCATTAAATCAGTTATGTCAGGTTCAGCTTTCAGAACAAAGTAACAACAAATTAAATACCATTCATTTTTTTAAATATGTCGTGTAGTAATAGATTTATTTATTTCTCTTCTCAAGAGAGTACCATAATGTGTATTTTATGTTAGTATTTCAAAAAAAAAAAATCTCCTGGGGGAGAATCCCCCCAGACCCCCCTGCAGGGGTTGGGTTTTCAGCAGGTCAACTCTTTCATCTATGGGGAAGTTGCAGGATTGGCTCCAGGTCGCCCTTTTTATTTACTACAAGACAAATGTGCCTTTTTATTTCATACAGTTCAATTTGGATTGAGACAGGGAAATCATCTAAACCTCACGCGTGGCGTTTCACTGTCAAGGGGAGCGTGTATGTAATTACATTGCAAATACTGACTTGAGCCCCACCACTGTATGGGTTAGCCCTACCATAGATTACCCAACAAAAATACTCTAGTGCCGCCACTGTTTGCGGTCTAGAATGACAGAGAAGAGACTGTCAAGTTTGGCTGTACTCAGCATTGAATCAAAACGCACCATAGCTTTAAATCTTAATAAGTTTGTGAGGCGTTTTGCTGAACAAGATGGTAATCGCCACATTCAGCTGTCATAGGCATGCCAACTTGATGCTCTGCTCACGGATGAGTCGATGAGAATAATAAACTGTTAAGATGATGACCTTACGTGTGTATAATATGTTTCTTCTTTGTGGGGTTCTGCCCCCAAAAAACAGTTTCATGTCCTGAGAAAGTCAAATAAGACGGTGTGTAAAACTTCACTGCCCAGCCAAAAAATAGTAACCACTTTGATTTAACTAGGCCAGTAGGTAAGGACTTTCCACTGGATCATAGCTGCAGCGATGTTTATGTTTTAGCTGAATACACGTTTTCTAACCCTAATTGATGCAGTTAGTCACTTCTTTAATGTTTGTTCTTTCTGATGTAAAGTCAAGGTTGTAACTGTTTGCAATGAAGTTGTGGGGTGCTGAACTGTTCTTTTGATTCTTTTGATATACGATAGTAATTACTTGTCTTTCAAATTTGAAGGAGGGTGAGCAAGCATCTTGAGGAACATTCATCATTAACTCCTCCAACAAATATAGTTTATTTAATAATAACTCTGAATATGTGAATCATAACAGTGATTGACAGCTGATAGGAATAATATGATTGTTAATATTATCATATTCATACAAACAAACATCGATGAGACAGTTAATTAATGTACTTATTGCAGCAGTCTGCATAGATTTTGTACCCCTGGTATTGTTCAATTAAAATCCATTAAATGATGTGTGCCACCTTATATATTTATATGTAAGGCTTTACTGATGTGCCACAATAATGTCACCTAATGTTATTGAGTTAAAATATTAATATTGTGGCTTTCCAAGTTAACATTGATTGATATGACTGCGATTAAATCAGCATATACTTCTGCCAGGGGATGCCACCCCTGAAATTCTCCTGTCACCCTCTTGCCACCCCATGAATATTTTTCTAGATCCGCCCCTGAGTGAAGCACAGTTTTGTTGTTATAATCTGAAAGCCATTCCAGTTATCCAAGTAAACCCTGTCAAAAGGACCAAAAACGGAAAAAAGTCTTTCAGCGAAAAGAGTTCAGAACGTAATTCCTAAACGAGTGTTGGAGCGTCTCCAGTCTCAAAGGCAATATGACTACACACCATAATGTTTCTTTTATACTGGGGACGCTGGGGTCCCCACTAATTTGCATCAGGATCTTTTGTTAAAATGTTCTGAAAATAGCGTGCACAAATAATTGTATACTTTGATTTATTTGCACATGTCCAATCCTGAGGACTGTTCAAACTTCCTGGGTATATTTCTGGTAACCCAAGTGATGCAGTTTGGACCTGCGACACATTTAATATTAGTAATAATTGAATGGAGAATAGTAAAGCAGTTGTTGCTCTTGCTTTGCAGCAGCGTAGTTACTGCACTAGTTCTCAAAACAGTATTGTAAGCATTATGTGTACAGTAGGCCTATATATGGAAATATTGTTTGCGGGGGAGCTTAATGCATTGGTGTTTTTTAAATCGGGAAAAAACTGTCCCCACCACTTTTTCTAACAAAGTGGCGCCCATGCAACACACCAGCCAGCTAGGCAGGGGGAGGGGGGGGCAGGCCTGCTGGGTGCCACATATAGCCTCCAGAAGGTGCAGGGTGGGGGTTGTAATTGACAGTAGATGAGGGAGGGGCTGGGACGTCAGTGTCATTGTGATGAGGCCGAGCTGGCGTGATGGGCCTGTCAGCGGCGGCTGCTCAGCGGGGACACAGGACGCTCTGTGAGGGAATCTGGATGTTTCTGTTTGTTTACATGCAGAGAGACAGCAGAGAGAGACAGCACAGAGAGAGAGAGAGAGAGAGAGACAGCACAGAGAGAGAGACAGCACAGAGAGAGAGAGAGACAGCAGAGAGAGAGACAGCACAGAGAGAGAGCACAGAGAGAGAGAGAGAGAGAGAGAGAGAGAGAGAGAGAGAGAGAGAGAGAGAGAGAGAGAGAGAGAGAGAGAGAGAGAGAGAGAGAGAGAGAGAGAGAGAGAGAGAGAGAGAGAGAGAGAGAGAGAGAGAGACCTCAGAGAAAGATACAATGGCAATGACATGGCAATCTTAAGCTCTTAAAGAGATATACAAAAATAAGCAGTTTTAAAATGAGATAAACCCACAAATATGAAATAATAACTTCAAGGAAAAGACATTGCAGAGGGTAACCAACGAAAACAAGAGTTTGGAAAACAACCTACAAGAAAACAAAGAAGAAGAAGCGACAAGCTAGGACAAGCTAGGACAAGCTAGGTCAAGCTAGGACAAGCTAACACAGTTAACCAGGCAGGTAGGCAGCCAACAACTACTTGAAAAATGTAAATAACAACTTCAGAGTATTCATCAAAAGACAGAAGATTGAAAATAATATTTGCCTCTCTGATGGAAGAGGGACATTTATACTAACCGATAAAAAGGAATTGCGCCAACATTTGCTATCTGCTAACTAGCGTGCTAAGCAACAACAAAGAAGAGCACCATGGCTGATGCAACAGTCGGGAAGCCCCTCCCCCTTGCACTTGAATACCCAAAGGAGGTAAAAAGTGCACAGGCAAAGAAAGCTTTCAAACTTAAACTTCTAAGAGATAACCCTGAGACATTAACAGCCGACTACAGCCGACTACAGCCACCAAGGAGACAAGATAGTAATCTGTAACCTCCTGCTGTATACCGACAACACTGAATCCTGGCATAAAGCAATTTGTTCCCACTATAAAGATCACAAAAAGAGAGGAATAGGTAGTGGCAGAACGATGGTTCTCATCGGAGATGTCGATGACAGTGACAACACTATGATGACGGTAAACATAATGGAACAATCATGTTCCAAGGGAGCCAGGCCAGTCTGACCATAGTCCAAGAAAATGTCCTTATTATTAAAGCACTAACAAAGAGAAAGCTAGCAGCGTTACGGCCCGTCCACACACAGGCATGAAAAAAATCTTGAAAAATCTTGATGCTGGGCGTGTCTGAAGCTTGGCGATTTCACGCGCCCAAGGCGACCAACAACCAATCACATGAATCTCCCGCCCCCGACATACAAAGCAATAGCAATGTTAAAAGATATAAACTGGATATAAAATCCCCAAATAGGCAAAAACCTACCAGTTTCACCCACTGTCTCTGCCACCTCCCTCCATGCCTGGTTCCTCCGGTTTGTATCCCGGTAAATAGTTCTGGTCGTAAAGAACGGGTGATTTGCTACCGTAATTTCTCGTTTGGAATATGAGGAAATGAACTGCGGTCTGGCTCCCCCTTGGATCAGGCCCCTACCCACCTCCACCATTATTACCTCACCTTCAGAGCCACCCACCCAGAACCAGAGCCATAGAAGCAAGACAGGCCAGCACCACTCCAATAAACTCAAGGCCCACACCAGGATATCAGCCCTGCCCCCCGTTTCAGCAACCAGCTCAGAAAAGCTACGCCACTGCACTGAAAACCCCACCAAACATCGGCAGAAACGGAGCCGACCTGGGAGAGATTACACACCTCCTTAGCCTTATATGCACCAAACTGATGAGTCAGGTCGTATAAGACTTAACTTAAAACACACACACACACACACACACACACACACACACACACACACACACACACACACACACACACACACCACACACACACACACACACACCTGTTTATCTCATTTTTCAAATGTATTTGTATTTTTCACAATGACCACTTCACTGACACCATTCTCCATCTCTATGTTGAACATCCAAGGTATACATTCTTCTCGGTTTGGACAGAAATATAGAACAGATGAATTTAAAGAGAACACACAAAATGTAGACATTATTATCCTCCAAGAGACCTGAGGCCTGTACTACGAAGCTGGATTTTCGCTTAGCCGGCTAACTTCAGGGAAAACTCCGGCTTTCCGGTCCTACGACGCTGGTTCTCTTTTTAGCAGGCTAGATCTCCATGGTAACTTATGCTGTGCGGCTAACCTGGTCCGGAGCAGGTTAGTTTGCAGGCTAAGAGCTCAACTCAGTGAAAGCACTGCCTGCTGACCAATCAGAGCTCTGTGTGCGGAGTTTAAATCGATCAAGTCATATTACAGGAGAAAGGAAATACAGAAAAGCTGCCGTTGCAGGAAAGACGGCCGACAAAAATCACCGACTGTGTGAACGTGAACATTAATAGAATATCACCTCCATCTTCAGAGCAATCTGACTATTATAACATTAGCGTTAAGAAAGCTTACTTAAATATCTGCCACAACATAAGTACACTGAGTGCAGACGTCGATGTGTCCCATTATCATTCATATCACATCATAATGTATCATATATCTCCTGATCTGAGTCAGCTGAGCCGTATCTGGCTGTGCAACACTCACAGTGTCACATACTGTATGCAGAAGTATTATTTTAAGCAACACATTAAGTTGACGAAACACTCGAGACAAATGTAATTAAAGTCAGATCGTGTTTTAGACGGAGCAGTGATATCATAAACCTGTTCATGTACGCATTCAAACACTTGTTCTGTTACCAGCTGTATTCACCTTGCAGCTGCAGCTATGTGGCTTTGATCCTGGATAAAGTGACTAAGTCATGGATGTTTAAAGTTTAACGTCTTCATATTTGACTAGTATTAAAGTTCACTTTTCATTCAGGAAGTATGACGCTGCGCTGTCAGTACACTTCTCCATTTTTGTGATTGGTCGAATGCTCCAGATACCACCCCTTTCATGTGAACGCGCACCTAATTAGATAGGACACGGCTGGCTTGAGCGATCCACTTGATAACCAGCGTCGTAGGACAGTTTAGCGACAGCGCGTATGTTTTGGATTAGGCCAACCGGCTAACTCAAACATATCCAGGTTAGGTTGAACCAGCTTCGTAGTACAGGCCTCTGGTGTAGATCTGATTCCAACATCCACTGTCCCCCAAATTACAAACAAATTCTTCTGCCCTCGATCAAAAACCCAGCAATTAAAAAAGGGAGAGGTTCAGGAGGCATCATAATTTGGCACAAATTCGAACTCTCAAAATATATAACAATAATAAAATCCGAGCCCTCCCACATCTGGATTAAACTATCCAAAAGCATCACATGTACAGAAAATGATTTGTTTTTATGTACAATATATGTTCCTCCGAGTGACTGTCCTTACTACAGCGAGGAAATATTCCCACACCTCCACACCCAAATCTGCAGATTTCAGGCCCAAGGAAAAGTGTTGATCTGTGGAGACCTCAACGCACGTACTGGAACCTGTCCAGACTCATACTCAGAGAGTGGTAACAAACATATATTTGGACAAAACTTTCCCCGCAACACCACAAATCTTCCTCGCCATAATTCTGACCCTCAGATAAACAAGAATGGGAGAGAGCTGCTCCAACTCTGTCAAAGCCTCGGTCTGTACATTGTTAACGGTAGGTTTAGAGGTGAGTCCCACCTTCTGCTCATCTCTTGGCACGAGTACCGTAGATTACATGATAACAGATTTGGACCTGCTCTCTCTCAGTTAATTTATAGTCAAACCTCTAACACCTTTATCTGATCACAGCCAAATGACTGTGTTTATGAAAAGAACAGAAACTAACAGTCCACAAACTGAGCCCAATAATCTGTTTAACATTAAAAGAAAATACAAATGGGCTCCAGACAGTGCACAAGAGTTCCAGAAAGCTATCGGAAACGAACAAATTCAAAGACTCTTAGACAACTCTCTGGACACCACATATGACCACAATAAAGAAGGCATAGACCTGGCAGTTAGAACAATTAACCAAATCTTCATGAGAACAGCTCATACATCCCAACTGAAGAAATGCAGCAACAAGCCCCCAAAACAAAAAGAAATCAACTGGTTTGATGAAGAATGCCAACAAAAAAGGAAAGAACTTAGGAAAATATCGAACCAAAAACATAGAGATTCTAGCAACGCAGACGTACGCCTCCTTTACTGTGACATGCTCAAACAATACAAACGTACAATCAAAATCAAGAAGGCTCAGTACACACAAAAACAACCAACAATAATGGAGGAGTCTTTAAACACAAACAGATTCAGGGAAAATTGGAAAAATCTAAATAAAAGTAAACACGATGACCCAGTTATACAGAATGGAGACATCTGGACCGATCACTTGAAACATCTGTATGGTAACATTCCTTTCAATTCTGACTCGGAACAAACACAAATAACTGAAAAGTTCAACAAATTAGAATTGGTCATCAAGGATTCCCAGAACCCTTTGGACTTTCTAATGACTGAACAGGAACTGGACAAAAAGTTTATTAACCTAAAACCAAAAAAAGCAAGTGGGCTTGATGGCATATTGAACGAGATGCTAAAACACTCAAGTAAAAAGATCAGATTGGCTATACTCAAACTATTCCATTTGATCCTGATTGTAGGTTACTTTCCTGACAGCTGGAATCGTGGTCTCATAACACCCATTTTTAAAACAGTAACCTGGGGAAGGTCTTTTGTAGGATTATAAATTCCCGGTTTATAGACTTCCTTACGAAGCACAATGTCCTGAGCAAAAGCCTAATTGGATTCTTACCAAATCACCGCACATCAGACCACATTTACACCCTGATAAAAACGAATATTACTGAGATTATGTGTTTTACTTCTACAAGAAATTACTAATTTAGTGCTTTAACTCAAAATGTCTCCTTTTCTTTAATGTGTTACTTGCATTTTGCATGTAATTTTGTATCATCATTGTGTTGAGTACATTTTAACCATAGAACCAAGTAAATATTACCTAAAGTATTGTGTTGATAAAACGGTTAAAAGCTAATAAAGTTTACCTTGGCAACTTAAGTGAAGGTGGGTTACGCCCTATGACGTCAGAGTAGTTGCACATGGTACAGAGATTCGGGAGAAGAGGACAATTTACTGAGTGGAAGACGGCATGGATGGACCCTCCGCTAATGTGTTGAATAATCGTGGATTTGGAGTCATGTGAGTATATTTATGCGCTTGGTTATCTGGTTACATTCATGTTATCTTGTCAGCTGAATGCAGATATTAAAAACGTACATTGCTTAGCTCGTTAGCATGCTAGCTAACTCAGCACGTGGGATACATCAGATATCAAGGTGTGGGTTCGTTTTTAGTGGGTTATTTATTATGTCAACTCCGTTTCTAATACGCAAGAAGACTGCAAAATGCGTCTATGATTATTTTCGATCTTTCGAATCCAGACGAGTTATCTCTCCCCCGCCATTACACACACGCGGCTGCTACATGCAGCAACACACACACGGAGGAGATGGCGGAGAGAACGCGCTCCGAGGTGTGGTTACACTTGACCCGTCTCGATGTGGACAATGCTCATTACCAAAAGTGCAATAAGAGTTTAGCATGTCAGGGCGGTAACATGAGCAATTTGTCTAAACATGCAGATATTAAAAACTTACTTAGCCGGTTAGCTCGTTAGCATGCTAGCTAACTCAGCACGTGGGATACATCAGATGTCAAGGTGTGGGTTAGTTTTTAGTGGGTTATTCAGAGATTCAAACCCGTCGACTAGGGGGTAATTCTCCATTTCAGATAAATATATGGCATTGGCGGACTCACTTATTTAAAAAGTGTTTTTTTATTGGGGGGAGGCGGTGTTCGCGCTACATTATGATACTAAAATACTGTGTCAGCTACTATATAGCTTTAGACTGTGTGCCACGCTGCCTGCTGCATCCAGTATTTAATACTAACAGTGACCTGATGTGATATGACCAAAACCCCATAGCTAATGTGTAATGTTCTATCCACATAACAAATAACATATCACAATTTAGTAGGGATAGGGCTGCATTATTAAAGACTGTGGTACCGTTAAGCTCCGACATTAGCGGTCTTTTTATCAGTAGGCAGACATGTAAAAAAGATGTCGTATGTATTATTGCTACACAAACATTATATTGCAGTTTTAGTGTCGCCAACTCCGTTTCTAATACGCAAGAAGACTGCGTCTATGATTATTTTTAGTATTTTCGATTCTATCGAATCCAGACGAGAGATCTCTCCCCCGCCATTACACACACGCGGCTGCTACATGCAACAACACACACACACACACACACACACACACACACACACACACACACACACACACACACACACACACACACACACACACACACACACACACGGAGGAGATGGCGGAGAGAACGCGCTCCGAGTGTGGACAATGCTCGTTACCAAAAGTGCAATAAGAGTTTAGCATGTAAGGGCGGCAACACGAGCAATTTGTCTAAACATTTATCAAAAGTGCACCACATTCAGACGGAGGAATGCACCGGGTTCCACTGTCTCTCTAGTAGCTCTGTAGCCCCCTCCACGAGTAACGTTTCCACGTCAGGTGTTCTGTATGCTAGCAGCAACACACGGAGTTAACTACATTATACAAACATGGGTTAATGATTAGAGGTAACTGAGTTATTTATTTTGTTAAAGTTTCAGCTATTCTGTTTACAGTTCTGTCATCAGATTATTTAATACCATTTGTTCACACATTGTTGTTTCTTTTGATGTGAAATATTAGACATTTAATTTAAATAAAAGGCAATGTTAGTTTTGCTCACAATTTGTTTAGTTAGTTTACCTTAATTTGTTCTCCAAAAGAACAGATAAAAGTACCGTTAAAAGACCGTATCGATAAAAGTAGTAGTACCGTTAACGATACCCATCCCTACAATTTAGCGTATATCACACACACACACACACACACACACACACACACACACACACACACACCACACACACACACACACACACACACACACACACACACACACACACACACACACACACACACACACACACACACACACAGACTCACACCCACAGACACATACTCACACACACTCACAGACTCACACACATATACACACACACACACTCAGACACACATACAGACACACATACAGACACACACACACACACACACACACACACACACACACACACACACACACACACACACACACACACACACACACACACACACAGACGAGAGAGACACACACACACACAGACTCACACCCACAGACACACACATACACAAATACTAGGGCAGGGCGATACATCGATTTTATTGATTAACTCACGTCGTGTAGTTCACGTCGACTTGTTTAAATAAAAATCGGTTTTCTCTTCAACATCCGCCAACGCTTCCCTCTGGGCTCCTGTAGTTCGGAATGGGCTCAGCCCTCCCCCCACACAGTGCGCGCATTTACCAAATAGAGTGATACACAAACAACATGACAACGAGCAGGGAAGAACTTGTTCCAAAGTAAGGCACCGTGTCATCCGTTATTTGGAATTGGTTTGCGTTCGCGAGGTCAGATTTAGACCAGACAACACCCCGCTGCAAAGTATGTTTGAAGTCTGTTGCTAGCAAAGGCAGCAGTACGACAAATTTACTGCAGCACCTCAAACAAAAGCATCCTGCTGAATGGGAGAAATGTTGCGCACAGCGGAATGAAACAGACCGCGGCACTACAAGCACCTCACGCACAGCCGCCAAAATACAGTCTACCGTAACACAGACATTTTCAAACTGCAACCCATATGACAAGAATTGGCCCGCTGGAAAGCCATACAGATGCGGTCGGTATGTATATAGCAAAGGATATGGTGCCAATATATACGGTGGAAAAACCGGGGTTTATTAACATGATTAAAGTTTTGGACCCCAGGTATGTGTTACCAAGCCGAAAGTTCTTCTCCGAAGTTGCCTTGCCTCAGCTATATAATAGCACAAGACAACGGGTCGCAAAGGAGTTGGAAGAGGTGTCCTTTTATTCTGCCACCACAGATTTATGGTCGAGTCGGACGATGCAGCCGTATATGAGTCTTACTGTGCACTTTATTAACAACGACTGGACTCTGCGGAGCGTCTGCCTCCAAACGGCATACTTTCCAGAGGACCACACAGGTGAAATTATAGCCCAGGGGCTAAAAGATGCCCCAAACTCATGGAACCTTGCCGAAGACCGACTCATTTGCATGACTACTGACAGCGGCAGCAACATGATTAAAGCTCTGAAGGACAATGCGTGGCCCAACCTCCAGTGCTTTGGACACAGATTGCACAATGCTATCGGTAAGTAAGTATAATGGCTAGGCATCAAGTTGTGGAAATTGCGTGAAGAATGAGGCAAAATTATTTCTCACGTTGACCACGCAAGTGCGTGAGTTGTTTATTTCTGTGAATGACATGAAAGACATACCGCTCGTCTTAAAGGGGCCGTGGTCACTTAACAGCTAAACGTACAACATCACGACTGCATGTAAAACATGAAACACAGCACACTGAAAGATGATGGTGAATTATGAATCTCACATTCACTACAAAGTCACATTTTTCCCATTCGCAAGACAGTCTAATTAATGCATCATGTAATTAATGCATTATATCAAGCCAATATTTTGACAAAATGTGTATGAATAAATAAATATCTAATCATAATTGACATGCCGTGTGTGTGTGTGTGTGTGTGTGTGTCCTTTGTGCATTAATATTTTGCAGAAATTGAAGCAAGACAAGTTTGTGAATGTAGTGATATGTTCCACTAAAATGTGTTTGATTATGTATTCTTCATTTACTACAGAGAATGGTGTGAAGGACCCACGGATCGATCGTGCTATTGGAGTATGTAAAAAGGCTGTGTCTGCCTTTTCTTACAGCTGGAAAAAAAGAAGAGACATGAGTGAAGTACAGGCAGAGCTTGGTCGTCACCTCACGCCTAGACTACTGCAACTCCCTCCTGGCTGGTCTACCTGCATGTGCCGTCCGACCTCTGCAGCTCATCCAGAATGCGGCGGCTCGTCTGGTCTTCAACCTTCCAAAATGTTCCCACACCACTCCGCTCCTCCGCTCCCTTCACTGGCTCCCGGTAACTGCTAGAATCCACTTCAAGACACTGGTACTTGCATACCATGCTGCGAATGGATCTGGCCCTTCCTACATCCAGGACATGGTTAAACTGTACACCCCAGCACATGCACTCCGCTCTGCATCAGCCAAACGACTCGCTGCACCCTCACTGCGAGGGGGACCCAAGTTCCCATCAGCAAAAACACGTGGGTTTGCTATCCTGGCTCCAAGATGGTGGAATGAGCTCCCCATTGACATCAGGACAGCAGAAAGCTTACACATCTTCCGCCGCAGACTGAAAACTCATCTCTTTCGAGCGATAGAATTACTAACAAAGCACTTATATACTAATAAAGGAATGGCTTATCTATAGCCAGTTGAGTAGCACTTGAAATGTTTTAGCTCTATGAAACCTGATGTACTATATGATTCTGTTTTCTTCAGGGCTGTGTCTTCCTGGTCGAATGTACTTATTGCTTTGGATAAAAGCGTCAGCTAAATGCAATGTAATGTAATGTAATATATATCATATTCTATTTTGTATTCATGTATTATATGAATGAAATGAATCTGTATTCCTTGTAAAAAAACAAAACATGTTCTTAGCAGTTTGTTTACAACTGTTCATGTGTATGTATTGTTGTATAGATGTTACAACTATACATAGCTTTGGCAATACTGTATGTAAATAGGTCATGCTAATAAAGCTTTTGAATTGAATTGACAGCACAGAGAGAGACAGCACAGAGAGAGACACAGAGAGAGAGACAGCACAGAGAGAGAGACACAGAGAGAGAGACAGCACAGAGAGAGAGACAGCACAGAGAGAGACAGCACAGAGAGAGACAACACAGAGAGACAGCACGGAGAGAGAGACAGCACAGAGAGAGAGACAGCACAGAGAGAGACAGTACAGAGAGAGAGAGAGAGAGACAGCACAGAGAGACAGCAGAGAGAGACAGCACAGAGAGACACAGCACAGAGAGACAGACAGCACAGAGAGAGAGAGAGACAGCACAGAGAGACAGCAGAGAGACAGCACAGAGAGACAGCAGAGAGACAGCAGAGAGACAGCAGAGAGACAGCAGAGAGACAGCAGAGAGACAGCAGAGAGACAGCAGAGAGACAGCAGAGAGACAGCAGAGAGACAGCAGAGAGAGAGAGACAGTACAGAGAGAGACAGCACAGAGAGAGAGAGAGAGACAGCACAGAGAGAGAGAGGGACAGCAGAGAGACAGACAACAGAGAGAGACAGCACAGAGAGAGTGTTACGCCTAGGCCTAGGGAAACCTTAGCGCAACACAAAGTGTGCACTCTCTCCTCTTTTCCCACTCCCAAGAACAGAGACAATGAGACAGAGACAACGAGACAGAGACAATGAGACAGTGAAACAGAGACAATGAGACAGTGAATGCCGTTTGGGACATATACCAAAGTTTTCTTTGTAACAAATAAGTGCAACAACCCACAAAACAAACAAATCTCTGAACACAAACATCTTGCCTAACAAATAAGAAAATAAACATCCAGGACTGTTTCCTACACTGACGTGAAAACAGGAGAAAACGAGAACCAACCAAAAGAAAAAGGGTTTTACACTTTCACGTAGACTTAAGGCGTGTCCAACAAGGACAGGTTAAAGTTATGTCTATCCTAAGCAGGAGAAGCTGAGTCAGAGAGAGGGCAGAGTGACGGCATGGCTGCAGCTGACATGCTCCCCTCTTCTTCAGGTGGACCAATCAGCAGGTTGAAGGTAGCTATCTCTAAATCTCAGAGACATCACAGAGAGACAGCAGAGACAGCACAGAGAGAGACAGCACAGAGAGACAACAGAGAGAGAGACAGCACAGAGAGACAGCAGAGACAGCACAGAGAGAGACAGCACAGAGAGACAACAGAGAGAGAGACAGCACAGAGAGACAGCACAGAGAGACAGCACAGAGAGAGACAGCACAGAGAGACAGCACAGAGAGACAGCAGAGAGAGACAGCACAGAGAGACAGCACAGAGAGACAGCACAGAGAGACAGCAGAGAGAGAGACAGCACAGAGAGACAGCAGAGAGAGACAGCAGAGAGAGAGACAGCACAGAGAGACAGCACAGAGAGACAGCACAGAGAGAGACAGCACAGAGAGAGACAGCACAGAGAGACAGCACAGAGAGACAGCACAGAGAGAGACAGCACAGAGAGACAGCACAGAGAGACAGCAGAGAGAGACAGCACAGAGAGACAGCACAGAGAGACAGCACAGAGAGACAGCAGAGAGAGAGACAGCACAGAGAGAGACAGCACAGAGAGAGACAGCACAGAGAGACAGCACAGAGAGACAGCAGAGAGAGACAGCACAGAGAGACAGCACAGACAGCACAGAGAGAGACAGCACAGAGAGACAGCACAGAGAGAGACAGCACAGAGAGAGACAGCACAGAGAGAGACAGCACAGAGAGAGACAGCACAGAGAGACAGCAGAGACAGCACAGAGAGACAGCAGAGAGAGAGACAGCACAGAGAGACAGCAGAGAGAGAGACAGCACAGAGAGAGACAGCACAGAGAGAGACAGCAGAGAGAGACAGCACAGAGAGACAGCAGAAACAGCACAGAGAGAGACAGCACAGAGAGAGACAGCAGAGACAGCACAGAGAGACAGCACAGAGAGACAGCACAGTGAGACAGCACAGAGAGAGAGAGAGAGACAGCAGACAGAGACAGCACAGAGAGACAGCACAGACAGAGACAGCACAGAGAGAGACAGCAGAGACAGCACAGAGAGACAGCAGAGACAGCACAGAGAGACAGCAGAGAGAGACAGCACAGAGAGACAGCACAGAGAGACAGCACAGAGAGAGAGAGACAGCAGACAGAGACAGCACAGAGAGACAGCATGCTACCGGTGTAGGCGTGAGACAGTGGGAGGAACAAACAGAAAACAGAAGGATGAGAGCAGGCACGTGCAGAGGATGTTAGAGGAGCAGCGCCCAAACTAATGCAAGGGCAAGCTGGTGACTTTGAAATACATATAACTGGGATAACTATTTAGTGACAGTTTTAAGGGATATTAAAATGTATGTATTTGAAACAAACCCATGTGGTTGGTTCCACACTGCTACACGACAGTTCATTAGTGCTACGTGCAAAGATAGTAGGTATATTCCACTCAATTCTCCTCACATGTTAACTAGCCCTGTTCTTACCTAGCCCTCTGGCCATTTCTCAATCGCAAGTAAAACTGCTGCAGAGCAACTATTTCAAGTTGTGGTGGTGGCGAAGTCAAACTTGGCTTGGCAACTGGAAGGTCACCAGTTCAAGTCCCGGCAAGACCAAATGCTCCCGAGGTGTCCCTGAGCAAGGCACCATTCCCCACACTGCTCCCCGGGCGCCGTTCAAAATGGCAGCACACTGCTCCTAACACTAGGATGGGTCAAATGCAGAGAAACAATTTCCCCACGAGGGATTAATAAAAGTCCATATTATCTTATCTTAAGTACTACGTCATCGAGTGGCGAAGGACTGTTTAAATGCATGTTAAATGCCCAGCATTCTGCGCCACTCTATGACGTAGTTAGTATACTTGAAATAGTTGCTCTGCAGCAGGTGTACTCGATATTGAGAAACGGCCACTGACTGACAGAAGCTCTGTGCTCCTTACAAAGATGCACTTCCTGTCTTGCCTCCATATTTCTCTAACCACCTTCTCAATAAAGGCACAAGCTTCAGTAATGCCGGGCAACAAGAAGATGGCTAAGATACTACTACTATGTGCCAAATAATTTGTTTAACCTTTTAGTTCTGAGCCTGTTGTTCAGAACTGGGGCTAGAAAATGATATTCAGGCGATAGGCTCAGCGTTAGCATTGTGGGTTTTATTTTGAAAAAAATTAAATAATGATCAGTTAGATGAGTTTCTTCCTGTTACATGGATATAAAACATTCATAGTTTATTAAATGAACATGCCCTCAGACACTGTTTCCTGCAAGATGTTGCGGCAGTGCCCCGGTACCGTGGTCTCTCGGGCTTAACAGGTTAATATAATTCACATATCATATCTAAGGCAGACAACTATAAGAAAACACATAACACAGATAAGGTGTATGAGGCACAGGTTTATTTTTTAATTGTGTCTTATGTTAGATAATGGTAATGATTTGTAAAAAATAAATTGTAAGAGGGCCCTTTCTAATAGGAGGGCAACAGGGCTGGAGCTTGAGCCCCCTTTGAGGTCTATATGTGCACGGGCCTGGATGAGAGGAGGGACGACTCAAGAAGAAGTAGGCGGAGCGGGATGCGATGGGCTGGCTGCCTCCTCCTCCTCCTCCTCCTCCTCCTCCTCCTCCTCCTCCTCCTCCTCCTCCTCCTCTTCCTCCTCCTCATCTCAGAGGAGATGGAAGAACATGGCTCGCCTTCTGAGTCTTTTCTTCAGATGAAGCTGTTGTGGCTCTGCTGCCATACTTGAGCTCTTGTCATTTACAATCAGCAGATGTGAATATGTTAATTGTTGGAGATACACACTTCTTGATTTTGAATGCTAAATTACCAATACTTAAATAACATGTTCATTCATGTTTAGTTTAATAGTTGTCAATGTAATTTCCCCCTCTGTATGACCAATAGAGACATTCTGATGCTACCCCTTCACCACGAATGGCAGCACCCCTCAGAAACACACCTGTTTGCTATCCTGGCTCCAAAATGGTTGAATGAGCTCCCAGTGTACGTAGACCAGGACATCAAATGAAAACTCACCTGTTTCAACTGCATCTTGGATACAAACTATTTGTTTTGTAATCTTCTGTACGTAGCATCCACAAAGGATTTGGCTTAATGGTAGGGTAGGTAAGAATGGAGAAACCAGCTCGAGTGCGCTAGAATTTGAAAGAACGCAGCCGAAAGAAATCTGCCCCTTCCTTCAGACTTCCTCACAGAGCCCCTCCTCCAACACACACGAACGCGCACATGACCAATGAGGGGACGAGATAAGTTTGTGCACAGATGGAAGGCTGACAGGCAGGTAGGCCATCCAGTTACTTTAGCCGGGCCGGCTCAGATGATTGGTCGTGCTTTTTACAGCGCTATGGCTTCCAGAGATGACATTTTTTTATGGATTTATAATTGTCAAAGCACTTAATATATTCATTGCTATCCGGATGTTAAGAGCATTCCATGGAAAATAACACGTGTTTGTGAAGTGAATTACCTACCCCACCTTTAAGTGAAGCTAATGCAATAGGCACCAGCGCTCAGGAGCAGCACTTGGAGGACCTCACTATTCAGTTTGAAATGCATCTCACATGGGGCGCAAAGTACCTCCTGTAGGACCACAGAGTACACCACGCAGAAACAAGGAAGAGGAGGAGGAGGAGGAGGAGGAGGAGGAGGAGGAGGAGGAGGAGGAGGAGAGTGGTAAATGTATTGACTTTGAAGGGGGCAGGCACAATGGAGAACGAGAGAGGCAAAAAAACAAAACAGGCAGAGAAACATGGTGCTGGAGCTGAGGGGTGGGGGTATTAAAAAATGAATCAAAGGTGCGCTGGTTTACCTGCTGAAAGACACAGAGAGCCCGGCTCACAGCCCTCCTTGTGAGAGCGTGTGAATCACTGCTATTGTTTTTCTTTCTCAGTGAGATAAAATGACTAATCCACCCGCCGAGACTGAAGCGTTGCCAGCATGTTGCAGTCCGCCATGAGGAGTGTGTGTGTGTAAATACACACACTTAGTGCCGGTTGGATCCTGAAGAACTTTAAGACTAAAAAAGAAAATCAAAAAATTGATATCACGTTAAGACTAAAAAAGAAAATCAAAAAATTGATATTGACTCAAATGCATGTACATCATCACACACACACACACACACACCTATTTTTCACTCAAGAGTTCTGCACACAGCAACGATAAGACATTAGTCTGAAGTGGTTAACGTTATTGGCATATTTAATGATCGATGAACTGATTAAACGATGAGTCTGTTGTTTCACTGTTAGTAGATTCTTGAAGAAGTTTGGGTCTCCCCTTATCTTCTGGTAAAGCTCTCAATATGAACTCCCAGCAAAAAATGGAATGCAATTCAGTTTTTTTCTTTTTATTGTGGACACAGTTAAGAGATTTGAATAGAGAGGGTGAAATCAAAGTTAAGCAAGGATAGATATTTAGCATGTTTGAGCCATGGAATAAACAGCTCCATTAGCGAAGATAGGAAATTGTCAGCGATAACTCTATCTACATGCCATGTTAGACTAATTGCATGTGGGGGAACGGGCCCTTTAAACAATAGCATTGTGGTATTATTATAAGTATTATCCTTTATTCACCAAAAAAAACAGAAACGTTGATCTAAAAAAAAATGTAATATCACATAACTGGTAATTATGTTAGTTGAAAGCCATAATATCAAGTTTTAATCAAACATGTTTAGTTCAACTTAATATTATTGCTTTCAACTACCCTAATGCAGTTATGTGAAATCTGTCTACATAAAACATTTCATTAAAGTCAACATCTCAGTTTTGTTTTGTTTTCCTAAGAGTAAGATGAGAGGACTGGTAGGACTCTCATGTCTGTAGTTAAAAGCTTGAATCAGGACGTAGCCTAGCCTAGCATAAAAAAGGCCAATGTAATCTATGTAGTGGCTATGTAAGAGCAGTCTTAAAGTAGTACAAGACCAATCTTTTCCTCAGTCAGATGTAACACCGTGTAAGACTCTGCACACAGATTGTAGTTTTTCTGCTGCATGTCCAGGCTGATGGCCCGCGGTGCTTCAGCTTTCTGAATCAATATTTCAGCTGCTGAGGCGTCGCTCAGCCTCCATCCACCTGGAGCGCTGCCAACATCCAGGATCAGGCTCCCATCAGCCCCCACACACACACACAAACACACACACATACACACACACACACATACACACACACACAGCGATGGAATCATACATAATAATGTGACATGTGAAATACAGCACTGAGGATTAAATTGTATCAGAACATTTGGTTGAAATGTACATTCTTCTGAAACGAAAAATAAAACTCAACAATTTAATCAATCAATCAATGTTTATTTATATAGCCCAATATCACAAATGTTACATTTGTCTCAGTGGTCTTCACAGTTTGTACAGAATATCAGTATGACAATACGACACCCTCTGTCCTTAGACCCTCACATCGTACAAGGAAAACCTTCCGAAGAAAACCCACAGTTTAAAGGGAAAAATGGGAGAAACCTCAGGGAGAGCAACAGAGGAGGGATCCCTCTCCCAGGACGGACAGACGTGCAATAGATGCCGTGTGTACATTGAAAAGATAATACATTTGCAACATAGGTAGTCCAAATGTTTGGAAATGCATGTGTGTATAATAGGAAGATGAATCCACGAGGATATCCATCCAGGACCTATGATCCAGGACCACAGCCACGACTCAAGATCCAGGGCTCGCGATGCAGGACACAGGACCGCAGGATCATCCATGACTCCGGATCCCAGCGTATATAGACAACAAAAAGAAAGAAATTTGGGGAAGCTGGGTTAATCAGAACATGAGAGTACACAGGTATAGACAGAGAGAAGGAAGAAGTCCCCCGACAAACTAAGCCTATATCAGCAAAACTAGGGGCTGAATCTAATCAGCCCTAACTATAAGCTTTATCAAAAAGAAAGCTCTTAAGCGCACTCTTAAAACGGATAGGGTGTCTGCCACCCGAACACAAACTGGAAGCTGATTCCACAAATGTGGAGCTTGATAAGAAAAGGCTCTGGCTCCCATTGTACTTTTAGAGACTCTAGGAACAACCAACAACCCTGCATTCTTGGAACGCAATGCCCTAGTAGGACAGTAGGGTATAATGAGTTCTTTAAGGTAAGATGGCGCCTGCCCATTAAGGGCTTTGTAGGCGAGAAGAATAATTTTAAATTCTATCCCTCTAGCCAGTGTAAGGCAGCCAGAACAGGAGTAATGTGGGCCCTTTTCCTAACTCTGGTTAGTACACGAGCTGCAGCATTTTGAATCAGCTGAAGCGACTTGACTGACCTCTTGGTACACCCTGATAATAAGGAGTTACAATAATCCAGCCTTGAAGTAACAAATGCATGGACTAGTTTCTCTGCATCGTTTTGAGGCAAGATATGCCTGATCTTTGCAATGTTACGTAGATGGAAGTAGGCGGTCCTTGAAATTGATTTTATGTAGGCGTTAAAGGATAAATCCTGATCAAATATAACAACAAGATTCCTTAAAGTCTCACTGGAGGCCAAATTAATGCCATCCATAGTTAGTATATCTTTAGATAATTTGTTTCGTAGATTCTTCGGGCCAAGTACAATAACTTCAGTTTTGGTCGTGTTTAACATAAAAAAATGTAAGGTCATCCACGTTTTTAAGTCCTTGAATTTTATTTAGATGATTAATTTCATCAGGCTTGATTGATAAATATAGTTGAGTATCATCCGCATAACAATGAAAGTTTACAGAATGATTCCTTATAATATTGCCTAACGGAAGCATATATAATGTGAACAAAATAGGTCCGAGCACTGAGCCCTGTGGCACTCCATGGCTAACTTTGGTTTAAATAATCACACAGCTGTTTTGCAACTGCTTTCTCAAGAATTTTTGAGAGGAACGGAAGATTAGAAATAGGTCTATAGTTGGCTAAAACCTCTGGATCGAGGTTGTGCTTTTTAAGAAGCGGTTTTATCACTGCTACTTTGAATGATTATGGAACATAGCCTGATAATAAAGACATATTCATAATATTTAATAAAGAAGTGCTAATTAATGGAAAAACTTCCTTCAACAGCTTAGTTGGAATTGGGTCTAACATGCATGTTGATGGTTTAGAAGAGAGAATCATTGAATTTAACTTCTGCCCTGCGAAACACCAGCCAGTTTTACTGACAGGCATACAAGTGAAGTACTTTAGTATACATTATAGGTCCAGAGGAATACACAGTGTGGGTGTATTCACATCATTACAGCTGGAATCACAATGATGTGAGGGTCAGGTTTCCCGAAGAGTTCTAGTTTTAATAAACTACATTTGTATGAGACAATGACATAAGCAAAGTATGTATGTGTACTGCAGTGTTTTTGAGGTGCATGATCTTTGGTTAAGACAGCACTGCCATAATTATTAAACCTCTATTCAATATTGCTGCTTTTTGAACACTTAG
This sequence comes from Harpagifer antarcticus, assembly GCA_902827135.1. Taxonomy (NCBI): domain Eukaryota; kingdom Metazoa; phylum Chordata; class Actinopteri; order Perciformes; family Harpagiferidae; genus Harpagifer; species Harpagifer antarcticus. Next base: position 3,262,111 of record CADEHL010000900.1, on the reverse strand, counting down.
AGTTTAAGGCTGCCGAATTGTTCCAAAACACAATGAAACGTTTGGGAGATGCATTCCAAAATGTGCTTCAGCTATGATTCAGACATCAGTGAGTCATCATGAGTATCAAACATCAGAAATGCATTGCTCTAAAAAGACAACGTTTCTTCAATTGGATCTTTTTAAGTGAAATGCACTTTGAATCAGGGTAATAGTTTGTGTCCTTGTGTTTTTATATACACAGGTATATACTGTAGTACCTTCACTTCCTATCAAAGAAAAAGGATTCCGGAATGCTAATGCTTTATTTTATGCAGAATATTTTACTTTTTTATCTTTAAAACTCTATTGTTTTTTTTCTCCACTTGTGGAGGGGGTCAGCGCAAATGAAGATAACACGGACTATGTTCACATCATTGCAGTGAATGTGACATTTTTTATTTGTTTTCATTGTTGGAGATTCATACTGCTTGATTTTGAATTCTAAACAACAAATTCTTAAATTACATTATTCATGTTGATTTTAATAGTCATAGTTGTCTGTGGAAGTTCAGTTGCGACTTCTTTACTGACAGCTACTTCTTCTTTTTCTTTTTTTCTGCGCTGCCCAATACTGTAACAACACTGTTTGAGAAAAAAAATATGCATGTTACTATTTACTATAGCTACTTATAGTTTCCATTTGTTCGCCTTAATTTGAAATATGCTGCTAGGTTATTTCCTTTATTTATGAATTTGCGCTTGTCACTTTACTTAATAGTGTTTTATTTGTATCTTTGTCGGTACACTCTTTGCTGTAACAATTTAATTTCTCCCCTGTATGACGAATAGAGACATCCTAATGCTGAATTTTGATTGTGAGCATCCAACGTGTGGGACAGTAGGTGATAAAAGGTTGATTTAATCTTTCCTATTCGACAGGTGAAGACACATGCGGGGCAGATAGCCCAGATCCTCAGCTCTACTCAGCACTAACCAATATGGCACTCAGACACAGACCTGGATGGTCCATTTATTTTGTTTTTATTTATAGAAGGACCATGCATACCAAAAACATTAATCTCAGCAAAGAGAAGAGATACAATATGCCAGATTATAGCTAATAGCTCATTTCCATCTGTGGTCCTCAGACAGGTTCATAACAATACATAAATAATAACATTGCATGATCTCTATCAGTCAAACAATTTTATTACCTGATTTAAGTACAGCTCAATAAATTAATACATAGTACACTTGAAATACACTTACATGATCTCGGTCACTCAAATAATTACAAAGCCTGATTTAAATTCAGGTTACGAACATAATACTTGGTACACTTCAAATACACTTAAATAAAAATATCTAAGATATAATATGACAATACAGTTCAAATAAAATAAAAACCTCAGATTACAATGTAATTAATGTTGGCATGACTGGTTGCTTAATATAATTTTTTTTGCACCATAGGAAAACGAGTTAAAATCAGTACAGGTTTTAAGTTCAACTGGAAGAGTATTCCAGTGCTTGATGGCCGTAAACGAAAATGCTGATGGTCCAAAGGCAGTGCGCCTCAGAGGGATGGTTAGATCTGCATTTGATGCAGATCTGGAGTTTCTGCAACTCTGCTTTCTGAAACTGAAAAAAGCTCCTCAACGGTGGTGTTGTAGAATTGTGAATGATTCTGAATACCAATCGAACTCGGGAAAGTAGAACAAGACTATCAAAAATGAAAAGTTTGTATTTTGGACATATGATGTTTTAATGACTTTCTATCCATAACTTTTAAGGCGTGTTTATAAAGAACCTCAAGTGGTCTCATAGTGGTCTCATTTCAAGTCGTTCCACCATTTTTCGTGTGATTATGAGCTTTCATCCATAAAGTGGATACAACATAATGAATGTATTGCTAGTACTCACAACACAAACCTGTTTCTCTGTGTCGGGCAATTTTCTGACATTCCAACACATTCATGCAGCGGTTAATGCCCTGTCCTACAATCACAAGACAAGACAATTTGTGTCTTAGCCTTGTGATTCGGATCAGTTCCAAATGCATGGGGTTTTGACAGACACCCGATAACCTAACCTAACCCTAACCCTAAGAGTAACTCAGTTGTAAACATAAACCCCCCCTCTGGAGGAGCTAATGTTTACATTGAGGTACAACACCCCAGTGGTGTAAAGTAACTAAGTACATTTACTCAAGTATGTTCTGTTCGAGATACTAGTACTATTGATTGAATATTTACATTTGTGCTACTTTGTACTTCTACCCCACTACAATTCAGAGGTAAATGGTGTACTCTTACTCCATTACATGTGTAGTAGCCAAAACGTTGATTTATTATTTTTATTATTTAATCATTAATGCAGGGGTGGGGAACCTTTTTCCTCTCAAGGGCCATTTACATTGGGGGGGGGTAGGAAGCATCCTGAATGTGGGGGGGACATTTTTAACGGGTGGGGGTCCACGAAAACAAAAATAGATTTCCGGTATTCTGGATACTAAACCTTGAGTTTATGTTCTAAAAAATAATATTTGCATTGTGTATCATATGTTGACGCCGGGCTGTGTTTCAAAGCACTTGACTACACTCTCTGCCATTGTGTGTAAATAAATGACAATGATTTGAGGGTGCATTGTGGATTTACAGTTTGAAAGTGAGCATAGCCTAAGATGTATGGAGTCAGATCAGTCTCAATATTAACAAATGCACACAAGGATTCACAAATGTATTTCGGGATTTATATATAAATGACTCTCTCCACAAAAATATTTTTCAATGCACACAAAAATATTTATTGTTGCATATAAATGTGAACAAATCCACAGATAATTTTTTTTTCAGAAATATAGGCATATTTCTGACATAAATATTTCTTGTTTTAAGTAATGTAAAATAAAACCACAATTAGTTATAATTTCCATAGTTTCCTGTTAAAAAAAAAATGCATTTGTCATTTCCATCAGGGAAGTTTCAAGTTTCAAAGCACAAATACAGAGGTTCACAAGAAAAGCAGTTTAAATGCCCATTTTTTGTAAATGTATCTACAACAATAAATATGTGTGAGTGCATTGAGAGATATTGTTGTGGAGAGTCATTTATATATAAATCGCAAAATACATTTGTGAATCCTTCTGTGAGCGTTTATTAATATTGAGACTGATCTGACTCCATACAGATGTTAAGTTCACCGAGGAATGGTATCATTGACTTAAATGTTCAAATAAATGTTGCTCTTCTGTCTATATTGGTCATATGATGCCCCTTGACTGAAATGTTTCCTGTTCAATATCCCCACTGATTTCCTTAACATTCTGGGATGAGAGTCCACATCACAATTTACTCTAAACTGTCATTTCCCTTTCATCACTCACCTCAGCAACGGACCTCTCTCCACTGTCCCTGTGTTCTGACTCACTCTCAAGCGCCTATGTCAAGAGAGGTGGTGAAGTGATCATTATTTATTGAGCAGTATACTCTTTCTGTCAGGGTTGAGAGAGGCAAGCAGGACACAAATGCAGATGAACTGAAAATACCTTTATTTCAAGGCTACAGACAGAGCAAAACAGAACTCTTCCCCGTGAACAACGTCAAACTACAACAAGGAACTCACAAAGACTAACAGAAAACACAGAACCTAAATACACACAGGACTAATCAAACAAACAAGAGACAGGTGAGGAGGGAGGAGAAAACACAGGGGCACCAAGTGAACACAATCGGGTAATCAGGGAGGGAAAACAGACAGAAAGCAACAGGCAGGAACGGGGGGTGAACAATTTACAAAATAAAACAGGAAACCAAAGACAGAAAAAGACAAGTCAAAACCCAACACAGACAGATCTTGACACAAAGACTATTGGAGATATTTGAAGTGCAGTGTGTGTCACCAGAAGCAACGGTCAGCTCTTCACATTGAAGATGTAGGATGTAGGATGTAGGATACAGGCACATCCTTAATTAAAGAATATGTTTCACCTGGACAGTCAGAGACAAGTGTTCATACTGGGGTCGGTGGACAGGACAATGGATTCAGCTCTGGCTGCTCTGTTGTAGTAACCTCTCAGCTTGCAGTGGAACAACATGGAAATATGTCCATCAAACATCAAACCCATCAGGATTTACAATAAACAACATCAACAGTGCAATGTGAAAAGCACACGGAGTGAGGAGCAGGTCATAGATCACAAAGAGGAGACCAGCTACAAGACAGCCTCACCAAGGTCATAAACATCAGACGGAAACACAGGATGAAGAAAAGGAATCCAACCTCCGGATAGATGGTGTGAACAGTGATGGAGACACAGAGCAGCCTCCTTATGAAGAGGATTTGGAGGACAGAGCGAATGGAAAAGGCCCAGAAAAGAATTTCCAACAGGAGATATTTTCTTTATTGCAAATACAAGTGGAACCTGGATGAGGGAAAGGACGGACAATGATTGGTCAGCTCTGTGAGCCCCAAATGAAGACCAGTGTCATGGAGAGACCTGTTTGAAGATCCGCCTGCTCCTGGATGCAGCAGCGAAGCATCACGAACATGTATTCTTTCTATTTCTCTAGACTATTTGTTTTCTCTCTATTTCTTTTCCATGAGGCTATTGCCTGAAGACTATGCAGATGATTATTTGTATGGTTAGGATAAAGATAGAGTATAGCTCCATTTCTATATATATTTAAGTAATTGTGTGTTTACACTGGCCACAATTAGGGGCCGGAATGTTGGAGCTATATATCTCTTTATATTATTTAATAGTTTAACATTTATCTTCTTGTTGTTTTATAATTTTTATTGTAAATGTATTCTTAGTTAGTCTCATAAGTTAAAGTGGTTTCTATGCTTTTATTTTGAAGGCATGTTTTGGGCACTGGGTGATTAGAGCACCTGGTGTAATTGTATATATGGGAGACAGGTGGTAAAGGGAGCCAGAGCACTAGTAGGCAAACGGTTTTTTACTTTGTAGCAGCTAAAATCCTATAGAACTAAAACAGCCACTGATGCACTAGTTAGCGGATCTTACGCAGGGTTTCCCAAGCCACATAAAGGAAAGCCATAGGAAAGGCTTAAGGAAAAAAGATATATGAAACCTGTTCATTGTATTTTGTTATTGGAATAAAATGCACAAATGGAGGTTCTTGTCTGGACTTGGATGATCATTGCCCTGCGTAAGATTCACTAACTAGTGCCTCAGCGGCTGTTTTAGTTCTATAGGATTTTAGCCGCTACAACATTATACATAATAGGTATAATATATATATAGCTTTATTTACTTTACCTGGAGTAAATCCACCAGCTACCCTGCAGTATACAAAGTCATTCAAACTAGCTGCACCTTCACCAGCTTTGAGAACACTTTCATGATCAATCATTATAAAACATATCATATATATTATTCTGAAATGGACCAATCTGCACAACGACTACTTTCACTGTCGCTGCTTTCACTATATTTTGATGATAATACTTTTCTACTTTTACTTGAGTAACATTTTGAATGCAGGACCTTTACTTGCAGAGTATTCCTACACTGTGATACTTCTACTTAGTACAATATATGAGTACTCCTCCAACCTCTGCAACACCCTAACAATACTAATAAACAAATGGTAGATGGACCCATTTATGTATCACTTTTTTGAGTCTATGCGACCCCTGAAAGCTCTTTTACATATTCAGGTACACATTCACACACATTCCTACAGGGGCTGCCATACAAGGTGCACCTGCTCCGAAGACTCACACACTCACACACCGTTGGCTAGCAGCCTGGTGTTAAGTATCTTGCCCGAGGACACACCAATATGTGCCAATATCAGTGTTGTGCGTAGGAGCCAATATATTTAACTAAGCATAACCATGACTGATTACATTTCCTTTGTGGTGTTGTGTTCAGGTTCTCTCAGTGCAGGTCTCTAACTGTAAACCCTGGACACACTGAGTGAGTGGCTGAGTGAATGGTTGCATAATTAAAGCGACAGGAGACTTGGTCAGATAGTCCTGAGTGTTGGCTGTGGCAGCAGGGGCCCCTGAGTGGGATCTGTGCATCTGAAGGACAGGAGCCTCCTCTGAGCCCTGCAGCAGAAATCAATGAGTCTGTGTCAGCCGGACATTAGCTGCTGCTGGGACAGAGTCCAGCCTGTTCCTGTCACAGAGTGAAAGCATTCCTGCTTTTTATGTTATAACAGATAATAACAATATACTTTCAACCATCGGAGTCACTTTTTTCAGAGGAAAACCAGTGCATTCTGCCCCCTCGCTAACAATACTTACATACTGTATATACTGTACATGCATATGCTTACAATACCTTTTCGACAACTAGTGCAGTAACTATGCTGCTGCAAAGCAGGGGCAACAATTGCTTTACTATTCTCTATTCAATTATTACTAATATTAAACATGTCATAGTTCCAAACTGCATCATTTGGGTCACTAGAAATACACCCAGAAAGTGAGAACAGTCCTAAGGTTGTTCTCTGTGCAAATGATCAAAGTGTACAATTCTTTGTGCACGCTATTTTCAGAACATTTGCAAGCGTGTGTGTGTCCTCATGATATTCACAGTATAAGGCTGCATGAAACTGGAAGGAATTGACGCAGATTGTGAAAAGTTGATAACCTGTAACACATTATATAAGCACAGACAGAGCCCTCTACTCGGGGCCCTGTCTGTCCTATGCCGCTCGCTGAAGAGGGATTTTTTTTTTTGTAGGATGACAGTCAGGAGGCGAGGCCGCCTTTTATACGGTGAGCTTGCGCGCGCATTCAGGTAGGCCCGCCCGGGGGCCGGCTACGTTTATAGATATCTCAGTAGGTGAATACTTGCATGGTATGGTTGAGAGGTAGTACCCATAGAGTCCAGTAGAGGGCTCCGTCTGTGCTTATATAACTAGGGTTACAATACGTAACCCCTCGTTGCATGAATAATTGCCTGCTTTATTTCAATCGTTACACTAATTTCCTCACAGTGAGTTCCGAGCCATTAAGTAAGTCCTCTCAGGAACATTAACAGGTCACACACCTCACTGCCTAATTGATTTGATAATTGAGAGATACATGGGCCGTCAGGCAAGCTCCTCTCTCATAATGGGACTTCATGTAAAGCTATGGGCAGACCCAGTCCATAGAGCTAAAGTGACCTAAATATGAGAAGGATGGCTCATATTTTCACATTCCTTCTGTATGTTTGCACTGATGATTCACACTGAAACAAATAGGATTAAATTAAATTCATAGATTTGCGTCGTCTTCCCACTTTAGCTCCGCTCAGAGGACCATGACTGCTGTAAGGCAGACAGGATGGAGCTCACGTTATGATAGCATTGGTTTTGTCTTCTGTTTGTATTTGTGTTTTTCTGCAACTGTGTGATCAGTTCCAGATACAATATATTGACAGCTCAGTAAATAAGTGGCGTGAATGGACAGCTGACAGCCATTGTCCTGTGTAACGTCTCAGTGGGGACATTGATTTTAGTGCTTATTTACTTACAAACTGCCGAAGGAGCTTCCATGTGACACTGCAGCGTTTACAGGTTATCAGCTTTTCACAATCTGCGTCAATTCCTTCCAGTTTCATGCAGCCTTATACTGTGATTATCATGAGGACACACACACGCTTGCAAGCACACACACACACACACACACACACACACACACACACACACACACACACACACACACACACACACACACACACACACACACACACACACACACACACACACACACACACACACACACACACACACACACACACACACACACACCATGTATACATCACTTCACGGGACATTGACACGAGGGACTCACAAGAACTCAGATGCACGATTCCATTGAATAAAAAAAGTATCTTTTATTAATAAAAGATTACTCAAAAACAAAGATCGCTAGGTTCTACTAGGACCACTGAACAGATTTCAAGGTTGACAGACATGGCTTGATGTGGAGACAAGACGAACCGACAATAGACAAAAGGAGAGCAGGGCTATAAATACACACAACGGTTAATGGGGCACAGGTGAAAACAATCAGGGGCGGGGCTGGTGATGATGAGCACATGAGACACACAAGCTGGCAGGTGACACACAAAGACATGAAGTGTAGACACCTGAAAAGAGAGGGTAGAGTCAATAACAAAATAACATGCAAGGCCACAATAATAAACACCAAAACAATAAGCTTACAGATTCTAACGCTGAAACCTTACAGTACCCCCCCTCTTACGGACGGCTCCAGACGTCCCTGAAAGCTGAGACTGCCCTCTATCAAAGTCCGATATAAGGGTCTTGTCCACAATAAAGCTGCCTGGGATCCAACACCTCTCCTCTAATCCATACCCCACCCAGTCGACCAGGAATTGTCTACCTCTGCCCCTCTTCCTTTCCGACAGTATTTTGTCCACCGTGTACCCTTGACCCCCGTCGACAACCCGGGGAGGTGGAGGGGACGTGGAGGCAGGGACCAGTCTGCTTTCTTTGGCTGGTTTTAGCTTGCTGACATGGAACGTGGGGTGGACCTTGATGGATTTTGGAAGACATAAACGGACAGCAACAGGGTTAATCACTTTGGCTATGGGAAAAGGACCAACGAACCGGGGAGCCAGCTTCCTGGAGGCGACATGGAGAGGAAGATCCTTGGTGGATAGCCACACTCGTTGTCCGGCCTGGTACTTGGGGGCTGGACTTCGTTTCCGGTCGGCCAATGCCTTCATGTGAACGGCACTCCTCTGCAACATATGGCGAACTCCCGCCCAGACCCGACGGCAGCGTCGAACCAGAGCATGGGCTGATGGTACCGTGACCTCCTTCTCGAGCTCCGGAAACAAAGGAGGTTGCTACCCATGGACACATTGAAACGGGGAGATACCAGTGGCTGATGTGGGTAAGGTGTTGTGTGCATACTCCACCCAAATCAGACTCTTACTCCAGGTGGTGGGTTTCTCGGACGCTAGGCATCTCAAACAGGTCTCCAAATCCTGATTCATCCTCTCTGCTTGTCCATTTGACTGTGGGTGGTATCCGGAGGTCAGACTAACAGTGGCTTGGATTAGGCGACAAAACTCCTTCCAAAAGCGTGATACGAACTGTGGGCCTCGGTCTGAAACGACATCACTAGGAAAACCATGGATCCTGAACACATGGGACAACATGGCCTCTGCTGTTTCCTTGGCGTTAGGTAACTTGGGCATGGCGACAAAGTGTGCCATTTTAGAAAAACGATCAACCACAGTGAGTATGGTGGTATTACCTGCCGATGTTGGTAATCCTGTCACGAAATCCAATGCAATGTGAGACCATGGTCTGTTGGGAATGGGCAGAGGTTGGAGAAGACCTGCCGCAGCTTGCCGAGAAGTTTTGTTCCTGGCGCACACAGGACACGCTGCTACATATTCCGCAACATCCTTCCACATCCCCGGCCACCAGAATCTGTGTCTCACCATGAAAAGGGTCCTTTTGTTTCCAGGATGACAGGTAAGTACCGACGTATGGGCCCAATGAACAACTTGTCCTCGAAGTTGCTCTGGCACAAACAAGCGATTCTGAGGACACCCTCTTGGGACAGGATTCCCAACGTTAGCCTGTTTGACCTTGGCTTCAATGGGCCAGGTCACACTCCCTATCACTCGGTCTGGCCGTAGAATGGGATCTGGACTCTTGGGGACTGGCTCAGGATCATACATTCTGGAGAGTGCATCAGGCTTTCCATTCTGCGAACCAGGTCGATATGACAGAGTGAACCTGAATCTATTAAAGAACAATGACCATCTGGCCTGCCTAGAGTTCAGACGCTTAACCTTCCTGATATATTGCAGGTTTTTATGATCCGTCCAGACCAGGAAATCCTGCTCCGCTCCCTCCAGCCAGTGCCGCCACTCCTCCAAAGCAATCTTCACGGCCAACAGTTCCCGATTTCCCACGTCGTAATTCCTCTCAGCAGACGATAGCTTACGGGAGAGGTACGCACACGGATGAAGCTTGTTGTCCCCTGCTGACCTCTGGGACAGTATAGCTCCAACGCCGTCGTTGGAGGCGTCCACTTCCACCACAAACTGTCGGTGGCGATCAGGTACAGTCAGGATGGGAGCTGTGGTGAACCTCCTCTTCAGTTCCAGGAAAGATTTCTCTGCCTGTGGATTCCACACAAACTGAACCTGGGGAGAGGTAAGGGCATGGAGAGGAGAGGCAATCGTACTGAAATTGCGTATGAACCGTCTGTAAAAGTTAGCAAACCCCAAGAACTGCTGAACTTTCTTTCTAGAGTCTGGCGTGGGCCAGTTCTCCACATCACTGACCTTAGCTGGGTCCATTTCCACCTTGTTAGGGGAAATCATAAAACCCAAAAATGCCACAGATTTCACATGAAACTCGCATTTTTCGGCTTTCACAAATAAATGGTTAGCCAGGAGTCTCTGAAGAACAAGGTGAACATGGTTAACATGAATATTCTCATCTGGAGAAAAGATGAGGATATCATCGAGATACACAAAACAGAAAACATTCAGGAAATCTCTTAACACATCATTAATGAGGGCTTGGAAAACAGCAGGTGCATTACAAAGTCCAAAAGGCATCACCAAATATTCATAATGTCCCGTAGGTGTATTGAAACCTGTTTTCCACTCATCCCCCTCCCGGATGCGCACAAGGTGATATGCATTCCTTAGGTCAAGCTTGGTAAATACCTTGGCTCCCTGTAACAGTTCGAATGCCGTAGAGATGAGTGGAAGGGGATATCTGTTCTTAACTGTGATCTGATTAAGTGGACTGTAATCAATACAGGGCCTTAATGAACCGTCCTTTTTCCCTACAAAAAAGAAACCTGCTGCTGCTGGGGATGATGATGGCCGAATCAAGCCAGCTTTGAGTGAAGATCCGATATACTCTTCCATGGCCTTCCTTTCCGGACCAGAAAGAGAATACAACCGTCCTTTGGGGATAGTAGAGCCCGAGAGAAGGTCTATAGGGCAATCATACGGTCTATGGGGAGGCAAGGAAGTAGCTCGTGTCTTGTTAAACACCTCCTTAATGTCAAGGTAACACTCTGGCACTTTGGATAAGTCAGGAAAGTCAGATGGTTTAGCAGACGTGACACTGTCCCTATCTGACGCCTGTTTAAAGCTCCCAGATCTGTGTGGTCTACTCGAACCTGTATGAGAGGCTAAACAAGAACGAGAGCACTCACTCCCCCACCCCTTAACCTTTCCTGTAAGCCAGTCCATGTGAGGGTTATGTTTAACAAGCCAAGGGTAACCCAAAATGTGAGGCTGTTGAGCTGAGTTAAATAAATGAAAGCTAATATGCTCACGGTGCTCCTGGTCTATGACCATTTCTATGGGTTCCGTGCGATGAGTAACTGTACATAAAAGGCGGCCATCCAACGCACTAGCTTCTAATGGCTGATCTAAGAGGACAATGTTTAAGTTCAACTCTTTAGCCAGCTCCCAGTCCAACAAGCTCTCATCAGCCCCAGAGTCAATTAATGCATCCTGAGTTACAGTTTTATCCTTCAGTTTTATTTGTACCTGAGTCAGTCTTCTCGAGGAAGGGTCGAAAGAAGTCATTCGGCTCACCAGTGTCCCCCTTCCCACTGATGAGCCTGATCCTTTTGCTGGACAGGCTGCCAGAACATGACCCTGCTGGCCGCAGTAGAAACACCGCCGCTCCCGTAGGCGGCGCTGTCGCTCCTCCGGGGTGAGTTTGGCTCTTCCGAGCTGCACCGGTTCCTCCGCGGCGCTAGGGGGCGATGGTCGCTCTGGAGACGAAGTCCGGGTATTTCTCCGCCAACCGTAGTGTTCCTTCTGTAACCCCCGTCCGAAGAGTGTAGTGGAAGCTGCTTCCTCCCCCCTCTCCCGACGTCTCTCAGCTAGACGTTGGTCCACCCGGATAGCCATGGCAATGAGTGAGTCCAACTCTACAGGCAACTCTAATGGAGCTAACTGATCCTTTATGGGATCCGCTAATCCATGCAGAAACGCATCAAAAAGAGCCGCGGAGTTCCATCCGCTCTCCGCTGCCAGGGTCCGGAATTCGATCGCGTAATCCGCCACCCTCCTCTGCCGTTGCCTGATGTTTACCAGGGCTCTCGCTGACTCTCTCCCAGGTGCTGTCTGGTCAAAAATGTTCTTCATTGAGTCCATGAAAAACTTTAACGACTGGCAAACAGGCGAGTCTCGGGCCCATTCTGCTGTTGCCCAGGCCCCTGCTCTTCCCGTCAAGTGAGATATTATGAAAGCTACCTTAGCTTGATCGGTGGGAAATGCTGCGGGCTGATGTTTGAAGTGGAGATCGCATTGTATCAGGAATGGACGACAGTTTCTCGAATCCCCGGAGAACTTCTCCGGTGAAGCGAGGCGGAGTGAAGACGATGGCATGGATACTTGCACGGGGATCAACGGGGGGGCAAACCCGACCTCTGCTGGACCGGAAAACTCTGCCGCAGGAATAGCAGGACGTCCCTCGAGGTGCGTAAGTATGTCACGCATCCTCTCTGCCAGGTGATTTACTTCTGTTGTCACTGTTACTTGGAAGTTGTGCTGACGGGCATTTACGTCTTGAACCCCCTGCTTCATTGTTGTCAGCTGCTCCTCCTGCTGACACAAGCGTGTTCCTTGCACTTGCAAAGCCGTCTTGAACACGGTGGAATCGGCTGAGTCCATCTTGTTTGGTCGGTTCGTTCTGACACGAGGGACTCACAAGAACTCAGATGCACGATTCCATTGAATAAAAAAAGTATCTTTTATTAATAAAAGATTACTCAAAAACAAAGATCGCTAGGTTCTACTAGGACCACTGAACAGATTTCAAGGTTGACAGACATGGCTTGATGTGGAGACAAGACGAACCGACAAAAGACAAAAGGAGAGCAGGGCTATAAATACACACAACGGTTAATGGGGCACAGGTGAAAACAATCAGGGGCGGGGCTGGTGATGATGAGCACATGAGACACACAAGCTGGCAGGTGACACACAAAGACATGAAGTGTAGACACCTGAAAAGAGAGGGTAGAGTCAATAACAAAATAACATGCAAGGCCACAATAATAAACACCAAAACAATAAGCTTACAGATTCTAACGCTGAAACCTTACAGACATTACATTGACTTGCATGCATTTCCTGGAGACTTAACCTAACCTTAACCATAACCAACACCTGCCTAACCCTAACCCTTACCCTTAACCTTACCCTTACCCTAACCCTAACCCTAAACCTAACCAAGTCTTCACCCTAAAATTAATGATTCCCCTCAAGGGGACCACCATTTTGTCCCCATAAGGGAGGCGAGTCCCCACACGTGACTGTGTAAACAGATTTAGGTCCCCACAAGTATAGTAATGCTAGGCCACACACACACACACACACACACACACACACACACACACACACACACACACACACACAGAAGAAGCAAAAAGAGTGGGGGTTCAAGTTGCTTAAGAATATAAATAACTTAAGATGGAGAGGCGATTGATGCAGCGTGTACCAAAAACAATTACAATTACTTTGGTTCTGCAATTAACATAGTTTAGATTCAGTATTCCAATTTAAAAAATATACACCTATAATAATGTGAGACATATCTTGTGGGCTTTTCATCTGGATTTATACATTTTACAAATGATTTATCTTCTATTAAGTGATTAAAAAATGGTCCCTGGATTCAGCTTACCTTAAACTGTACGGATCATCCTCTATGCTGATGAACTGCTTCATTTAGACGGACACAGTTGCAATGTGAAAACAATTACAATTCACCGAGAGATACCGCAGGGTCTTCATGCAGCGGTCAGACTGTCGGACCACCATGGCCCCCAGTAGACCCTCACACACAAAGACAGACTGCAATATCTCTGATGTGCAATAACAATGACTGTATTTATAAAACCTTGTGTAATACCACAGCTCATGTGCAAAATAAACTCATGTGCAATTTAAACATTTCCAGCTACTAAAAAAAAATTACTGCTACTTATTTTGTTAACCTATTGTTGTTAACTGTTATTACTTACTGTGTTTTTATTACTATTAAAGGGTGCCTGCCTTTTTATATAATATGTAAGTTTACTCTTTTTACTTTAACCTGCACTCTTCCTTTACTGTTGTAATGCCGTATATTTCCCCATTGCGGGACAAATAAAGAATTTCTGATTCTGATCTGATGAATTATGTTTGTGGAAATAAATAACCAAAACAATAAGAGGCAGTAAAGCTCCATGGTGCGGAGACTGATGATGTCATTAAAAGTGACTCTTTCTCACACAGAAACTATTGATTAGGGTTGCTTTAACTTAGTCACAAGAGCAGATAACTGCAAAGAATTACCTTTTTAAAATATAATGTCAATATGGAACCTAGCAGCTAACGGTCTGACGGACAATGAGACTCAAACTTCCAAAATTAACGTTTCCGATTTGAAAATCAAATGCCAATTAATTAGTGTCGTTATTATCATTGGTAAGACAGAACAAACTGTTGTTTATACTGTGTCGACCCTCGATGGAGGTTGCACACATGAGCCATTTGTTCTTCAGATTGCTCGGCCACCTTATCACCCAGTGAAACACATGACTGCATGCAATACTACACCACACATATGACTTGTTTTGTTCACTTTATGATCAATAATGTGGTTCAGAAGGCCGGTTACACTGACAACCTCATTGATAAGTAGCTCACGTGTCTTGGACAAAGTGTGTGTGTCCCCGCTGCAGATACATATCCTGCATGGATGTACAGAAGGAGAGCACACAATCATATATACTGTAGCAAACACACACACACACACACACACACACACACACACACACACACACACACACACACACACACACACACACACACACACACACACACACACACACACACACACACACACACACACACACACACACACACACACACACACACAGGACTCTGACCTTGGGGTGGCTTATAGGGGGCCCTCTGGCTTTGTTGTGTTGGAGAATTATTAATGTGCAAACTTGTATGGTCTCCTTGTCTACTCATTAGTAATCTGTGCTGTTCATTCATGGATGGTGTGAGTGTCAGGTTTGTGCCATTAAGATCGGTCAAAACATCTTCAATATCAATCAAAAATAAGAGTAAACTCAAAATTAAAACAAAAAATAATTTGTCTAATCATGTAAACAATGAGTCTTTTCATTTGTTATAACATATCTCTAAGTTTGCAGTTCCCTTTGCTTCTTTTTCACTGATCAGACTTTTGATTAGACTTACATGAGGACATAAATGATAAGTTGGCAAGTCATATGTTTTATTTTTTAATTTTAATTTTGCCATATATTCAAAGTTTTTTTAGTTTTTAAGCTTCTTAGGTTATATTGTATATTTAAATGAAAATGTGGTGTAAATACTGGTTTTAAATATTTTTTATTGCTGAATAGTTTCTCAAAAATAGTATCTTTTAATCATCGTTACACTGTTTTGCACTACCAGACAGCAAAGCAAATTCTTGTATGTGTAAAGGTACTTGGTAATAAACTCGACTGTGATTCTGATTTGTTTTGCGTCATTGAGTTTTATTTGATCTCAAACTCTTATTTTTGCTTGATACTGAAGAAGTCAAAAGACACAAATCTGATCCATATGGGTGTGTGTGTGTGTTAAGGTGAAGGTGCTGTTTGTTAAGGGAGCAGGCTGTGTGTCAGTTCCTGTGTGTAGGCACTGCAGTATCGGTGGTGGAGAGTGAGCAGTAAGAGGGTTGGAGAGTGTCCGTGGTGAGTCGAGCGGCTCTAACAGTGGACACGTGTCAGCTCACCCACTCACCTCCTCTGAAGCCGCTCAACACACACCAAGTGTGTCATGAGTTAAAGTTACGGGCAGGAGGACAGTCTCATACTCCCACACTGAGGCTCATCCACACACTGTGGGGAGAACATCACAGCTCGTAGAGGTTCATCAAGGGAGGAGCAGTACCTTTATCAAAATACATTTCACTGTGATGACTCAACTTGATGTATTTGTTCAAATATGACACACTATTAGTGGTCGGATAGTGCCTTTCTTTATTATTACATTGCATTTAGCTGACGCTTTTATCCAAAGCGACTTACAATAAGTGCGTTCGACCAACAAAATACAAACTTGAAGAAAACAGAATCATAAAGTACATCAGGTTTCATAGAGCAAAAACATTTCAAGTGCTACTCAACTGGCTTTAGATAAGCCAGTCCTTTATTAGTATATAAGTGCTTTGTTAATAGTTCTATCGCTCGAAGTGGAGTCGAAAGAGATGAGTTTTCAGTCTGCGCCGGAAGGTGTGAAAGCTATCTGCTGTCCTGATGTCAATGGGGAGCTCATTCCACCATTTTGGTGCCAGGATAGCAAACCCACGTGTTTTTGCTGATGGGAACTTGGGTCCCCCTCGCAGTGAGGGTGCAGCGAGCTGTTTGGCTGATGCAGAGCGGAGTGCATGTGCTGGGGTGTACGGTTTAATCATGTCCTGGATGTAGGAAGGGCCAGATCCATTCGCAGCATGGTACGCAAGTACCATTGTCTTGAAGTGGATTCTAGCAGTTACCGGAAGCCAGTGAAGGGAGCGGAGGAGCGGCGTGGTGTGGGAGAATTTAGGAAGGTTGAAGACCAGACGAGCCGCTGCATTCTGGATGAGCTGCAGAGGTCGGATGGCACATGCAGGTAGACCAGCCAGGAGGGAGTTGCAGTAGTCTAGGCGTGAGATGACGAGAGCCTGGACCAGAACCTGCGTCGCTTTCTGAGTCAGCTGGGGACGTATCCTCCTGATGTTGTAAAGCGTGTATCTGCAGCAGCGGGTTGTAGCAGCTATGTTTGCAGTGAAGGACAGGTTGTTATCTAGGGTCACACCCAGATTCCTTGCAGTCTGAGTCGGGGAAACAATAGAGGTGCCGATGTTGATTGTCAGGTCAAGAGTGGGACAATCTTTTCCCGGAAGGAAAAGCAGTTCAGTCTTGTCAAGGTTGAGCTTGAGGTGGTGAGCAGACATCCACTGAGAGATGTCAGCTAGACAAGCAGAGATGCGTGCAACGACCTGGGTCTCTGAGCGGGGAAAGGACAGAATTAATTGGGTGTCGTCAGCGTAGCAGTGGTATGAAAAACCATGCGGGCTAATGACTGATCCGAGCGAGTTTGTGTACAAGGAGAAGAGGAGGGGACCAAGAACAGAGCCCTGAGAGACCCCGTAGTTAATTGACAATGGTCGGACTCCGACCCTCTCCAAGTTACCCTGTAGGTGCGGTCTTTGAGGTATGAGGTGATGAGGGAAAGTGCAGAGCCTGAAACTCCAAGTTTTTGGAGAGTGCGAAGGAGGATCTGATGATTCACCGTGTCGAATGCAGCAGACAGGTCCAAAAGGATGATGACAGAGGAGAGGGAGGCTGCTTTAGCCGTGTGCAGTTCCTCAGTGACAGCGATGAGAGCAGTTTCTGTGGAGTGACCTGCCTTGAAACCAGACTGGTGCGGATCCAGAAGGTTGTTCTGATGGAGATAACAGGAGAGTTGTTTAAAGACAGCGCGGTCAAGTGTTTTAGACGGGAACGGGAGGAGAGAGACAGGCCTGTAGTTTATAACATCAGACGGGTTGAGAGTGGGTTTCTTTAGGAGAGGGTTTACTCTTGCCTCCTCGAGACTGTTTGGAAAGTGACCAGAAGTTAGAGAAGTGTTGATGAAATGGGTGAGAAACGGTAGAATATCAGGTGCGATAGTCTGAAGGAGGTTAGAAGGGACAGAGGTAATGAGGGTAAGAACCTCACTTGGAGAGAGAGGGGAAAAGGAGGTTAGTGTGTGGGTGAAAGGAGGGTCTGGTGACCCAGCGGTGAGTAAAGGTGAGTCAGAAAAAGAAAAGCGAATATCATCAACCTTTTTTTCAAAGTGGTTAACAAAGTCGCTTGACAGAAGGGAGGAGGGGGAAGTGGCTTTGGGAGGGTCCAAGAGGGTTGAGAAGATGGAAAATAGTTTTTTGGGATTGGAATAGGAAGATTGGATCTTATCTTGAAAGAAAGTGCTCTTTGCCTGAGAGATCGAAGCAGAGAAAGAGGAGAGGAGAGCCTGATAGGTTAGGAGGTCGTCATGGTGTTTGGATTTCCACCGTTTCGGCTCTGCTGCCCGAAGGACGGTTCTATTAGCACGCAGTGCGTCATTTAGCCAGGGAGCAGGAGGGGACTGACGAGCCTGCCGAGATGTGAGAGGACAGAGAGAGTCCAGAGAGCATGAGAGAGTAGAGAGGAGAGTTTCTGCAGCAGTGTTTGGAGGCAGGAGTTGGAACGAGTCAGAGGAAGGGAGTGAAGTTAGGTAGCTTGAAGAGGGAGAAGCTCCATTTGGGAGAGAGCAGGAGACCAGTGCCACCTCCTCTGCCAGTGGGTCTGGGTGTATGGGAGAAGGAATATGCTGTGGAGAGAGCTGCTGGGGTGGATGTGTTGGATGGAGTAATCCACGTCTCATTAAGAGCAAGGAAATCCAGAGACTGCAGGGAGGCGTAGCCAGAGATGAAGTCAGCCTTAGGAACAGCTGACTGGCAGTTCCACAGGCCCCCTGAAACTAGATGTTGGATCTCAGTGGAGCATGTGGGATAGACGAGAGCAGGCCGGTTATATCGATTACGAGATACACGGGGCCAGTGATAATTGCGAGAAGACACATGAACAGGAATGGAGAAAATACACATGATTATAGCCTGAGGGGCAAAAAAAACTAAAGAAAATAAAACACCAGCGATACTTAATTCAATCAAAGTAGGATTTTTCCTCCTCTTTGCCTCCCTCGTGACTCTTTGTCAGTCTTACTCCCGCAGGACTCTAATGTCTTTGTCAGTCTTCGTCTGCCTCACGCTGAAGCTCACGCTCCAGGAACGGGCAACCTAAAATGGACACCTGATTGCTGAGTTCTCACGGCTGTGGGGCCACGTCAGTCAGATCAACTACAGAGCATTTATACAGAGTACACACACTGAAACAGAGAACTCTAAAAACAGAATGTTACTCACACAATTCTAGAAGTCACCAGTTGTTCCATCCATCCATCCATCTTCTCCCGCTTATCCGTGGTCGGGACGCGGGGGTAGCAGTTCCAGCAGAGAGCCCCAAACTTTCTTTTCCCTGGCGACATCAACCAGCTCTGACTGGGGGATTCCAAGGCGCTCCCAGGCCAGCGAAGAGATATAATCCCTCCACCTGGTCCTAGGTCTACCCCTTGGTCTCTTCCCAGCTGGACGTGCCTGGAACACCTCCCTAGGGAGGCGCCCAGGTGGCATCCTAACTAGGTGCCCGAACCACCTCAACTGGCTCTTTTCGACGTGAAGGAGTCCGAGTCCCTCCCGGATGACCGAACTTCTCACCTTATCCCTAAGGGAGACACCAGCCAACCTGCGGAGAAAACCCATCTCGGCTACTTGTATCCGCGATCTCGTTCTTTCGGTCATGACCCATCCTTCATGACCATAGGTGAGGGTAGGAACGAAAATGGCCCGGTAGACAGAGAGCTTTGCCTTCTGGCTCAGCTCCCTTTTCATCACAACGGTGCGGTAAAGCGACTGCAGTACCGCTCCCGCTGCTCCGATTCTCCGGCCCATCTCACGCTCCATTGTTCCCTCACTCGAGAACAAGACCCCGAGATACTTGAACTCCTTCACTTGGGGTAAGGACTCATTCCCTACTTGGAGTGGACAGTCCATCGGTTTCCTGCTGAGAACCATGGCCTCAGATTTGGAGGTGCTGATCCTCATCCCAGCCGCTTCACACTCGGTTGCGAACCGATCCAGTGAGTGCTGAAGGTCGCAGACCGATGAAGCCATCAGAACCACATCATCTGCAAAAAGCAGTGGTGCAATCCTTAGTCCACCGAACTGCAGACCCCCTCCCCCATGACTTCGCCTCGAAATCCGAACCATGTATATTACAAACAGGATTGGTGACAAAGCGCAGCCCTGGCAGAGGCCAACCCTCACCGGAAATGGGTCCGACCTACTGCAGAGGACCCGGACACAGCTCTCGCTTTGGGAGTACAGAGATTGGATGGCCCTGAGTAGAGACCCCCTCACCCCATACTCCCGCAGCACCTCCCACAGTAACTCCCTGGGAACTCGGTCATACGCCTTCTCCAAGTCTACAAAACACATGTAGACTGGATAAGCGTACTCCCAGGCCCCCTCCAGGATCCTTGCGAGAGTAAAAAGCTGATCCGTCGTTCCACGACCAGGACGGAATCCGCGCAATGTTGATGAGCGTGTCAACCATGACAGTCCCTCAACACTCAGAGCCTTCAGCATTTCTGGGCGGATCTCATCCACCCCCGGGGCTTTGCCACTGTGGAGTTGTTTGACGACCTCAGTGACCTCCCCCCGGGAGATTGGTGTTGATCCCCCATCATACTCCAGCTCTGCCTCTAACATAGAGGACGGAGTTGTCGGGTTCAGGAGTTCCTCAAAGTGTTCCTTCCAACGCCCTAACACTCCATCAGTTGAGGTCAACAACGTCCCATCCTTACTGTACACAGCTTGGATGGTTCCCTCCTTTCCCCTCCTGAGGTGTCGGACAGTTTTCCAGAACAACTTTGGTGCCGCCCGAAAGTCCTTCTCCATGTCTTCTCCAAACTTCTCCCACACCAGCTGCTTTGCCTCGGCCACGGATGAGGCTGCTGCCCTTCGGGCCTGTCGGTACCTTGCAACTGCCTCGGGAGTCCCCCGGGATAACAAAGCCCTGAAGGCCTCCTTCTTCAGTCGGACGGCTTCCCTGACCACCGGCGTCCACCAGGAGGTTCGAGGGTTACCGCCCCTTGAGGCACCTAGGACCTTGGACCACAGCTCCCCGCCGCGGCTTTGGCAATAGAGGCTTTGAACACCGACCACTCTGGTTCAATGTCCCCAACCTCCACAGGAATGCCCGAAAAGCTCTGCCGGAGGTGTGAGTTGAAGGCCTCCTGAACTTGGGCCTCCTCCAGACGTTCCCAGTTCACTCGGACTACACGTTTGGGCTTACCAGGTCTATCCAGAGGCTTCCCTCGCCACTTGAACCCAACTCACCACCAGATGGTGATCAGTTGACAACTCCGCCCCTCTCTTTACCCGAGTGTCCAAAACATACGGCCACAGGTCCGATGATACGATAACGAAATCGAGTTTCTACCACTGA
The DNA here is from genome assembly GCA_902827135.1 of Harpagifer antarcticus. Classification (NCBI taxonomy): domain Eukaryota; kingdom Metazoa; phylum Chordata; class Actinopteri; order Perciformes; family Harpagiferidae; genus Harpagifer; species Harpagifer antarcticus. The sequence goes on along the minus strand of CADEHL010000900.1, from coordinate 3,241,021 downwards.
AGAGCTAATCCTGGTTCTTAACTTTTTGAAGCCACATGAGGTCATGTGATGGTGTCGTCGCAAATATGGAGTCAAAATAATGTGCTTAATAATGTGCCAAAAATACGTAACATAATTTGCCAAATAATTAGATATACTGTAGAATAATACACTTAGTAATGTGGTCGGAAAACTGTAGGCCTTCCAACATCTCACAATTTTCTCGTCCATTTAAATGCCTGTCCCATCACAGGTGGAGGCTGACCTCGTTCATTCACAAAAAAGGTGCCCGTAATCAAAACAGAATTATATAAATATTATATGACATAAATATCTCAACAGTTCTAAAATAATACTTCATAAATAACGCTCTAACTCAAATATATCTGTTCAATATTTTAATCAGAAATCAAAAAGCTGTTAATGGCTCCAATAACCACTATGTGTTTTGATAAACTCAAGTAGATGCACAATCTTACTTGGTTTGGTTGGGGTTAGCTACTCAGTTGTGTCAGGGAACGACCATGTTTAGGGGACTTTGTTCTCATAGATATATTGTTAATGTTTGAGAGGGACGCGGTCATGGTTTAAACCAACGGTGAATGGCAGGTTAAAACTAATGCTCTGGTGTTACAGTCCCACATTCTGCCAACTTCCTCCCACTCTTTGTGGCTCTATAAGAACTTCACCTGACTTCTGACTTCGTTCCATCTAGACAGCATTGTTACAATGTTTGTCCTTAATGTCCCTGGGAAGACAACCTCTCTAAGAGATACAATAGCTAGAGACGTTTGACACTAAGTCAATTATTTTTCTCATATTGTAAAAAAAGGAAAGAATAAGGAATAATAACTTCATTATGACAAACCACAAGTTCATTTAAACATACATTTGCTTCGTCAGTAGGTACATTAAAGATGAAAAATAAATCTTTCCCCCCATAATGAGCATTTGTATAACAATGACTGACTCTGTGTTATCCTGAATTTGTGATGCCTCCGAGGTGAACACACAATCAAAAGTCATACGAGAACGTCTGCACAAGGGTGAGACTGTTTATGTGAAAGTCTAAGAAATAATACGTTTTAATGAAAAGTAACATGTAGTGAGCAACTGGATAAATTAGATAACTAGGATTATACTGCAAGAGTTGTTAAACATTTTTTTAACAGATGTTATAATAAAGTTTTGCTGCATGATGTTAAACACGGCCCTCATACATCTAAATACAATTTATGAATAACTTCCTCCGCTTTCGATTCTTTAAGTGTAGAGACATGCACAAATAAAAATGTCTTCACAAATTCAAAGGGTGAGTAATTAGTACAAATGAGGATTTTGTAAGTGAAGTATTCCTTTAAGACTGTGTTGGCATGCTAGTGTGTATTTCAGTTGGACATGCACAGTTTGAAGCCTTCTCCTCCCACAGCAGTACAGGTGTGCTGAGCTGCTGTCACAGTCTGTTTGGAGCCAACATGCAGGGGCGGGACTATCACATTGCACATTATTAATGCAGGGCCCTTGTCTGCTAGAAGCGTTGGTGAAGGAGACTCTATGCCTGGAGGCATCAACAGACCCGCTTTCCAAACTGGGACTGGGCCCCTCACTGCATGCTTGACCGGAGGAGTTTTGAGTGTTTGGAACCTGTGCAAACCTACTGCCGTGGCTCCATTCAGAGATGAAAGGAGTTGACCTTGAAAAGTTCAAAGAGAGAGTTTCGCTCTCTGTCCACCCCCATCTGCTTTTTCTTCTTCTGCCTGTCAAGCTCTCCTTATCTTTCCCCATTCCTTCTCCAAGCGCCCTCTCGTCTGTCTCGTCCTTCACAACAGCCCTCACTGACAATTTGTCTTGTTCCTTTTGTCTGTCTTGCTATATGCTACAGGTCGGTTCCAGACCTGTAGCATCTACAGGTTCCAGACCTGTAGCATCTACACACATCCTGAGGTGAACTTGCTCAACAGCACTGGAGGCTAAGAATCTCAAACCCTGTTACATAGTAGGCTCTTTGCTATTCATACAGCGACTATATGGGGAGGAGTTTACTGTGTAAATACAACCGGTCTGACAGAGAGAATCCTGAGGCTCTGAGTACACACATGTTATAAAAGAGCAAAAAACACGATCTTTTGCCTGACAGGAAAGCAATGTTGTGTATGGGCCAAACGTGGAGCCTGATTTAGTAGCTCCTGCTAGATTTGTACTGTTAGGACTTTGAGCTTTCTAATTTGATTTTACGTTACTTACTTTTTATGTTAGTAACTCATTAAGTTGTGTGCTCTCGAAGTTTTCTTGTAGAGAGAGATTCTGGGCAACGTAAGATCACTGGCTAATGGAATGGACAAGCTAACGATGTTAGCTAGGATTCAGACAGAATATCTGGAGTGTAATTTAATGGTTTTTCTGAAAACATGGATGCACCAGGAGATATCCATCGAATGGCTAGCGGACTGTTCGGGCCGACAAGGATTGGGCAAGTGCTTCATCAAGAGCCTGAGTCTTCATCACGTCTTCACCATGAGCCTGAGTCTTCATCATGTCTTCACCATGAGCCTGAGTCTTCATCATGTCTTCACCATGAGCCTGAGTCTTCATCATGTCTTCACCATGAGCCCGAGTCTTCATCATGTCTTCACCATGAGCTTTTGTCTTCATCATGTCTTCATCATGAGCCTTTGTCTTCATCATGTCTTCACCATGAGCCTGAGTCTTCATCATGTCTTCACCATGAGCCTGAGTCTTCATCATGTCTTCATCATAAGCCTGAGTCCTCATCATGTAGTCACCATGAGTCTGAGTCTTCATCATGTCTTCATCATGAGCCTGAGTCTTCATCATGTCTTCATCATGAGCCTGAGTCTTCATCATGTCTTCACCATGAGCCTGAGTCTTCATCATGTCTTCATCATGAGTCTGAGTCTTCATCATGTCTTCACCATGAGCCCGAGTCTTCATCATGTCTTCATCATGAGTCTGAGTCTTCATCATGTCTTCATCATGAGTCTGAGTCTTCATCATGTCTTCACCATGAGCCCGAGTCTTCATCATGTCTTCATCATGAGTCTGAGTCTTCATCATGTCTTCACCATGAGTCTGAGTCTTCAACATGTCTTCATCATGAGCCTGAGTCTTCATCATGTCTTCACCATGAGTCTTCAGAGGGTGTCTGTGCTGTGGAGGATGTCCTGCCTCCGTACTGTTACTTAAACACTGTGTCCCACATTTTTACTTCAACTAAGGTTTATATAAATATGATTTATTTGATTTAACCTTATCATTTATTAATCCCCTTGAGACTGATAAAGTATTTTTTATTGATTGATTGATTATTGAGGTCCTACATTGGTGTTGCCATTTACTGTCAATAACTTTATTAAAGGCTGAGATCAATGTAGAGTTCATCATTGATGTTGTTCTGTTGTGAATCAGTTATTTTATGGAGTCAGGCTTCACTTACTGGTCTCACATACAATAGTAAAACAAAGCAAATATATATATGTGTTATACTACAACTATACAGTTCATCATTTAAAATATAAAAAAGATAATTTAATACACTCGTCACTGTTTACCAAAACACACCAGCAGTCTTTTCTCCTGCCCTAAAGAGCTTCAAATTCCATACAATTTTACGGATGCAAGGATTTGATCAGACAACTTCTATGTGTACTTTTGTCACATTCTTTTTTAAATCTGACAAGCAGTACAGACGTTGTTTGCTTCTAACTACCAGTATCAGTCTTTTTAGGCAGCACAATGTGTACTGTTGTGCTTCTTTCCAAAATGCATCACATTGTCATACGACCTCATTGCATTTATTCACGCCTCGTATTGAATTTAAGCGTGCCTCGGCACAGCAGTGTAATTAGATGAAGCGCAGCAGCATATGGAAACACTAGTTCTCTAGTGATGAGTGTGCTCTCCAGTGAATGCTGTTTACTTTCATTTCCTTCCAAAAAGGATTAAGTCAAACATATGGGGTCAGCTAAAAGAAGGAGTTTAATTCGATATTCCAAAATATTATTATTTTGGGGCCTCTTCTGTTCCTCGCTGCCTCCTCAAGCTGTTACACGTATCACACACTTCCTCCACGCTAAATGCTTGTGGATTGGAATAAAGAGTCCTCATGCAGAGAGTTTCCATATTATTGCTCATGCAGTTTGTGTTCTCCATTAATCACTTCTTATTATTTTGTTTGCAATGCTGCACTCCCTTTCCCTTTGATGAAAGTGACACATATTATTCTGGCTATTTGATTGAAACCATGATGAATAAAAGTTGTTCCACAGCATTGTGTGTAATTTTGTAGGACACCTGAAACCTTATCTCAGAAATAATGCCCACAGGACAGGTGTAGCATTTTATTTCACAAAACTAGGTACCATGTCTGCACTGCAGGAACAATGCCTCAGAGCCTGATCCACAGACTATCTTCCCAGAACCAGAGTGTAAGTAAATTGTCCTAATGTGTGCCACTTAGTACACTCCCTGTGAGTGTTGCAGCTGTGTGGCTGCTTGCCAATACAAAATACTTCCTGGTATTCATGCAATCAATGCTGAAGCGCACCTCTGCCTGTCAAATTTACTTATTTAAAATACATTATTCAGCATGACAAGATCCTCACATCTTCAGTATCAGGCTACTGCTAATGACACACTCAAGGAGAACAACTTTCTCCTAACTTCACCTTCAGATATTCCACGCAAGCAGAGCAATATCTCTTCTGTTGTAGCAGTGTACGTGCACAATGCTCTGTTGAAAGAATAGCACAGCCCCCCACAAGTTTAGGAGATTTTCACGTTTGGTTCTACGACATAAAATACATCAGATATATCTCTCACAGGCTCCGCCCTCTACTGGACTCTATGGGTACTACCTTATCATGCAAGCATTCACCTACTGAGACTTCTATAGACGTAGCCTGCCCCGGGGCGGGCCTACCTGAATGCGCGCGCATCTCAACGTATAAAAGGAGGTCTCGCCTCCTGACAGTCATCCCTTTCTCTTCAGCGAGCGGATGTGAACACTGAGCAAGACGTGAAAGAGAAAGTGATTGAAAGCAGCATGAAACCAATCCTCGAACACCGAACCTGCAAGCCTGATCGCGGGGGCTGACTGCCTGTGCTTCCAGTGCCTGGGGCCGAACCACGCCGAGGAGGGGAGGGTCTAAACCAGTTGCCGGCCTGTAATGCCTGCAGCATGATCCCGCAGCTGAGTCGCCGGCATCGTGGCGAGCATTTCTGGGTGAAGCTCGGCCCGCAGCTGGAGGATCAGGACCTCGAGGTGGTCGAGATGGATGAACTTGATGAGGTGCCATTCGAGTTCACCCTCCTGAGGGGCCGGGTGGCTGCGTTCGCGGAGGGGGAGGACGACAAGGACACCTCGTTGTCTGACACCTTCTGTCACGATCTGTCTGTGTTGTGTTTTGTCTTTTTCTGTCTTTAGTTTCATGTTTTATTTTGAAAAGTGTTCACCCCCTGTCTTGCCGGTTGCTTTCTGTCTGTTTTCCCTCCTACCTGATTACCTAATTGTGTTCACCTGGTGCCCCTGTGTTTTCTCCTCCTTCCTCATCTGTGTCTTGTTTGTGTGATTAGTCTTGGGATTTCAAGATGGCGCCTGTGTCGGCATGCCGCTCCCTCAGCTCTCTGCCTTTAGCTATCCTGTTTTTGTTTTATGTTTGTCAGAATGTCCCTGCTCTGCTTGGCTATGATCGCCAAGCTCTCCTCCACCTAAGACCCTCACTGGAGTTTATACTGCTGCCCAAATCTATATCTGGCAACCGTAAATCGACTCCCCCCCCCCCCCCCCCCCCCCCCCTCTACTGTCAGATATTCCCACCTACCTGCGCCGGTTGCCCTGCATCCTGCCTCACCGAAAGCGCTTTAGGCGACGGGGAAAGCGTGGTGGCGCAGTCGACTTATCCACGCATCAGATGTCATGGCCCTCCCGCTGCACGCCATCCGAGGGTTCGGTGGATTCCCGACTGTACTTTCTTCCACTCCCCCCGTACCACCGGCCGTGGTGGGGGTATAGCTTCAGTGTTTAGAGCTAATCTCCAATGCCATTTGCTTCACCCAGTAACTAGCTATGCTAGCTTCGAGTTGCAGCTTTTTGAGCTGAACCTGGCCTCACCTATACTATGCGCAGTCGTGTATTGTCCGCCAAAGTGCAATAATGATTTTATAACTGACTTTTCTGACTTTCTGTCCGGGATCATAGTGAAATATGATCGTGTTTTGATCTGCGGAGACTTTAATGTCCATGTGTGCTGCGAGTCTAAACCTCTGGTTAGGGATTTTTTAAACCTCCTCGACTCTTTCGGTCTCATTCAGTATGTGGCTAGCCCAACACATGATAAAGGACACACCTTAGACTTAGTATTATCGTTTGGATTGTCTATCTTTGTGGATGAAATCTGTGCAGGAACGCGTATCTCAGACCATTTTTACAACCTCGATCCCTTCTGCGGGAGTCGCATCATGTGCCCCTGCACGTTGTCTGCGTTCAATTAACCCCTTGACTGCCTCACAGTTTTCAGATGCTTTTAATACTTATCCCATTTGTAAATTAGAGGTGAACTGTGCTTTTAGTACGGATGAGCTTATCTCTTTGTTTGATTCGACATGCACACTAATAGTGGATTCCGTTGCTCCTTTTACGCTTAGACGCAACAAAGTTCTCTCAGAGCCGTGGCTCAACGATTGTATTCGCGCTTTTAGACGCGTTTGTAGGCGTGCAGAGAGAAAATGGAAAAAGGATAAACTTCATGTCTCCTTAGAAATTCTTCGCGCTTGCCTTTCCGATTATCAGATGGCAGTTAAAGCAGCCAAAACAGAGTATATTTCTCTGTTAATCTCCAAAAACAGCCATAAACCTCAAGTTCTTTTTAATGTCCTCAAATCGATCATTAATCCTTGTGATTCCTCTCCAATTGTGCCATCGACTACTCTCTGCGATACATTTCTTACATTTTTTATCGAAAAAGTATCTGCTCTAAGGCTAGCCTATACTAGTGTTACCCCAGATCCTGCTCCCTTTTGTGCCCTGCTGTCCTCGACCATTTGAGCCTGTATCCCTCTCTTCTCTCTCGGAAGTAGTCAAGCACCTGCGGCCGACAAACTGTATCTTAGACAGCATTCCCTCGCACTTCCTTAGAGATGTGTTTGAATCAGTTGGAGCAAGTGTTTTATTGCTTGTAAACACCTCTCTTATCTCAGGATGTGTCCCAGTTGCCTTCAAACATGCCATGGTTAAGCCACTACTTAAAAAGAAAAATCTCGATCCCTCCATTCTCGCAAATTTCAGGCCCATCTCCCAGCTATCTTTTTTATCTAAAGCCTTGGAGCGAGTAGTCTACGCCCAGCTGCAGTCATTTTTAACCACGCATGGCATCCACGAAAAATTTCAGTCTTGCTTTAAACCTATGCATAGCACTGAAACAGCCCTTTTAAGAGTTTTTAATTATCTACTCTTAGCCGCCGATTCAGGCAGCCCAGCTGTCTTGGTGCTGTTAGACTTAACTGCTGCCTTTGACACTGTGGATCATAGTATCCTATTGTCACGGCTTGAACAGTCCGCAGGTATTACAGGCTCTGCTCTTGCATGGTTTAAGTCTTACCTGACGGACCGTAGCTTCTCAGTGCAGTTGGGTGCCTTCTCCTCTGCCAAAGCCCCTCTTACCTGTGGGGTTCCCCAAGGCTCGATTCTGGGCCCCATCCTTTTCCTATTGTACATACTGCCCCTAGGTTCAATTCTCACAAAACATAATATCCCCTTCCATTATTACGCTGATGATGTACAGATGTACCTGCCTCTCAATCAAAATGCCAACTCACTACAGCAGTTGAAGGACTGCTTAATGGAGATAAAATCCTGGCTGAGCCAAAACTTCCTTACCCTCAATGAGAGCAAGACCGAGGTCATCTTTTTTGGACCCCAACCAACATTCTCCCCGGTTGATATTCTGGGCTCCCTCAATAAAAGTATCCTCCCCTCTGTCATGAACCTTGGAGTGACCTTCAACAGTGCCTTTAAATTTGATAAGCAGGTTAGCACTGTAGTCAAGACCTGCTTTTTCAAAATACGACTATTGGCTAAGACCAAGTCGTTTTTATCTTTTAAAGACCTAGAAAGAGTTATTAACGCCTTTGTTACCTCGAGACTGGATTACTGCAATGCTCTGTATGTGGGTATGGATCAGGCCTCAATTAGCTAGTTCAGAATGCAGCTGCACGTCTTCTTACTTCTCACCATATCCTGTCCTGTTGGGGGTCCCACCGACACCTGCTCCGCCGTGGTTTCCTGCCAATTGCATATCCTGTCCTGTTGGGGGTCCCGCCGATACGTGCTCCGCCGGGTTTCCTGCCAACACTGTGTCCTGTTCTGTTTCGGGTCCCATCGACACTAGCCCTTGCTCCGTTGTGGGTCCCACTGACACCAGCCCATGTTCCGTCCATGGTCTCGTCTACGCCTGACCCGCCAGGGGTTCCACCAGCTCCTGCCCGTCCTTGTGCCCGGCCCCCTGAGTTCCCCAGCCGCGGTCTTCGCCCTCGAGCCCGGCCCGCTGAGTGCCGCGGTCTTCGCCCTCGAGCCCGGCCTCCTGACTTTCCCGGCCGCGGTCCTCGCCCTCGGGCCTCCTGATTTCGCCCGCTGTGGCCTTCGCCCCACCACGAACTCTGCCTTGCCCCCGGGTCGTCCGCCCGAGATCCCTTCCGGGCCCTCCGCTGTGCCCCTGGGCTGTCAGCCCATGGGCTCTACTCCCTGAAAGCACTGTAGTGGAAGACAGCATTGCTAAGTTTTGCCTTAACGTCAGCCAAGAGTGTCCGAGTTAACCACTCTGTCGGTGCACCCCAAGTTGCTTATTGATCCGGGGTGACCAGAGCGGGGCGACACTCAGACCGAACCCCTCCTTTGTGCCCAAGAGCCTAAGGAGTGCGTTCAGGTCGAGGGCTATTCAGTTAGGAGGTTTTAGTCTTCCACCCCATGGTGGGGCCAGGGAAGCTAAACTGCACCTCCTCTGCCCGGTGCGTGTGCGCTAGCATGTTATGTGGAGCGCACGGCTGCCCTTAGATGCACTGAACAGCTGTTTGTGTGCTTTGGGGGCGGGGTGGCCGGGAAAGCTCTGTCCAAGAAACGCCTGGCAGGCTGGCTCTGTGAGTGCATTGCACATGCCTACGGACAGGCGGGGAGAGCCTGCCCCGCGGGGGTCCGTGCACACTCCACACGGGCTGTGGCTGTGTCAACAGCCTTATTCAGCATTAGCTAGCTCCGTGCTAGCGCCACTTCACCGGATCATGCCGCCGCTCTACTCCCTGTCAGATCTCCGCTCCTTCAATAACCGCCTGCGTCCGGACTGCATGGACATCCTCGCGGATTATGAAATACTCCGCAAACGCCGTCCTTCACACAGAGGCTCTGGCCGTAAGTTTTTATTTCATTCCACGTCTCCACACTCCATCCCGTCCATTCGGTCCTGTCACACGCCCATACTACGCCATCACAACAAACAACACGTGAATCTGACCAATCTCCTTCCACTCCCCCGGTCCACACAACCCCCCCCAATGCAACGCCACCTCAACACACGCTCCATCCACAATAAAAGCCACATTCTGAATGAATTCATTAAAGACAATAACCTGGACTTTCTGTATCTGACCGAAACATGGCAAAAACCCCTGGACTATTTTTCTTTAAATCAAATCACCCCAGCAGGATTCACATACATTGACAAACCTCGCCCACAAGGGCGGGGTGGTGGTATAGCTGCTATTATCAGAAAGGAAATAAAAGCTACCATAATCCCCATCCCTGATGTTTCTTCATTTGAACACCTGATCTTTAAACTCTCTGGTCCCACTCCCCTGGTCACAGCCATCATCTACCGTCCCCCGAAGCCAAACCCCTCCTTTCTCTCCGACCTCTCTGACATTCTCACTCAGCTTTCTGCCATATCCCCATCTGTTCTCCTCTTAGGTGATTTTAACATTCATGTTGACGACCCAACCTGCAAATATGCCTCTGAATTTAAGGAAACCCTTCACTGCTGCAACTTCTCTCAACACATCAACTTCCCAACACACAGCCGTGGTCACATCCTGGACTTGGTCTGCTCCACTGGTCTCACCATCCACCATCTGTCCAGCCTCAATCTTCACATCTCTGATCACCTGGCCATCATCATGGACATCAACATCCCCATCCCCGCCCAAAAGCAAAAACGCACAATAACCTACAGAAATCTCAAATCCATCTCACCTTCAGCAATCACTGCCTCCATTACCTGCAAGATGTCTGTCTCCCCCCCCCCACTTTCGGAAAACCCATCTGAACTTGTGGACTATTATAACAGCACCCTCTCCTTCTGTCTCAATGAACTGGCCCCCACAAAAACAAAACATGTCTCTTTCATACACTCCGCCCCCTGGTATACCCCCGAACTCCGCCAAATGAAATCAAGGAAACGTCAACTTGAACGCCAACACAAGAAAACCACACTAACAGTCCATCTTCAAATCTACAAAGACTATCTCCAGCAGTACAGTAACGCACTCAAAGCAGCCCGGTCTAATTACTACTCACAACTCATTCAGTCTGGCTCCAGCAACCCCAAGCGTCTGTTCTCCACCATCAGCAAACTTCTCAAACCCTGTGACAACGCCACCTCATCCTTCACCACCGAACAGTGCAACTCCTTCCTCTCGTTTTTCCAAACCAAAATCAGCAACATTTACAGCAATCTGACACCCTCATCAGCACCCCCCACCTTCCCTCCTGGCTCCCCCCCCTTCACCTCACACCCCCTGTCCCACTTCTCCCCTGTGACCCCCATGCAACTGTCCGACCTCATGACTGGAATTAACTCCACCTGCACACTTGACCCAATGCCCTCCAAACTTGTTAAAGAGAGCCTCCCTGCCATCTCCCAACTCATCGCCACCATCATTAACTCCTCCCTCAGATCTGGATCAGTTCCCCCCTCTCTCAAACTGGCTGCTGTCACACCCATTCTCAAAAGACCTGGACTCACACCTGACATCATGTCCAACTTCCGGCACATCTCAAATCTCCCCTTTCTGTCCAAAATACTTGAACGTGTCGTTGCCTCACAACTTAAAGCCCACCTCAGCTCCAATGATCTCTTTGAGCCATTTCAATCCGGTTTCCGATCAAAACACAGCACCGAAACAGCTCTTCTCAAAATCACAAACGACCTCCTCCTCTCCTCTGACTCTGGCAACCTTAACATCCTCATCCTCCTCGACCTCAATGCAGCATTCGACACCATCAACCACGTCATCCTGCTGTCCCTCCTCGAATCATCACTGAACATCACCGACACTGCACTCTCCTGGCTGAAATCCTACCTCACCGACAGACATCAGTTTATCAACATCAACAACTGCACCTCCTCCACTGCTCCTCTGTCCCAAGGTGTCCCCCAGGGTTCGGTGCTTGGCCCCCTCCTCTTCATCCTCTATATGCTCCCCCTTGGCAAAATAATTCGTCGCCACAACCTTCAATTTCACTGCTACGCCGATGACATCCAACTTTATATCTCAACAAAAACCATCACCCCCACAACACACTCCACTCTCACCAACTGTCTCTCAGAAATAAAAGCATGGATGCAAACAAACTATCTCCAACTGAACAGTGCCAAATCAGACATCATCATCATTGGCCCCCCATCCCGTATCAAAGACATCCAGAATTTCAACTTCACCATTGACAGCCACACTCTATCTCCCCCCCCTCACATCCGCAACCTCGGAGTCATCTTCGACAGTCAGCTCAAATTCAACCACCACATAAATCACATCACCAGGACCGCCTTTTTCCACCTCAAAAACATTGCCCGTCTCCGCCCATCACTCTCCTCCTCTGCTGCTGAAACCCTGATTCATGCATTCATCACTTCACGACTCGACTACTGCAATAGCATCCTCTACGGCATACCATCCAACCTCCTCAATAAACTCCAACATATCCAGAACTCTGCTGCCCGCCTCCTCACCCACACCCGCTCCCGAGACCACATCACTCCCGTCCTCCAGAACCTCCACTGGCTCCCCGTCCGTCAAAGAATCAACTTCAAAGTCCTCCTCATTACCCACAAAGCCCTCAACAATCAGGCCCCCCCCTACCTCACAGACTTGCTGCACCACCACGCCCCTTCCCGCTGCCTCCGCTCATCAGATGCCAACCTCCTATCCATCCCCACCCGCACCAATCACCGGACCTGGGGGGACAGAGCCTTCTCTGTCGCTGCCCCCTCCCTCTGGAACTCACTCCCCCAACCCATCAGAGACTGCACTGACCTCACCACCTTCAAAAAACTTACAAAAACTCACCTCTTCAATCTGGCTTTTAATGTGTGATTGTTTACTATATATTTATTTGTTGTTCCTTCCTTTTCCCTTCACTATATCTGTAAAGCGTCTTTGAGCACCTGTAAAAGCGCTAACAAATTAAATCTATTATTATTATTATTATTATTCAACGGTGTGAGTGTGGAGGACATATTCACGGCCCATGGCCCCTTCATAAAATGTTATCTCTTGGACATGTCTGGCTCTTTCTCCTCATCTGTGCTTTCTGGGGCAACACAGGACTGGTGAGAAGGGGGGAGGGGCTGTGGGTCAGTGGGCATCTGACCCCCTCCCTGGGCGTAATGTACTTACGTAGTGCGCACTGGCCCCGCACGGGCCTGGAGGGCTCTCCTCGCCTGCAGGAGGGGAGAGCCCTCCACACTATAGTCCACACACACTCTGCACAGGGTCAGTTTATTTTTTTATTTTTTTATTTAACCTTTATTTAACCAGATAAAAAAGCATTGAAATAAAATCTCATTTACAATGCTGACCTGGCCAAGAAGGCAGCAATGTTACACATAACACAAACATATAAAATACAGAGAACATAACTAAGAAAATAAAAGACGAAAAAGCAGTTACTACATTTTGCACATTAGGACAGTAAGAAAGGTACACTACTTATTACTGCAAGAGCAGCTGGTAGTAAGGACTTCAGACAACTTCAATTTAAAACATGCTATTGAGACAAGTGCCCTCAGTTTGAGGCTTGATTGAAGGTCATTCCAAGACCAAGGACCATTATAAAAAAGGCTCCTTTTTCCAGCCTCAGTCCGCACAGCAGGAACCTGGAACCGTATCCAGGCACTGGATCTGAGGTTGTAAGAGTCATAAACTGGAGCAAATCTGGCACATATGTAGAGTGGAAGCTTTCCTAAAATGGCTTTATACATTAATAAAAACCAATGATGCATCATACGCATACTAAGTGAGGACCATTCAGTTAGGCTGTACCGTGTGCAATGATGAGTCCTATAGGGTGCATTTGATATATAAAACAGTGCAGCATGGTAGAGTGGGTCAAGTTTGGCCAAAACAGTGGGACAGGAAAATCTATAAATGGTATCGCTGTAGTCCAGCTGGGACAGGAATAAGACAGAGACCAACCTTTTACGGGATGAAGTTGAAAAACAACATTTAAGTCTGTAAAAGAAGCCAAGAGTGAATTTCAATTTCTTTGTTAGAACTTTAATGTGGTGTTTGAAGTTCAGATTACTGTCCAACCAAAAGCCCAGTTATTTGTAGGTATCGACAAACTCAACAGAGACGCCATCAAGGGTGTCAATGGAGAGGCAAGAGGACGCTGACTTGAGAGCAAAAAGCATTGCTTTGTTTTTTTTACTGTTCAATAGCAGTTTCAAATCAATAAGCGCATGCTGCAGCATGATAACATCTGATTTTAAATTGGAAACGGCCATATCCAGAGAAGGAGTTCATGAATATACAATAGTGTCATCAGCATACATATGATAGGTAGAAAATTGCATCTGATTACAAATATTGTTTACATAATAAAAAGAGCAAGTGCCCCAAAATAGATCCCTGTGGAACTCCCTTCTCCAAGGTGACAGGGTCAGAGACAGTACTACCCAACCTGACGCATTGATTGCGGTCGGTTAGATAACTTTGAAACCAGCAAATGGCGTGATGACCTAAACGAGACACCAACATAACATTAGACATAATGTGGTGATCTACAGTGTCAAATGCTTTGGCTAGGTCAATAAACAATGCAACACAGACAGATTTTTTATCCAAAGCAGCCTTAATATCGTCTAAGACTTTCAGACTGGCAGTCACAGTACTGTGCTTTGATCTGAATCCAGATTGCATAGGGTTAAGGATGTTGTGTGAATTTAAAAAAAAGTTTTAGCTGAGTAGAAACTAGGGACTCAAGAATCTTTGATAACACAGAAAGATTTGAGATAGGACGATAGTTATTCAACTCGGTGGGATCACCAGCTTTCAAGAGGGGCGATACCAGAGCTTGCTTCCACACAGCTGGCAGTGTGTGAGTGGACAGGGAGAGATTACAAATATCAGTTACTGGTTGTGCTATAATCTGAGCTGCAATTTTTAAAAAGAAAGGATCTAGGCCGTCAGGCCCGGCAGACTTTTTAGGATCAAACCCTGTAAGACTTCAGAGACCGAGAAATAAGCTAAATCCAAAACAAGGGAGTTCATCTCTTGACTAGGGCTGTGAGTACGACCATTTAGAGTCATAACTTTGCTCATCAAAAATTTGACCAGCCTTTTTTAATTGAGCATTAAAAGCATTAGACATACCATTTGAATATGAAATAAAATAATCACTGACCTTCAGTTTTTGTGGGGAACTAGAAACCTTCTTCTTCTGAAGTGATTTAATTGTTTTCCAGAATTTAGAATGGTCATTAAAACAATCAGTGGTGTAGCTCAGATAGTAATCAGCTTTAGTTTTTTTAATAAGGGCTGATCATTTATTTCTGAGGACAAAAAAAATAAGCCAGTCATCACTAGTGTTCGACTTTCTAGCTAAGGACCATTGTTTATCTCGATCATGTAGTGTCTGAGTGTGGGGGACATGGGGCATTTGCGCTCTCCCTGTGCTCCTTAGGGACTCGGGAGAGGTGGTGCATAGTGAGCCCATACAGGACTGGGGACTCTCTCCACCTGCCTATGGCCGGACGGGGTGGAGCCCTCAGTACTGTTTTCCGAGCACACTTTTCGCGAGGTCAGCGCGTCAGGGTGTGCTCTGTCAGCCGCAGCCCGGACTTCTCCACGGTTACAACCGAGGGAGAGGTGAGTGAGGCGCAGCGGCTGCTAAAGCCGGTCAGGGACAGTGAGGTGGAACGGTGTTGTTAGACGACAGTGCGTGTATACATCGGGGCTCCACTGTACCCATAGAGTCCAGTAGAGGGCGGAGCCTGTGAGAGATATAACGAGGGGTTACGTATGGTAACCCTTGTTATATAAGCACAGGCGGAGCCCTATACTCGGGGCACTGTCTATCCTATATCGCTCGCTGAAGAGAGGTGTAGGATGACGGTCAGGAGGCGAGGCCTCCTTTTATACGGTGTGATGCACACGCATTCAGGTAGGCCCGCCCCGGGGCCGGCTATGTCTATAGAAGTCTCAGTAGGTGAATGCTTGCATGATAAGGTAGTACCCATAGAGTCCAGTAGAGGGCTCCACCTGTGCTTATATAGCAAGGGTTACCATACGTAACCCCTCGTTATTACCCCACTCATGAATCTCCAAAGCTTCTGTCATAAAAACGATTCCATTTACCCTTCAAAAATCACAGTGGTGTGAATATGTGGAGATTATCCTGCTGAACAAAACGTGAAGTATCATAAAAGTGTGTTGGCCACACAGATTTTTTTTGCATTGTACTGAAACCAAATGTAAACATCTCATTTTAATGCTAACTTCGGGGTCGGGGTAAGAGTCAAGGTGATACAAAGGATGTGTAGTGATTGTCTTCTAGGAGTTAGCTTTAGCCTAGCCCTTCCCTCTCCTTTGTTTACAGTCTTGACACCACCTGCAAGCACTTCTTTTCTGCACAGCCAGTGATGTCTTATAGATCTCTGGGATGAGCTAATATAATGTGTGTGGGGTCGTTCTCAGGTTATCTGTATATGACAGCCTCAGTCAATTCAGGGCTCTGTAACAACCTGGAACTGCCTTTTTACCCTTCTGCATCTTCCCCCCAGCCATCTCTCCTCCCTGGCACTTCACATCTCAGCTGACTACTCAGAAATCAGAAACTACATTTTATAAGTATTCCTCTCTCTTTTATTGTATGCATTCCTTCCTTTAGAATCCTTTTCTTTCTTAGATGAAAAAGATCCTTCTTCCATCCATGACCCTCCTCCTGTCTGCCTCCCCGCCCCCCAGCCCTTCTGTGAGAGCCTGATAGACGCTCTCTGATAGGCAGTCGACATAAATCTCCCCCCAAGTTGGCCACAAATATCTCAGCTATGCTGATTTATGGGAGCTGGCCCCCACATCTGTCTCAAAGAGAGGCCACTGTGGTGCTTGTAGGCTGCATGTAGATGGAATATATGTGTCAATAGTGAGTCTCTTCAAAGAGGGGCACCTTCACGAGGGCTAGTAAAGAGAGAGAGATTATTGAGTGTGTGGCGGAGCAGCACTGATAGAGAGGAAAAGGGACTCACCTGTAAAAAAGGTCAGTGAGGCAGTAAACAGGCAAAGGAGCATGGGAAGGAGATGAGAGCCGAGCAGGCAGTAACGTGAAGAACGCCATCACCGATTGTTGTGGAACAATCACAGTCTTCTGAGAAACAACTGCATTATTTGCTTTTTGTTCAAATGGTTACCGTAGTTTTTTGTTATACAAAAAAGGTGAGAATACAAAGAATTCCAGTGATACGAAGTCACAAAAGCTATGTTTTTTTTAATCATATGAAAGAGAGGCCCCTTTATTTAGTATGGAAACACAAGGCAAGGCAAGTTTATTTATATAGCACCTTTCAACACAAGGCAATTCAAAATGCTTTACAAAAATTAAAGACATTAAGAACATTAAGAAATAGTGCAGCAGAAACACATTACAAAATGGCATCTAAAAACAGGCAAGACAATAAAAATAAACATAAAACAAGCAATGTAGACTAATACTGGTTTAAATGACATGAATGAAAGTTAAAGTGCAGTGTGAGATATGAATAGTTCCATGAAAAGCAACGGCAAAAAGAAAAGTCTTCAGCCTTGATTTAACAGTAGTAAGAGTTGCAGCAGACCTGCAGGATTCTGGGAGTGTGTTCCAGATATTTGGAGCATAATAACTGAACCCTGCTTCTCCATGTATGTTGTTCAACATACAACATACAGATTCAAATACATCTCATGTAACTTCTGTGTCTACATCTCTCAATCTCAGGATTTCCTCCAGCTTGTGTTGAGCTTGTGTTGAGCCTTGCACTCCTCATCTCCTGTGAATTGAGCCCCCCCCTGCAGGGTGACTTTTTCTCGATACTCCACGGGGGAAATTCATGTGTGACACTTGCAGCCTTCACAGGCTTTCTAACTGGCAAAAAGGCAAGGCGACATTTTAAGTAGCCTTTTTTTGTGCAAATAATGGAATAAATAAAAGCCAGATATTAACCTTCAGTGGAAATACATATTATATTTCTGGCTGATAATAAAAATAATAATTCACAGTTGTTTGTATCTTAATAATGTTGCAGGTTACATAGTTACTTTTATTGACTTTTATTTGTGATTTGATGATTATTATTGAATGGTTTTAATTGTGTTGTGTGGTTTTAATGGCATTGTTTTTGCATGGTTTTATCTGTGTACCTTGTTTTTACCTGGGATTGGCAAAATAGCGAATGGCTGGGTCTAACTAGACCACACCCCCAGAGCATATGATAGGCGGATAAGCGATCAGAAACAGGTAAGCAGGAAAAGATCAAGGAAAAGGAGAAATGGAGGAACGGAGAAAGGTCAGAGCAGGAAGCAGAGCAGAGGGGAAGACAGCAGCCATGTTTCCGTGCTCCAGTGCCGGCCCACACAGCCATTGTACCGTGCTCCAGTACCATCCCACACAGCCATGGTTCCGTGTTCCAGTTCCTTGCCCAGCAGCCATGGTTCCGGCTCCAGTGCCGGCCCCAGCAGCCATGGTCCCTGCTCCAGAACCGGACCTTACAGCCATGTTTCCGGCACCAAAACCGGCCCACACGGCCATGATCCAGGCTTCAGTTCCGGGTCCCACAGCCATGGTTCCGGCTCCAGAACCGGCCCATGCAGCCATGGTCTCTGCTCCAGAACCGGCCCATACAGCCGTGGTTCCGGCTCCACTTCCAGCCATGATTCCGGCTCAAGTACCGACTCCAGTTCCAGCCATGGTTCCGGCTCAAGTACCGGGCCCAGCAGCCATGGTTCCGACTCCGGCTCCTTGTCACCTGTTGACTCTTCGGCCGACGCCAGCTCCCCGTGTCCTTTACATTTCATTTTTCACTTGTTAGACGCTTTTCTCCAAAGCAACTTACATACTCAATACTGTGGACAATCCCCACAGGAGCAATTTGGGGTGAAGTGTCTTGCCCAGGGACACAACGACATGCTGACTGCAGTGGGGTTTGAACCTGTGACCCCCTGATCCGAACACCAATGCTCAACCCACTGCACCACACGCCGTGTCCTGTCGGCGTACCGGCCGACTCCAGCACCTCGTCTCCTGTTGGCTCTCCAGCCGACGCCAGCTCCCCGAGTCCTGTCGGCGTACCGGCCGACGCCAGCTCCCCGTGTCCTGTCGGTGTACCGGCCGACTCCAGCACCTCGTCTCCTGTTGGCTCTCCAGCTGACGCCAGCTCCCCGTGTCCTGTCGGCGTACCGACCGTCTCAAGTCACCTCTCCAGTTCCCTCTCGAGTCCCCTCTCGAGTCCCCTTTCAAGTCCCTTCTCAAATCCCCTCTCGAGTCACTTCTCAAATTCCCTCTCGAGTCACTTCTCAAGTCCCCTCTCAAGTCTCTTCTCTTCTCAAGACTCTGCCTTGCCCCCAGGCCGTTTGCCCGAGAGCTCCATCATGAACTCTGCCTTGCCCCTGGGTCGTCCGCCCGAGACAACCATCATGGACTGTGTTTTGCCTCTGGGTTGTCGTTCCGGTCTGCCCCCCCCCCCAAGCCCTCCTAACCGGTGAGGTGGCAATGAGCGTTGGAGCCAACACATCTGCACCGGGCTGCTGGGTCGCCTCCTCTGCCAGGGCGCGGGGTTCAGTAATGGTCGTGTTGGCCAGCGCTGTCTGAACCTGGGGCGGCAAGTGGCGCAGGAACGTCTCCACGAACAAAATCTGGGGATCTTCCCCCCCCCAGCAGATTCAGCATCTTCTCCATGAGCTGGGACGGCTTGCTGTCCCCCAGACCCTGAATCTCAAAAATCTGGCGAGACCTCTCCTTAGCAGATAAGTTAAATGTCTTGAGGAGAAGGGCTTTAATCGCCTCATATTTGCCCTGGCGTGGGGGATCTGCAATAAATCCGACCAACCTGGACAACGTGGAGCTCCCCAGTGCCGTCACCACGTGAAAATACTTCAGGTCCTCGTCACGGACCTGATGGCAGGCAAGGTGTGCCTCCAGGTGTGCGATCCACGCCGTAGCGGCATGCTCCCAAAACTCCGGCAGTTTTATATAAACTCGCAATCAGCCATTGTTACAGCCGCTGCCTTCCTGGTACTGTTAACTCTGTGTGTGTGTGTGTGTGTGTGTGTGTGTGTGTGTGTGTGTGTGTGTGTGTGTGTGTGTGTGTGTGTGTGTGTGTGTGTGTGTGTGTACATGAGCTGCGCAGTTCTCCTGATGCCATTGGCCGTCCCGCCCTCGCAACGTCTGAAAAGGTGATTGGAGTGACGTCATCCAATCCCCGCCCGCTTCCGGAATGTCATCCGGGGGAAGAGTACAAAGGACGGGGACGAAGATCATTCTGGAGGCTCTGTGTCGTAAGACAGACGCCTCTAGTCTCTTGTTGTACTTACTCATTGTGCTCGTTAACACTGTATCACCTGTGTTTAGTATACTGATTTATTTATATAGCACCTTTCAACACAAGGCAATTCAAAATGCTTTACAAAAATTAAAGACATTAAGAACATTAAGAAATAGTGCAGCAGAAACACATTACAAAATGGCATCTAAAAACAGGCAAGATAATAAAAATAAACATAAAACAAGCAATGTAGACTAATACTGGTTTAAATGACATGAATGAAAGTTAAAGTGCAGTGTGAGATATGAATAGTTCCATGAAAAGCAACGGCAAAAAGAAAAGTCTTCAGCCTTGATTTAAAAGTAGTAAGAGTTGCAGCAGACCTGCAGGATTCTGGGAGTGTGTTCCAGATATTTGGAGCATAATAACTGAACCCTGCTTCTCCATGTCTGGTTCAACATACAACATACAGATTCAAATACGTCTCATGTAACTTCTGTGTCTACATCTCTCAATCTCAGGATTTCCTCCAGCTTGTGTTGAGCTTGTGTTGAGCCTTGCACTCCTCATCTCCTGTGAATTGAGCCCCCCCCTGCAGGGTGACTTTTTCTCGATACTCCACGGGGGAAATTCATGTGTGACACTTGCAGCCTTCACAGGCTTTCTAACTGGCAAAAAGGCAAGGCGACATTTTAAGTAGCCTTTTTTTGTGCAAATAATGGAATAAATAAAAGCCAGATATTAACCTTCAGTGGAAATACATATTATATTTCTGGCTGATAATAAAATAATAATTCACAGTTGTTTGTATCTTAATAATGTTGCAGGTTACATAGTTACTTTTATTGACTTTTATTTGTGATTTGATGATTATTATTGAATGGTTTTAATTGTGTTGTGTGGTTTTAATGGCATTGTTTTTGCATGGTTTTATCTGTGTACCTTGTTTTTACCTGGGATTGGCAAAATAGCGAATGGCTGGGTCTAACTAGACCACACCCCCAGAGCATATGATAGGCGGATAAGCGATCAGAAACAGGTAAGCAGGAAAAGATCAAGGAAAAGGAGAAACGGAGGAACGGAGAAAGGTCAGAGCAGGAAGCAGAGCAGAGGGGAAGACAGCGGACAGGGGAACGCTGTCCATCATGAGGCTCCATGACACACTGATAGAAGTGACCGGACTAATTGACCATATTGTAGAGCCGATGAATGGGAGTCGGAGGTTGCGTTCCTTTGGCGTCAGCTGGCCGCTGAAAAAGGCAAGTGGTTGCCAGGCACCCTCTACCCACTGCTCATGCACCACCCCAACGGCGTAGTCCGATGCGTCGGTGGTGATAAAAATGGGGGTCGTGGGTGAGGGATGTGCCAACAGGGCCACCTGAGCCAGCGCTGTCTTGACCTACTTAAAGGCAACCTCAGCCGTTCAGCTGATTACCCTTCAATGCCTCGTACAGCGGCCGCATAATGTGGGCTGCCCGGGCGATGAAACAGTCTCTCAAGTCTCTTCTCTTCTCAAGACTCTGCCTTGCCCCCAGGCCGTTTGCCCGAGAGCTCCATCATGAACTCTGCCTTGCCCCTGGGTCGTCCGCCCGAGACAACCATCATGGACTGTGTTTTGCCTCTGGGTTGTTGTTCCGGTCTGCCCCCCCCCCAAGCCCTCCTAACCGGTGAGGTGGCAATGAGCGTTGGAGCCAACACATCTGCACCGGGCTGCTGGGTCGCCTCCTCTGCCAGGGCGCGGGGTTCAGTAATGGTCGTGTTGGCCAGCGCTGTCTGAACCCGGGGCGGCAAGTGGCGCAGGAACGTCTCCACGAACAAAATCTGGGGATCTTCCCCCCCCCAGCAGATTCAGCATCTTCTCCATGAGCTGGGACGGCTTGCTGTCCCCCAGACCCTGAATCTCAAAAATCTGGCGAGCCCTCTCCTTAGCAGATAAGTTAAATGTCTTGAGGAGAAGGGCTTTAATCGCCTCATATTTGCCCTGGCGTGGGGGATCTGCAATAAATCCGACCAACCTGGACAACGTGGAGCTCCCCAGTGCCGTCACCACGTGAAAATACTTCAGGTCCTCGTCACGGACCTGATGGCAGGCAAGGTGTGCCTCCAGGTGTGCGATCCACGCCGTAGCGGCATGCTCCCAAAACTCCGGCAGTTTTATATAAACTCGCAATCAGCCATTGTTACAGCCGCTGCCTTCCTGGTACTGTTAACTCTGTGTGTGTGTGTGTGTGTGTGTGTGTGTGTGTGTGTACATGAGCTGCGCAGTTCTCCTGATGACATTGGCCGTCCCGCCCTCGCAACGTCTGAAAAGGTGATTGGAGTGACGTCATCCAATCCCCGCCCGCTTCCGGAATGTCATCCGGGGGAAGAGTACAAAGGACGGGGACGAAGATCATTCTGGAGGCTCTGTGTCGTAAGACAGACGCCTCTAGTCTCTTGTTGTACTTACTCATTGTGCTCGTTAACACTGTATCACCTGTGTTTAGTATACTGCTTAGCAGTGTGTGTTTAGTATTGTGTGTTTAGTGAAGTATGTTAGCTCAAGTATGTTAGCTTAGACCCAGGTTAGCGTAGCGCCTGTTGATCCGCAGCAGCTGTGTTTTTGTGCAGCCTTTTCATTTACATGTACCACGTTTAACGTGAGGTTTTGTTTTCCCTTTTATTTTATTATTACTCTGTATGATCTACCAAACTCCCTTTTGGAGTCCTCCTTTGTTTGTTCTATAGTTAAGCCGGCGCTGTTGGCCCTTTTGTTTGTTTCAGGCTGTTTGTCTGCCATTATATTTTACACTGGGTTATAATAAAGCCACTTATAATTATTACAAATTCCACTCTGGTTGTGTTGCTTCCCTTTGGTTCCCCTAGCCCAGTAGGGAACGTAACAGCCATGTTCACTAAGTCTTCGGAATCTATCTCGAAAACGTCGGGGTCACCAGTGTAGAGCCGATGAATGGGAGGCGGAGGCGGTGTGTTCAGTATGGAACTCCACACTTTATTTTCCTTTAGGTTATAGAGAAAATAATAACTTGCTACCTGCTACTGTCAAGCTGGAATGCTAACAACAATCAAGTGAGGTTCTTACCCTCATTACCTCTGCCCACCCTACCACCTGTCCTCTGGACCCTATCCCCTCAAACCTCCTTCAGACTATCGCTCCTGATATTCTACCGTTTCTCACCCATTTCATCAACACTTCTCTAACTTCTGGTCACTTTCCAAACAGTCTCAAGGAGGCAAGAGTAAACCCTCTCCTAAAGAAACCCACTCTCGACCTGTCTGATGTTATAAACTACAGGCCTGTCTCTCTTCTCCCGTTCCTGTCTAAAACACTTGAACGTGCTGTCTTTAAACAACTCTCCTGTTATCTCCAACAGAACAACCTTCTGGATCCGCACCAGTCTGGTTTCAAGGCAGGTCACTCCACAGAAACTGCTCTCATTGCTGTCTCTGAGGAACTGCACACTGCCAAAGCAGCCTCCCTCTCCTCTGTCATCATCCTTCTGGACCTGTCTGCTGCATTCGACACGGTGAACCATCAGATCCTCCTTCGCACTCTCCAAAAACTTGGAGTTTCAGGCTCTGCACTTTCCCTCCTCACCTCATACCTCAAAGACCGTACCTACAGAGTAACTTGGAGAGGGTCCGAGTCCGACCCTTGTCAATTAACTACAGGGGTCCCTTAGAGCTCTGTTCTTGGTCCCCTCCTCTTCTCCCTGTACACAAACTCGCTTGGATCAGTCATTAGCCTGACGACACCCAATTAATTCTGTCCTTCCCCCGCTCAGAGACCCAGGTCGTCGCACGCATCTCTGCTTGTCTAGCTGACATCTCTCAGTGGATGTCTGCTCACCACCTCAAGCTCAACCTTGACAAGACTGAACTCCTTTTCCTTCCGGGAAAAGATTGTCCCACTCTTGACCTGACAATCAACATCGGCACCTCTGTTGTTTCCCCGACTCAGACTGCAAGGAATCTGGGTGTGATCCAAGATAACAAACTGTGCTTCACTGCAAACATCGCTGCTACAACCCGTTGCTGCAGATATACGCTTTACAACATCAGGAGGATATGTCCCCAGGTGACCCAGAAAACAACGCAGGTTCTGGTCCAGGCTCTCGTCATCTCACGCCTAGACTACTGCAACTCCCTCCTGGCTGGTCTACCTGCATGTGCCATCCGACCTATGCAGCTCATCCAGAATGCAGCGGCTCGTCTGGTCTTCAACCTTCCAACATTTTCCCACACCACGCCGCTCCTCCGCTCCCTTCACTGGCTCCCGGTAACTGCTAGAATCCACTTCAAGACACTGGTACTTGCATACCATGCTGCGAATGGATCTGGCCCTTCCTACATCCAGGACATGGTTAAACTGTACACCCCAGCGCGTGCACTCCGCTCTGCATCAGCCAAACGACTCGCTGCAACCTCGCTGCGAGGGGGACCCAAGTTCCCATCAGCAAAAACACGTGGGTTTGCTATCCTGGCTCCAAAATGGTGGAATGAGCTCCCCATTGAAATCAGGACAGCAGAAAGCCTGCACATCTTCCGGCGCAGACTGAAAACTCATCTCTTTCGACTCCACTTCGAGCGATAGAATTACTCACAAAGCACTTATATACTAATAAAGGACTGGCTTATCTAAAGCCAGTTGAGTAGCACTTGAAATGTTTGGCTCTATGAAACCTGATGTACTTATATGATTCTGTTTTCTTCAAGGTTGTGTCTTCCTGGTCGAATGTACTTATTGTAAGTCGCTTTGGATAAAAGCGTCAGCTAAATGCAATGTAATGTAATGTAACCAGGTACCACCCACTAACTGGTCCGTGGTGCAACACACTAAATACCACAGTGAATGATGTCCCGTAATGTTCCTCCACAATATTCTGCTTTGTCTTAATCCCGAGTGCTTTTACTTTGAATAAGTACTTTAGTCATTTTAAATAATGCAAACAACATCCATATTTCAATTCTTAGAGTGTAGCATACACAGAGTAGATGTATTACATTACTGGAGTGGTGTTTGTGGTCCCCCCCCCTCCCCCTGTGGGCAGTTGATGGAGATTTTCATCTCTCACTTGATCTCAAACAACTCTCGAATGAAGTAAAAATTCTCTAATGTGACATCTCTCACGAAATTGACCATGCCTCATCGTGGTCCATCCTGAACAACATTTGAAGTTACTATTGTTCAAAAGCAGAGAATATTTTGTCCATTCTCACTGCTTGCAGAAGATAAAGATGACACAGTATGCATGTAGATGAGAGAGAGATGGACTTTTATTAATCCCTGTGGGGAAATTGTTTCTCTGCATTTGACCCATCCTAGTGTTAGGAGCAGTGTGCTGCCATTTTGAACGGCACCCGGGGAGCAGTGTGGGGAACGGTGCCATGCTCAGGGACACCTCGGTAGCACTTGGTCTTCCCGGGACTTGAACTGGTGACCTTCCAGTTGCCAAGCCCCTATCGACTTCGCCACCACCGCCCCAAATTGTGCCTGTATCATTGTGCATATAAAGAAACCAGCAGTTATGCCCTGACAAAAGCCACACTGAAATTGTTTATAGAAGGTTCTCAAACAACTCTCGAGGGATTTTTGTATTCTATTCAGCTGCTAAATGCTCCACTAAATTCACCCTCTAGTCCCTGACTGTGTCCTTTGGGCACAGTAGTGTTGAGAGCAGAGATAAACAAAATAGTTATTACGTGGGTAGCAAATCCAAAACAATCAGCTACAACAGAATAAAAAGCTCTGGAGGGGAACTGCAGTGTTGGAACCAGTTTAGCACTGAGCCTGTTCTTCAGGTCTCAGGCTCGAAAATGACATTCCCAGAACAAATGACCATATCTTCCCTTCTAAAAGGGTTAAATTAATAATCTTTGTTCTCAAAGTAATGATAAACCTGTGAGTTGGATGTAGAAAAGTCGGAATCAATATAGATGTTTTTTATTTTGAAGAAAATTCAGATTGAACATAGTAAAAAACTGTAAATTATAGTGTCCGTCTAAAAATGAGCGTTTTTAGCTACCTCCGGTTATTACCCGTCCCCTTGTGTGTTATGAAGGTTTTTAAGCATGTAAATGGTGTGCAGAGTCAAAACCCTCAAAGTACACCATGTAGCGAGTAAACTCTAACACAGAAAATACCTCCCCAAAACGCCTCGTTGGAGATACGTCACTGTTCATTTGATTCTTCCGGGTACATCATGATGTCATGTCGTCCCCGGAACGAAATGGATCAATCCGTGGAGCCGTTACGTTATGTCCGCGGAGCCGTTGCGTTAAGCCCCCGCTGATTGGTCCAAATTGACCAATCCACGGACTTCCTCACACACTCAGTGCAAGCAGCTCTGCTGATTTCTCCTCCCTGGCTGCAGGCTGATAACAGACAGTTGGGATCGCGGCGAAATTCTCTCTGCAGACCCATTCTCACTGCAGACCCATTCTCACTGCAGACCCATTCTCTCAGCGTTTATCAACCTTTTTCTTACTCAATATCAAGCCACACATATTGTTTTGACTTCGGTTGTGACTTTGTGTGTGCTCAGGATGAGTTTGGCTGTGTTTGGCTGTGTATCGCTAAACAAGGAAATCACCCCTCTACGGAGCTCAGCGCGATTCACAACGTCCCGACTGGTCCCGACCAATCAGAGCACACTGGGCTCACAGGGAGGGGGGGGGGCAAGAGCTGCAACGAGCCGTTTAGTGGAGAGAGTGAATACTGCTGAATACACATACTTTACAGAGACGCTGTATGCCAAACCAATGTGATTTTGGAACATTGAACAATGTAAATCTATTCTAGTATACCTCAACAATGGAATTATGATCAGTGGAAATGGCCATGACATGTGACCTTTAACTTGTGTTGTGGCTGTGAAAAAATACAGACAATTCAGATGCGTTTAACACTGTACAGTTTGTGTCTGGCGAGCAGAGTCCTTCAGGTTAACACTGAGGTGGAGATAAGCATCCCTTTGTCCTTAGCCTGCGCTGAAGCAGATAAACCCTGAAAATACTGAGAGGGCGTCTCTGTGTTATCTGAGCCTCCACAAGGCCGGGTGGACCAGGGTCAGTCTGTGTCAGAGGTGAAGGAGATAGGGAAACATAGAGAGAGGAATAAGGAAGAGAGGAGGGGGTAGGTATATAAAGGTAAGAACAATGGAAGACACATGTTACATTTCTTTGATAAAATAATGTATTTGCCATATACATTCGATAGCTTCTTCAGGGATGCATAAAGTATTTTGAAATTAATTGAATATGCCACTTGGGGAAACTTGTATGGGGAAGTTGTGTTATGTTTTCTGTGACTGTAGAGGATGGGAACTGTGGTGCTTTCTGGGGCGTTATAGCAACAGTGCACATATCAATACTAGGACTGTCAGTCGATTAAAATATTTAATCGCGATTAATCGCATGATTGTCCATAGTTAATTGCACATTTTTTATCTGTTCTAAATGTTCCTTAGAGGGATATTTGTCAAGTTTGTAATACTCTTATCAACATATGAGTGGACAAATATGCTTTATGCAAATGTTTGTTTATTATCATTTGATCAATGAGAAATATTCTCATGAATATTAAACATAACAACCTCAATTCAACCTGGAACCTCTCTCATACAATACAAAGTGTGTGCGTGTGTGTGTGTGTGTGTGTGGAGAGACACCAGACTCCTCGGTCCTCCGGTAGTGATCCGGAAATGAATTTCAGCGCGCCATGTTGAAGGACATCTCATTTCTCTAAATGCACACCGAGGACCGAGCATCGAGCATCGAGGAGGCTCTCTGGAGGAGCTCTAACCGAGGAGACACTGATGCATCCTCCACGGCTCCTCCACGGATACATTTCCGGGAACGGTGGAGGCGTGACGCACGGCCGGACATATCTCAGCCAATGACAGCTCTGCATGCATCCCTTGGATATTATATTAGTAACTGCTTTCATCATTTACAGTGAGAACAGCTGTGAGGTCGTGAACATATATATCACTCAGTATAACAGGCCTACATTACTTTCTGTATTTGTATGCTGTAGTTTAGTAGATATCTACAAACAAAGAGTCGATATTTTTCTAAGACCATTTAGTGCTTCACATAATAAAATACACAACGGCTGTAGCCTGATTATGCTTTAGGAGCAGTAGGTGTGTGTGGTACAGTGTGTAGGTGTGTGTGTTGTACAGTGCGTAGATGCGGCGGACAGACGGGTCTCAGTTGGTTTGGTGTCCTCTGCTTACTTTTAATACTTGTACAACTTTTGGTCCGTAATTTAAATTCCCCATTTCAGCGACCAGAGAGAGGGGGGGATATATCCAGTCTCTGATTGTGTTACGTTATTATGAGAATGCTCTCATACTTGTTTGATTCTGAAATTGTATATATTTATATACATATATGTGTGTGTATGTCCGCATCTGTAGCCTGTTATTGTCTCATTATACCGCACTGTGAATGAATTAAAAGTGAATATATAAGTCGTCATGAACACATCGGTCCATCAGACAGAGGGCTGCTGTGCCTCCTGTCATCATTAATGGACGTCTCTTTAAAATGACTGCTAAGAGGAGAGGAGTTCTCATTTCTCTAACCGCCTGCTGCTTCCACTCCTCTCTCCTCGGTTCCCCTCCTCAGTCCTCCGCTCGCATCTCCTGTGGGCGGCACCAAGTCTCGTGGAGGGGAGTCGAGGATAGGAGTCGAGGAGGGGACATTTGAGTATTGAGAAACCTCTATGGTTTCACCACACTCCTCTGTTTTCATTGAAACAGCTCCTTATATCCGTTAGCGCAGCTAGCTAGCACCAGATGCTAACAACAACAATACACGTAAGGTGTGCCCGTTCTCTCTCGCTCACTCGTTATTAACGCGTTAGCTTGACAGCCCTAATCAATACCAATAACTTTCAGCTGTCACCGGTCACCTTTGAGCTGTTTCACATCAGAAATAAATAAGGTACCTGGGAAATATAATTGCCTTTAACAACGGTAGCTCTATGCAAAGATCGTTAATAAATTACATTAGTTCTTATCAATTAAAGGTGGGGTAGGTAATTTTGGAGAAACCAGCTCGAGTGCGCTAGAATTTGAAAATACACAACCGGAAAAAATCTGCCACTTCCTTACAGAGCCCCTCCTCCAACATACACTAACGCGCACATGACCAATGAGGGCATGAGATACGTTTGTGCACAGATAGGCACAGATGGAAGGCTGACAGGCAGGTAGGCTAAAATCATTGGTCGTGCTTTTTACAGCGCCACGGCTTCCACAGATGAAATTTTTTAATGTATTTTTTGTAAAAGCATTTAATATATTCATTGCTATCGGGATGTTAAGAGCATTCCATGGAATATAA
Organism: Harpagifer antarcticus; assembly: GCA_902827135.1. Classification (NCBI taxonomy): domain Eukaryota; kingdom Metazoa; phylum Chordata; class Actinopteri; order Perciformes; family Harpagiferidae; genus Harpagifer; species Harpagifer antarcticus. The sequence continues at coordinate 3,211,889 of CADEHL010000900.1, read as the reverse complement.
CAAAAAGTGTTTCTGAAATAAATTACATACCCCACCTTTAAGAGAAGAATACGCCGATCACTGCTACTGATGTCGATGCCTCTCTGGTGTTTGGAGTGAGTGCCTACACTAGTCGGCAATTTAAAATATGAAATATTTGGAGGCCCATGTCAACTTTACAACAGGAGGTACAGGATCTTCAGATCTACTGGCCCAATGGTAACTATAGAATAATCCGGAGAGAGTTAAGATAGCTAATATAATGCTACCTGAATAAGCTACAAAAGTGTTGGCTTAATACAGTGGTTCTCAAACTTTTTCTGTCATTCCCCACTTTGAACAGGTGGGCCTTTTCAAGCACCACCTTTTCCTCATCGCTCCAATAAAATGGTAGGCCAAGCTAAAAATTGCCAAATGTATCGTTCTATAACAGGGGTCTCCAACCTTTTTTAGGATGAGAGCTACTTTAAAAAAATAAAACAGGTCGTGAGCTACTTTTACTCCTCTTTTTTGTTTTTTTGCAGTGTATATATTTAGCACATTTTAACATTATTATATGCTACGTTTAACCTTTGTGTGCTGTTTGGGTCTGTGGGACCCGTTTTCAGTGTTTACTAAAATAAAATGTATGCAATTTAATTATTTTAACCTGCTTTATTTCGTGGTGGACGTCACATAGGGTCCGGGGGCATGCACCCCTAGGAAGTTAAATGCATCAATCTGGTGCACTTTGAGCTAGGGCTGCTCAATTAATCGTATTTTAATCGCAAGTACGATTTTGGCTTGCAACGATTATGAAAACAACATCCATCCATCCATCCATCTTCTTCCGCTTATCCGTGGTCGGGTCGCGGGGGTAGCAGTTCCAGCAGAGAGCCCCAAACTTCCTTTTCCCTGGCGACATCAACCAGCTCTGACTGGGGGATCCCAAGGCGCTCCCAGGCCAGCGAAGAGATATAATCCCTCCACCTGGTCCTAGGTCTACCCCTTGGTCTCTTCCCAGCTGGACGTGCCTGGAACACCTCCCTAGGGAGGCGCCCAGGTGGCATCCTAACTAGGTGCCCGAACCACCTCAACTGGCTCCTTTCGACGCGAAGGAGGAGCGGCTCAACTCCGAGTCCCTCCCGGATGACCGAACTTCTCACCTTATCCCTAAGGGAGACACCAGCCACCCTGCGGAGAAAACCCATCTCGGCCGCTTGTATCCGCGATCTCGTTCTTTCGGTCATGACCCATCCTTCATGACCATAGGTGAGGGTAGGAACGCAAATGGCCCGGTAAACAGAGAGCTTTGCCTTCTGGCTCAGCTCCCTTTTCGTCACAACGGTGCGGTAAAGCGACTGCAGTACCGCTCCCGCTGCTCCGATTCTCCGGCCCATCTCACGCTCCATTGTTCCCTCACTCGAGAACAAAACCCTGAGATACTTGAACTCCTTCACTTGGGGTAAGGACTCATTCCCTACTTGGAGTGGACAGTCCATCGGTTTCCTGCTGAGAACCATGGCCTCAGATTTGGAGGTGCTGATCCTCATCCCAGCCACTTCACACTCGGTTACGAACCGATCCAGTGAGTGCTGAAGGTCGCAGACCGATGAAGCCATCAGAACCACATCATCTGCAAAAAGCAGTGATGCAATCCTTAGTCCACCGAACTGCAGACCCCCTCCCCCATGACTACGCCTCGAAATCCGACCCATGTATATTACAAACAGGATTGGTGACAAAGCGCAGCCCTGGCAGAGGCCAACCCTCACCGGAAATGTGTCCGACTTACTGCCGAGGACCCGGACACAGCTCTCGCTTTGGGAGTACAGAGATTGGATGGCCCTGAGTAGAGACCCCCTCACCCCATAATCCCGCAGCACCTCCCACAGTAACTTCCCTGGGAACCCGGTCATACGCCTTCTCCAAGTCCACAAAACACATGTAGACCGGATAAGCGTACTCCCAGGCCCCCTCCAGGATCCTTGCAAGAGTAAAAAGCTGATCCGTCGTTCCACGACCAGGACGGAATCCGCATTGTTCCTCCTCAATCTGAGGTTCGACAATCGGCCTGACTCTCCTTTCGAGTACCTTAGAGTAAACTTTCCCGGGGAGGCTGAGTAGTGTGATGCCTCTGTAATTGGCACACACCCTCTGATCCCCCTTTTTAAAAAGGGGAACCACCACCCCGGTCTGCCACTCCTTCGGTACTGTTTCCGACTTCCACGCAATGTTGATGAGACGTGTCAACCATGACAGTCCCTCAACACCCAGAGCCTTCAGCATTTCTGGGCAGATCTCATCCACCCCCGGGGCTTTGCCACTGTGGAGTTGTTTAACAACCTCAGTGACCTCCCCCCGGGAGATTGGTGTTGATCCCCCATCATACTCCAGCTCTGCCTCTAACATAGAGGACGGAGTTGTCGGGTTCAGGAGTTCCTCAAAGTGTTCCTTCCAACGCCCTAACACTCCATCAGTTGAGGTCAACAACGTCCCATCCTTACTGTACACAGCTTGGATGGTTCCCTGCTTCCCCCTCCTGAGGTGTCGGACAGTTTTCCAGAACAACTTTGGTGCCGCCCGAAAGTCCTTCTCCATGTCTTCTCCGAACTTCTCCCACACCCGCTGCTTTGCCTCGGCCACGGATGAGGCTGCTGCCCTTCGGGCCTGTCGGTACCTTGCAACTGCCTCGGGAGTCCCCCGGGATAACAAATCCCTGAAGGCCTCCTTCTTCAGTCGGACGGCTTCCCTGACCACCGGTGTCCACCAGGAGGTTCGAGGGTTACCGCCCCTTGAGGCACCTAGGACCTTGAGACCACAGCTCCCCGCCGCGGCTCCGGCAATAGAGGCTTCGGCAATAGAGGCTTTGAACACCGACCACTCTGGTTCAATGTCCCCAACCTCCACAGGAATGCCCGAAAAGCTCTGCCGGAGGTGTGGGTTGAAGGCCTCCTGAACCTGGGCCTCCTCCAGACATTCCCAGTTCACCCGAACTACACGTTTGGGCTTACCAGGTCTATCCAGAGGCTTCCCCCGCCACTCGACCCAACTCACCACCAGATGGTGATCAGTTGACAACTCCGCCCCTCTCTTTACCCCGACTGTCCAAAACATACGGCCTCAGGTCCGATGATATGATAACGAAATCGATCATGGACCTTCTGCCTAGGGTGCTCTGGTACCACGTACACGTATGAGCATCCTTATGTTCGAACATGGTGTTTGTTATGGCCAATCCATGACTAGCACAGAAGTCCAGTAACAAACCACCACTCCGGTTCAGATCAGGGGGTCCGTTCCTCCCAATCACGCCCCTCCAAGTGTCTCCATCATTGCCCACATGTGCGTTGAAGTCTCCCAGCAAGACTAAAGAGTCCCCTTCAGGAGCCCCATACAGGACTCTTTCCAGGGTCTCCAAGAAGGCCGTATACTCTGAACTGCTGTTGGGTGCATAAGCACACACAACAGTCAGAGTTTCCCCCCCCATAACCCGCAGGCGTAGGGAGGCGACCCTCTCGTCCACTGGGGTAAACTCCAACAACGAAGCACCCAACCGGGGACTTGTGAGTATCCCCACACCCGCCCGGCGCCTCACACCTTGAGCAAAGAATAGAGTCCAACCCCTATCCAGAAGTAAGGTTCCAGAGCCGACGCTGTGCGTAGAGGTGAGCCCAACCAGATCCAACTGGTAACGCTCCACCTCCCGCACAAGCTCCGGCTCCTTCCCCCCCAACTGGTTTTTCAGTTGAATTATACTTAAAGTTCAGGGTAATCAACTGTTAAAAACATACTTTTCAAATTATTTTCTTCAATAAATTGATGTTTTCAAAGTAAATGGTTAATCGTTTTTAATAATCGTGATATCAATTATTGACCCAAATAATCGAGATTATGATTTTTGCCATAATCGTGCAGCCCTACTTTGAGCCCAACATGAATTTATGGATACAGCTCTCAACACTCAGATGAAAGGGAGCTGTATACTTTTCAATAATCCAAACATCTTTAGAATATGATCACAACAAATCATTTAAACTTGTTTATTCTTATCTTATGTACTAGTTAGCATTCTTTCTTTTTATTTATGCATATTTGACTAATCCCTCCCCTTTTAAACTTTTTACTGTCCTATAGTACACATTGGAATGATTTTTTACTTTATGTTTTACAACTTTATTAAATAGATAAAGGTGGGCTCTCTCTCTTGCTCTCTCGCTCTCGCTCCACATTGCTTTTCTTCCCGACTGCAACGCTGTTGTGTGTGTCTGTGAGAGCGTTTCACATATGTGTATGAGAGATTTTTTACCAGTGGTGAGCCTGTCTCTGAGGGCCTAAGATATTCTACAAAATAATATTTAAAAACATTAAAACAAATTATATTTTTCTTTATATATTTTTTAAAAATATGTTTTTAGTAATATTTGTCATTAGTTTTACCAAAAATAACTTGATTAAATTGTATTTAAAATAACATTTCCAAAGAAATAAATCCTTTGAATCTGCCTATTCAGTTTCTGTTTGAATGTGAAGGGTTAAATGAAAGAAGCTCGTCTCTGTGAGGTGAAGACAGGAGCTGATTGGACGTCCAGCTATGAATTCACAGAGGGCCCGCTATAGTAACTGAACGAGAGACTAATGTCAAATGACAGTACCAATCATGGTGGGCTTTATTATCGCGGACTTTATGACAAGTTCCGCCCGCTGTGAAATGTTTATTGTTTCCATAGCAACAACAACTGTCAACAGCGTAAACTCACCTTCAAAATAAAAGCATGCCAAATTACACTTAAGACATACAACTGCAACGAAAGTAACAAACACAATGCAATATGCTTTTCAATTTCAAAGAACACAAATTGAGTTATTTACAGGTGTTGTTTTGTGTGGTAGAGAGTCGCTTTCATTGATGCGTTTTGCACCCCGGGCGGGCCGTTGTTTTGATATTCCAAACATTTATTTTAATTTTATATTTCGCGACCCACCTATCACATCTCTGCCCCACACTTTGAGAAACGCTGGCTTAACATGCTCAATGAAACTACCAGTACATTCATGAATACACCAACATTTCATGTTTTAAATCAAATTTCCTCTTATACCTTTCCATGTTGGAAGGAATTTATAAAAGCAATGACATCACATTCCCATCCACGATAACCCTGATGACGTTTAATGATGTTAACATGGTTATAATCCACTATAACATGTCCCCTTTATATTTCTGAAATGTTATTACTTACAATATCAACATAGTTAGACCAGATACCAGATAGACTGTGAGACTAAAGTTACATTAAAACAAATCAGATCAGGAGCAGATTTTATATAAAAAAACAACAGATTGGAACATGAATTCTATTGTCCTGTTGTCAAGGTGATCTATGCTGCAGAATATTTGTATTATATTTACTCCTTTGTCTCTGTGAAAAAACCTCCTGTGTCTTCATACAGACCTTGAGCTCTCAGTGTGACCTAAGCCCCTCCTTCATAAACACACACACACACACACACACACACACACACACACACACACACACACACACACACACACACACACACACACACACACACACACACACCACACACACACACACACACACACACACACACACACACACACACACACACACACACACACACACACACACACACACACACACACACACACACACACACACACACACACACACACACACACACACACACACAGGTAAAGGGTCTTGGGAGGGCTTATGCAGTAAGAGATAATTAAAGTAAACACAAGGATCATTTAACCAAAATGATAATATTTAAACACCAATTGGATCATTTAATTGTGTATAAAAAAAAAATGTCAAACAATAAAAACTCAGTTTCATGTGTAATTCATTCAGCACATGTGCAGCAGGGACTTAACTATGATTCATGTGTGATACAAATGATCTTTTACACCAGTGGTACTTAACATCATACCTTCACCCACATACTGTAGTGTGGCAGTCCTTTAGTCACTGCTGCTCTGTTACTAAAGATGGTTATGTCAGTTGGTGCAGAGCATTTTACAACACCTCAAACATGTCTCCAGAGATTTCTATGAAATGATCTGTAGTTGTTTACATTGCTGAGAAACCTTCCATGATTGCTCATGGTGGTCCCCAGACTATGATACTTTGCGTGGCTCAACAGCACCGCCTACAACGCAGCCCCTATATATTTCAATATTCTACAGGTATGAAATTCAGTGGTTATATGTAACACATGAGATAACCAAAAAAGGTACATTTGAGCGAGACATGAAACCAAGAGGAAGTCGGCTCGTTTGAATTGTATGCTGTTTGACCATTTCTGGGTTTTGTATTTGAATGAAATCTCCTACAGATTTAATTTGATAGACATCAAATTCAGACTTGTACACTTGAAATATTACAGAGCTGCTTGAGTTGTGTTCATAATTGTACCTACTTCAAACGATGAAAGAAACGTTCAAAGATTCAAAGCTGGGTGGTTACCATGTTATATTTCACCAATAGACCCACTTTAGCAGAGACATAAATAGACTCAAATGAAGGTCCTGCGATCTGAAATGGAAAACCATCTCTCCATCATTGTTTGCAGTAGATAAAGAACGGCGCAGTATGCACGTCTCATTGTGCATATTTTGAAACCAGCAGTCATGCCCTGACAAAAGCCGCACTGAGATTGTTTATAGAAGGCTCTCATGGATGAAATGCTTTTGTGATATAAAATAGATTGTGTTAGTGTGTGTGGGCGATGGAACTAAATCATCATTGTGTATGCATTTGCCCGCATGTCTGTGTGTGTGTGTGTGTGTGTAGTAAGGCATGTGTATTCATGCACGTGAGTTTACACAGCTGTCAGATAGCGGGCAGCAGCATAGACATGTATTGTTTGTGCTGCTTTACCTGCCTTTGGCAATGAAAGAGGCCAATTATGCAGTTAGATTCAAACATTCACATCATCATTATGGATTTGGTTGCTAATCGCAAACAAATTGCTTGTTGAAGTGTGGACACATTAAAACAACTATCGCTGTCCCCTTTGATGAAAAGGACGACAAAAGAAAATATGTGAACTACAAAAAACCCCAGCGGTGTAATCACTCCCGGGTCTAATTTTAGAGGATATCCTTTTTGTGAACAAAGACATCTCTCAGTGGATCTGGGTTGAGCCACGGTCGAAGCTCCACGGTCTCCTGAGAAAGGGTGGATTGGGAAAAGATGGAGCAGAAGAAGGCGATATGAGAGCTCATGGCCAGAAAACACTAAGCTAATTAGAGAATCATGTGCTGCATAGAGACAATTACATTTTTCATGCAATATAAAATAAATACACTACGAGAATGTCTGAAACATCACAGATTACCATTAAGACAAAGGTTTGGGCAACCATTCAGACCGGTGTACCTTTAGTTGTTGAATTAGCTGTTATTAAAGATCTGCCTCCACTTCACAGAAGAAAATAAAGTTGAAATCCTCTCAGGAGCATGAAGGTGTTCAGCAGGGCCGGACTGGGACCATAGGTCAGGCCGGACTGGGACCATAGGTCAGGCCGGGAATTATACACCCAGCCAGGCCACTACCATGTTTTTGGGGCGTTTTGCTGGATGTATCGTCAATATTTACAACGTTGCTGCCCGTAGTGACGTAGTTTAAATACTACCCAAATAGAAACATATGGACATAGGATATTGTTAAAAAAAGTGTGCATATGTATTTGGGAACCTATCCATGTGAACATGTTTTATTTTGGGGTGGACCTCAAATCCCATGGGGGGTCCGGGGGATGCTCCCCCAGGAAGATTTGTTTTTCTATTTTGGAGTTAAATGCATCAATCTGGCGCACTTTGAGTAGGCTACTGCATCTGCACTATCTCGATGCAACCCGCTTCTTTCATGCTCTTCAATTCTTTGGTGAGCATGCTTCCATGCCTGCATCCTCCTGAGACACAGCCAGCAATATAGAGAGTGCGATGATTCACAGTCCATTTTAACCAAGTGAATTGATTCAAGTTAACCACTTTCTATTTGTTCCATCCTTGCTGTGGAATACTTTGGGAATGGCTTTCTTGGAAGTTTGTTGTGGGTGGTGGGCTGAGGGCGAGCAAAATAATGAAAAGGCCTCTGTGTCAACTTCCTGTGTGTCTCTTTCGCTGTCTTTCTCCTCAGTTGCAATTTCCCTTGTGCTGGACCCTGACTCTTGACTTGTCTTGTCAACCTCCTCAGCATCTGCTAGTACTGAATAAGAACCAGCATAAGGATTAAACTCTTATCAATAACTATATAGTAACTTATTGAGAGAACATGAACAGGCTAGCTTGCTTATACTGTTGTCATTACATTTCCTTTGGTTTTGTTCAGTGTTTTCATAGTGATAGCCTATTGAAACAGTTTCCTCTGCCAGTTCTGTCCCAGCACTGAGCTCTGCCTGCATCTCTCCCTCAGGGTCATCGCCATCAGCATCATCTGATAGTGGAACTGAATAAAGAGAACATGTAATCATTACATTAACAACTATTTATGAAATAACATTATTCAAGAACATACAGTATTATACAACATTTAGTTGACCCTGTATTTGCATGGCCTAATACCATAATGATTGTCTCCCCTTTGTTGCACAGACAACATCTCAAGGTATTCACTCACTGTATGAGGGGTTTGTCGCCCCACAGTTAGCTGCAGTCTAACGGTTATATTACATATATTTGCCTTGAGTAACATTAAGGACATGTTTGGGTTTTTTGTAGCCTTTTAGTCTCCAGTCACACAGAGCCTGCCACTAACTTGGACTGAGAAACTGTGTTGTTGACAGTCAGTCGATGTGCACATCAGGCTACAATATAGAAAGAAATGTGGCTCATAGTGTTTGCTAACTTACTTCCTGCTTCGCCATTCTGTACCATACGGGGGGTTCTGAATAAATCTGTGATTTTAGCACATTTCGCTGCTTCCTCCTCACGTGCTTTTTCTTTTTCTCCCTTTCCCCCTCTGCGCCACCTTTCCTCCTTTTTTTTTGCAGGATGGGGGTCCATCGTTCCACAACAATTAACGTTACCATCAGTTTCAGTCTGTCCAGTCCACACTAACTTAAACGGCAGCGCGCTGGTCTCGCTGCGGAGAGTGGAACAACCAATCACATCTTCAATATTCTCCTGAAATGTAAAAGTGCCCATTCGCTAGTCTGAAAGGTGCGTGGTTCTCACTGCGCCTCATACCGGTGCAACTTTATTTTGGACACCTTCAAAATATGCCGCATTCATGGATTTGGCCTGCAGTCACAGCATCTGGGCTGAATTAAACACGTATTATGTTAGTGCTGTGTGTTTATTAGAGGCCAGTAGGCCACATCATATTATGCCAGCGTTGCGTTCACAAGACATATAAAAAATAAAAAATTCGCAGGCCAGCGGGCGTTGGTGTTCAATAAATGTCATGAAAATGTGTCAGTTTGATTGTATACTTCAAAATCAAATATTTATTCCCAAACAAATTCTATTGGGACTAAAAAACCTGTTCCAATAAAATGTATTACAAAATCGCCAGTAGCAGGGCTTTTCAAAGTGTGGGAAAGTGAGCCTCCCCTCAGAAAACATAAGAACAGCCTCACAAACGTATTAAGATCTAAAGCTTTGGTGCGTTTTGATTCAATGCTGAGTACAGCCAAACTGACAGTCTCTTCTCTGTCATTGTAGACCGCAAATACCTCATTCCTCCGTGTACTTGGGTCCGAAGGCACCGTCCCGTTCAAATGAAATAGCCGCCAATCACATTTCCTCGCTCGCGCCAGGGCTCGGGTCTTGTGCTGCATTCACTTGCACTCGGACTCGACATTAGGGATTTTCTCTCATAATTGTCCGATGAGCCACAACTTTTATTTCAAAACAAAGCTGCCAACTGGGGTGCAACCGGTAGATCCGCCCCTGCTTGACCGGTTCTTGTTTTTGATCAAAGTCAATGTGGAAAACCCACACTCACACAGGTAGGCGGAGGTGAAGGGAATGAGCACTTTTACAGCCTTTTTGGCGAGGTGGGGGAACTCGGTCTCCACAGACAGCCAAAAGTGTGCAAGTGACGTTTTCTGCGCTCTCACTTTAGGTAACTTCACTAAAAATCGATCCATGTTGCCGCTCGCATAAAGTTAGCTGAAGTTAACTAGCTAGATTTCACTGTTTCTCGTTATTTGTTTCTCACGCTGCGCCTCCCCTGAAGCTTTCTGGCTCCCCCCCGGGGGGGCGCGCCTCACACTTTGAAAACCGCTGACTTAAAGGAACAGTCTGAATGCATTGATGATAGATTGTAGTCTCTAGTAATTTGTGAATCCTGACCCTAATCTCATAATTGGACAGCCTTCTGGGGAAAACCTGGTCTGATTAAGAGAGACGGCATTCATCCTACTTTGGAAGGTGCAAATCTCATTTCGGCAAACATTTCAGGGCTTTGTGGACTTAATCCATGACAAACTGGAGTTGAGACCAGGAGGCGGAGTCGCAGTCTTACATGCTTCTCTGCGCTCTCTCCTAGGCAGTCATCCATAGGAATCCCGAACCCAATAAAATACCCAATATTAACGGTGTGTGTGTCTGCCAAAGGACAATTTAAGGTAAAACCTAATAGAGGTGTCATACATAATAACCTAATAAAAGTAAATGTAACAACTACTACAGTGCAACAAAACAGGAATATTAAATGTGATCTCTTAAACATAAGATCTCTAGCATCTAAAGCAATATTGGTAAATAATTTAATATCAGATTATAATATTGATATATGCTGTCTCACTGAAACTTAGTTGAGACATGAAGAATATGTCAGCATAAATGAGGCCACTCCACCCAGCCATATCAATACTCATATTGCCCGAGGCGTGGGCCGAGGAGGTGGAGTTGCAGCAATCTTTGACTCAAGTTTACTTATCAATACTAAACCAAAATTAAATTATACCTCCGTTGAAAGTCTCGTTTTTAGTCTTACACATCCGACCTGGAAAACTTTGCAGCCAATCTTATTTGTTACAGTGTACCGTGCACCAGGTCCTTATTCAGAATTCTTATCAGAATTCTCTGAGTTTTTATCAACTTTGGTTCTTAAAACAGATAAAGTAATTATCGTAGGTGACTTTAATATTCATGTTGACGATGATAAAAATAGCCTTACTGTTGCATTTAACTCTATATTAGATTCTGTTGGTTTTTGTCAGAGTGTAAATAAACCAACCCACTGCTATAATCACACTCTCGACCTTGTTCTGACTTATGGTATTGAAATTGAGCAACTATTAGTCGAACCGCATAATCCTGCTTTATCCGACCATTTCTTAGTAACTTTTGAAGTACTATTACTAGACTACAAAGCATTAGTCAAAGGCTCCTGCAGCAGAAACCTATCTGTTAGTGCTATAGCCAAATTTAAGGAGGAGATTCCACCAATACTTAACTCGATAGCATGTCTGCATGTAGGGGAGGAAACTTATACAAAATGTCCACCACCCCAAATTGATCATGTTGTTGATAGTGCTACAGATGCGCTGCGAATAAAATTAGACTCTGTTGCTCCTTTGAAAAAGAAGAAAATAAAACAACATAGATTAGCTCCATGGCATAATGCCGAAACCCGCAAAATAAAGCAAAAGTCTAGACAACTTGAAAGGATATGGCGTTCCACTAAACTTGAAGAATCTCGTTTAATTTGGCATATTACTCTCAATGAATATAAGAAAGCACTGCGTAAAGCGAGAGCAGCCTACTACTCTTCATTAATAGATGAGAATAAGAATAATGCAAGATTTATTTTCAGCACTGTAGCCAGGCTGACAGAGAGCCATAGCTCGATTGAGCCTTCTATTCCCATAGCACTCAGTAGTAATGATTTTATGTGCTTTTTTAACGATAAAATTGTTGTATATTAGACCCAATTCCAACTAAGCTGTTGAAGGAAGTTTTTCCATTAATTAGCACTTCTTTATTAAATATTATGAATATGTTTTTATTATCAGGCTATGTTCCACAATCATTCAAAGTAGCAGTGATAAAACCGCTTCTTAAAAAGCACAACCTCGATCCAGAGGTTTTAGCCAATTATAGACCTATTTCTAATCTTCCGTTCCTCTCAAAAATTCTTGAGAAAGCAGTCGCAAAACAGTTGTGTGATTACTTAAAAAACAATGATTTATTAGAAGATTTTCAGTCTGGCTTTAGAACACATCATAGCACAGAGACAGCTCTGGTCAAAGTCACAAATGACGTTCTAATAGCCTCTGACAAGGGACTTGTCTCTATTCTTGTTTTGCACGATCTCAGTGCTGCATTTGATACTATCGATCATGATATCTTATTGCAAAGACTAGAGCACTTAGTTGGCATACAGGGAACTGCTTTAGGCTAGTTTAGGTCGTATCTATCTGAACGCTCTCAGTTTGTACGTGTCAATGATGAATCTTCCACGCAAACCAAAGTTAGCCATGGAGTGCCACAGGGCTCAGTGCTCGGACCTATATTATAAGGAATCATTCTGTAAATTTTCATTGTTATGCGGATGATACTCAACTATATTTATCAATCAAGCCTGATGAAATTAATCATCTAAATAAAATTCAAGACTGCCTCAAGGACTTAAAAACGTGGATGACCTTAAACTTTTTGATGTTAAACACGACCAAAACTGAAGTTATTGTACTTGGCCCGAAGAATCTACGAAACAAATTATCTAAAGATAGAGCCAGAGCCTTTTCTCATCAAGCTCCACATTTGTGGAATCAGCTTCTAGTTTGTGTTCGGGCGGCAGACACCCTATCCGTTTTTAAGAGTGCGCTTAAGACCTTCCTTTTTGATAAAGCTTATAGTTAGGGCTGATTAGATTCAGCCCCTAGTTTTGCTGATATAGGCTTAGTTTGTCGGGGGACATCTTACTTCTTCCTTCTCTCTGTCTATACCTGTGTACTCCCATGTTCCGATTAACCCAGCTTCCCCAAATGTCTTTCTTTTTGGTGTCTATATACGCTGGGATCCGGAGTCATGGATGATCCTGCGGTCCTGTGTCCTGCATCGCGAGCCCTGGATCTTGAGTCGTGGCTGTGGTCCTGGATCATAGGTCCTGGATGGATATCCTCCTAGATTCATCTTCCTATTATACACACATGCATTTCCAAACATTTGGACTACCTATGTTGCAAATGTATTATCTTTTCAATTTACACACGGCATCTATTGCACGTCTGTCCGTCCTGGGAGAGGGATCCCTCCTCTGTTGCTCTCCCTGAGGTTTCTCCCATTTTCCCCTTTAAACTGTGGGTTTTCTTCGGAAGTTTTTCCTTGTACGATGTGAGGGTCTAAGGACAGAGGGTGTCGTATTGTCATACTGATATTCTGTACAAACTGTGAAGTCCACTGAGACAAATGTAACATTTGTGATATTGGGCTATATACATAAACATTGATTGATTGATTGAAATGCTGCAGCTCGTGTACTAACCAGAGTTAGGAAAAGGAACCACATTACTCCTATTCTGGCTGCCTTACACTGGCTCCCTATAGAAGACAGGATAGCATTTTAAATTCTTCTTCTCGCCTACAAAGCCCTTAATGGGCAGGCACCATCTTACCTTAAATAACGCATTATACCCTACTGTCCTTCTAGGGCATTGCGTTCCAAGAATGCAGGGTTGTTGTTTGTTCCTAGAGTCTCTAAAAGTACAATGGGAGCCAGAGCCTTTTCTTATCAAGCTCCACATTTGTGGAATCAGTTTGTGTTCGGGCAGCAGACACCCTATCCGTTTTTAAGAGTGCGCTTAAGACCTTCCTTTTTGATAAAGCTTATAGTTAGGGCTGATTAGATTCAGCCCCTAGTTTTGCTGATATAGGCTTAGTTTGTCGGGGGACATCTTACTTCTCTCTGTCTATACCTGTGTACTCTCATGTTCCGATTAACCCAGCTTTCCCAAATGTCTTTCTTTTTGGTGTCTATATACGCTGGGATCCGGAGGCATGGATGATCCTGCGGTCCTGTGTCCTGCATCGCGAGGCCTGGATCTTGAGTCGTGGCTGTGGTCCAGGATCATAGGTCCTGGATGGATATCCTCGTGGATTCATCTTCCTATTATACACACATGCATTTCCAAACATTTGGACTACCTATGTTGCACGTCTGTCCGTCCTGGGAGAGGGATCCCTCCTCTGTTGCTCTCCCTGAGGTTTCTCCCTTTAAACTGTGGGTTTTCTTCGGAAGTTTTTCCTTGTACGATGTGAGGGTCTAAGGACAGAGGGTGTCGTATTGTCATACTGATATTCTGTACACACTGTGAAGACCACTGAGACAAATGTAACATTTGTGATATTGGGCTATATAAATAAACATTGATTGATTGATTGAGTTTGAAAAATGGTCACTGGGAGGCGACGGGATGATGGAAGTTGGTTTTGCTTCTATACAGTTTCTCTCTATTGAACTGTCTGCTATCTCTACGCAGGTGAAGGCGTCAATCATTTAAGGAACTCCAAAAGTGTCAGCTCTTTCACATTTCCCTTACTGTAGTTTCTCTGGATGCCATTTTAAACACAGCCTTGGCAAACAGTTACAAAAGTGGAACCTTCATACAATTTGAATGCAACAGCAGTTTGTGCATGTTAAAGAGGAACATACTTCTCACTCTTTGCTGCTGTGGCGACTTTTTGCTGTTCGAAAGTGCCTTTAAATGGATGGACGATCATAACATCTCACTGTTGCATTGAGTCAGCACTTTAACACCTCAGCGTCTCTGCTTGTCAGACTGCAATTATTGAAACACTAGACCAAAACATCCTCTGAGAAGAGCTGGAAAGTCATGGATCATCTAACTGAGGTTGGTCAGGCCTGTGAAAGCTCTATCTGCTGAAAACCAAGAGATGCAGTATGTAAAGCAGCTAAACTCTGTCAATATGAGTTGTTGAGAATACATCCGACCTATTCCTGGTCTTCCATTTGGGAATTCCAGATATGAAAAGTATTCCTGTAAAGACTAAAAGCCTTGGCCAACCACAGCACATTCAGATGAAGGAGAGGAAAATACAGGCCATTGGAAATATGTTTCCTCCTACACGCTGTGACGCATTAACCAGCTAATTAACAAGCAGAGCTGTCTAATTGATGTGACTCTGCTCTGACTTCCCTGGGAGGGGAGTCGCTTTGTGAAGGTGAGGTGACTGACTGCAGAGTTTCAGCCTCTGGATGTGAAACGCAGCACACTGAACTGAAACATGACAGCACTGAGGGTCACTCATAGAGTTTGAGGGAGAATGATCGTGACATATTTGTACCGAAGAGTGAAATAGTAAGGATATAACCCTTCGCTACCTAACTCTGACTAGGGAACAGAACAATTATTTATCAGAAATGAAACAAGAAGAAACAGCAATGACAACAAAAAAAAAGGGGACATGCAAGAAACGGGAGCACGTCCCTGGAAAGAGTAAATATCATGTGGAGGAAAACACAGTAATGTCTACGACTACGTCACACAAGCATAACAGGCGTAGATAACAGTGGGTAAAGTGACATTACAACCAGCTGTGCAGTATCTCTCCCCCCCACACCCACACACAAACACCCATTGGATATACTGAGTACTTGTATGGGACTACGTAATCAGGATAAACCTCAGTAATTAAAAACATTATTGTTAATTTGTTGATCTTGTCTTTAATTGCATTGCATTTGATATTGATATTGAGATGAACCAAAAGTAATGGAAAATAATCAGGTTACATTTCTTTCATATTGTGATACTTTGATAATATTACTGATTACATTTTATCAGATGTAACTATTGGAACGGAACGTAATTTTTTTGTAATTTTTCGGAGTCGACCAGATGTTCATGTTACTGTTCTATCATGCAGTGTTGGAGAGCATCATTAGGTATGGTGTTACTGCCTGGTATGGTAACTTGACAGTGCAGTCAAAGTCACAGATCGCTCGCCTGGTACAGACTGCTATGAAAACTATGGAGGTTAAAAAACACCCATCTCTCCAAAACATATACGAGCAGTCCATTATCAGACAGGCAAAAAGAATTGTGTCTGATTGCACCCACATTCTCCACCCAGAATTCCAGCTCCTACCTTCTGGTAGAAGATGCAGGGTTCCCAAGAGCAGGCTGAACCGCTATAAGCACTCATTCCTACCTATGTCCAATAAGCTTCTTAACATTCACATGAAATGAAATGTAGTCAAATGTAATGAAATGTACTTTTTAGATGTTGGCCATGAGGGTTGTGCAATAGGTCGCCATTGTCAGTATGTACGTCTGTGTATTGTGTTTGTTCAAACGGTGTATGACTGATGATATGTGTATGTCTCTTAATGTCTACTATGTTTGTATATGTACATGTATGTGGAACTGCAGGACGGAGTCCAGAACAAATGTCCTTAAGGGGACAATAAAGTATATCATATCGTATTTTAAAGTGGCACTCCCAACCCTGCTGCTCATTAAGGCCGTTTCCTTTATGCTTTATGAAGCGGGGAATAATGATGCCGATGTCAGTCAGTCATTGCTGGCTAACTTTCAAATGTTATGTATTGTCTAACAAAGCTGCTGATGGTCAAACTATTTGTTACACCTTTTACACACAAACAGTGTTGGGTGTAACGCGTTACAAAAGTAACGGAGTTACAGTAATATATTACTTTTTGTTGTAACGAAGTAATGTAACGCATTACTGATGAAATGTGGGTAATATATTACCCGTTACAATGCTCAGTAACGCAGTTACAACACATTTTAACCCGAAAATTAAATGATGTTTTGTTTTTTAAGAATGTACTAACATAGCGAGATATTCCAACACCAGAAAAACATTGTGCGGGTAGATTAGTACACCTGGTGTGTTTACCCTTCAGGCTTCTCGTCAGGTTCTTCGGGGGTGCATAGGCATGCATTGCACCCCCAGTTAAATGTTATGCACCCGTTATTAAAAAAAGAGAACAACAACAAATTGTGTCAGGTGCGCGCGACCTGCTCCGCTGCATGTGCATCATTTCCCAAGTGCTTCCACAGCAGTGACACCTATGAGTGACACACATCTGATCTGTGGATAATCATTTATACGAAAATGGTTAAAGCAACCATCACTAAACGCCAGCAACACTGCATCTACTGCAGACCAGTGGCGGTTTTACGGGGTGGCACGGGGTGGCAGCTGCCACCTCAGAAAAATGCCTTACCACCCCAGCTGCCACCCCAGTTGGCAGCTTTGTTTTGAAAGAAAAGTTGTGGCTCATCGGACATTTATGAGAGAAAGTCTCTAATGTCCGAGTGCAAGTGAATGCACACTGCAAAAACTGCAGATCTAACCAAGTGTAATAATCTTATATTTAGATTCTAAATCTAGTTTGTCTTGATTTGAGTTTAAATAGCTTATCTAGTGCTTTCTATGGAAGATTTTTTGACTTAATTCAAGTAAATGTTACTTGCCTTGTCTTGATAAGCAACTTTGTCTTTATTTTAGTTATGTTTAACGAGATACAAGGGACCTGTCTATAAAACATCCACTTCAAGGCTAGAAGCCGAATTTCAAGTATCAGCTCTGTTAACATAAGTTATTTTCCCAGCTGGTAAAGACAGTAAAAGACACAATTCAAATAAGAATTAACATCTCTTTTAATGATAATCACAAAATGAACTGATAATCATCATAACACACTCTCCTAAAGGATATGGACCAGAATAACAGCGTGTGTGGCGTCTTGTGGGTGAGCGGTTTTTTGATGTCAATGTTGTGAATCGAGTGGCCCATGGTGGTGGTGGGGTTATGGTATGGGCAGGCGTATGTTATGGACGACGAACACAGGTGCATTTTATTGATGGCATTGTGAATGCACAGAGATACCGTGACGAGATCCTGAGGCCCATTGTTGTGCCATTCATCCACGACCATCACCTCATGTTGCAGCATGATAATGCACGGCCCCATGTTGCAAGGATCTGTACACAATTCCTGGAGGCTGAAAACATCCCAGGCGGGTGTGGGGATACTCACAAGTCCCCGGTTGGGTGCTTCGTTGTTGGAGTCTACCCCAGTGGACGAGAGGGTTGCCTCCCTACGCCTGCGGGTTATGGGGGGGAAAACTCTGACTGTTGTGTGTGCTTATGCACCCAACAGCAGTTCAGAGTATACGGCCTTCTTGGAGACCCTGGAAAGAGTCCTGTATGGGGCTCCTGAAGGGGACTCTTTAATCTTGCTGGGAGACTTCAACGCACATGTGGGCAATGATGGAGACACTTGGAGGGGAGTGATTGGGAGGAACGGCCCCCCTGATCTGAACCAAAGTGGTGGTTTGTTACTGGACTTCTGTGCTAGTCATGGATTGGCCATAACAAACACCATGTTCGAACATAGGGATGCTCATAAGTGTACGTGGTACCAGAGCACCCTAGGCAGAAGGTCCATGATCGATTTCGTTATCGTATCATCGGACCTGAGGCCGTATGTTTTGGACACTCGGGTAAAGAGAGGGGCGGAGTTGTCAACTGATCACCATCTGGTGGTGAGTTGGGTCGAGTGGCAGGGGAAGCCTCTGGATAGACCTGGTAAGCCCAAACGTGTAGTGCGGGTGAACTGGGAACGTCTGGAGGAGGCCCAGGTTCAGGAGGCCTTCAACTCACACCTCCGGCAGAGCTTTTCGGGCATTCCTGTGGAGGTTGGGGACATTGAACCAGAGTGGTCGGTGTTCAAAGCCTCTATTGCCGAAGCCGCGGCGGTGAGCTGTGGTCTCAAGGTCCTAGGTGCCTCAAGGGGCGGTAACCCTCGAACCTCCTGGTGGACACCGGTGGTCAGGGAAGCCGTCCGACTGAAGAAGGAGGCCTTCAGGGATTTGTTATCCCGGGGGACTCCCGAGGCAGTTGCAAGGTACCGACAGGCCCGAAGGGCAGCAGCCTCAGCCGTGGCCGAGGCAAAGCAGCGGGTGTGGGAGAAGTTCGGAGAGGACATGGAAAAGGACTTTCGGGCGGCACCAAAGTTGTTCTGGAAAACTGTCCGACACCTCAGGAGGGGGAAGCAGGGAACCATCCAAGCTGTGTACAGTAAGGATGGGACGTTGTTGACCTCAACTGATGGAGTGTTAGGGCGTTGGAAGGAGCACTTTGAGGAACTCCTGAACCCGACAACTCCGTCCTCTATGTTAGAGGCAGAGCTGGAGTATGACGGGGGATCGACACCAATCTCCCGGGGGGAGGTCACTGAGGTTGTTAAACAACTCCACAGTGGCAAAGCCCCGGGGGTGGATGAGATCCGCCCAGAAATGCTGAAGGCTCTGGGTGTTGAGGGACTGTCTTGGTTGACACGTCTCATCAACATTGCGTGGAAGTCGGAAACGGTACCGAAGGAGTGGCAGACCGGGGTGGTGGTTCCCCTTTTTAAAAAGGGGGACCAGAGGGTGTGTGCCAATTACAGAGGCATCACACTACTCAGCCTCCCCGGGAAAGTTTACTCTAAGGTACTCGAAAGGAGGGTCAGGCCGATTGTCGAACCTCAGATTGAGGAGGAACAATGCGGATTCCGTCCTGGTCGTGGAATGACGGATCAGCTTTTTACTCTCGCAAGGATCCTGGAGGGGGCTTGGGAGTACGCTTATCCGGTCTACATGTGTTTTGTGGACTTGGAGAAGGCGTACGACCGGGTTCCCAGGGAGTTACTGTGGGAGGTGCTGCGGGATTATGGGGTGAGGGGGTCTCTACTCAGGGCCATCCAATCTCTGTACTCCCAAAGCGAGAGCTGTGTCCGGCTCCTCGGCAGTAAGTCGGACCCATTTCCGGTGAGGGTTAGCCTCCGCCAGGGCTGCGCTTTGTCACCAATCCTGTTTGTAATATACATGGATCGGATTTCGAGGCGTAGTCATGGGGGGGGGGGGTCTGCAGTTCGGTGGGCTAAGGATTGCACCACTGCTTTTTGCAGATGATGTGGTTCTGATGGCTTCATCGGTCTGCAACCTTCAGCACTCACTGGATCGGTTCGCAACCGAGTGTGAAGCGGCTGGGATGAGGATCAGCACCTCCAAATCTGAGGCCATGGTTCTCAGCAGGAAACCGATGGATTGTCCACTCCAAGTAGGGAATGAGTCCTTACCCCAAGTGAAGGAGTTCAAGTATCTCGGGGTTTTGTTCTCGAGTGAGGGAACAATGGAGCGTGAGATGGGCCGGAGAATCGGAGCAGCGGGAGCGGTACTGCAGTCGCTTTACCGCACCGTTGTGACGAAAAGGGAGCTGAGCCAGAAGGCAAAGCTCTCTGTCTACCGGGCCATTTTCGTTCCTACCCTCACCTATGGTCATGAAGGATGGGTCATGACCGAAAGAACGAGATCGCGGATACAAGCGGCCGAGATGGGTTTTCTCCGCAGGGTGGCTGGTGTCTCCCTTAGGGATAAGGTGAGAAGTTCGGTCATCCGGGAGGGACTCGGAGTTGAGCCGCTCCTCCTTCGCGTCGAAAGGAGCCAGTTGAGGTGGTTCGGGCACCTAGTTAGGATGCCACCTGGGCGCCTCCCTAGGGAGGTGTTCCAGGCACGTCCAGCTGGGAAGAGACCAAGGGGTAGACCTAGGACCAGGTGGAGGGATTATATCTCTTCGCTGGCCTGGGAGCGCCTTGGGATCCCCCAGTCAGAGCTGGTTGATGTCGCCAGGGAAAAGGAAGTTTGGGGCTCTCTGCTGGAACTGCTACCCCCGCGACCCGACCACGGATAAGCGGAAGAAGATGGATGGATGGATGGATGAAAACATCCCAGTTCTTGCATGGCCAGCATACTCACCGGACATGTCACCCATTGAGCATGTTTGGGATGCTCTGGATCGGCGTTTACGACAGCGTGTTCCAGTTCCTGCCAATATCCAGCAACTTGGCACAGCCATTGAAGAGGAGTGGACCAACATTCCACAGGCCACAATCAACAACCTGATCAACTCTATGCGAAGGAGATGTGTTGCACTGCGTGAGGCAAATGGTGGTCACACCAGATACTGACTGGTTTTCGGACCCCCCCAGACCCCCCAATAAAGCAAAACTGCACGTTTCAGAGTGGCCTTTTATTGTGGCCAGCCTAAGGCACACCTGTGCAATAATCATGCTGTCTAATCAGCATCTTGATATGCCACACCTGTGAGGTGGGATGGATTATCTCGGCAAAGGAGAAGTGCTCACTATCACAGATTTTTTTCAGATTTGTGAACAATATTTGAGAGAAATGGTTATTTTGTGTATATAGAAAATGTTTTAGATCTTTGAGTTCATCTCATGAAAAATGGGAGCAAAAACAAAAGTGTTGCATTTATATTTTTGTTCAGAGTATAATGAGCTGCACTAAACTACATTTTCGCATTTCGTTAGCCTAATAGCATAATTGCCTAAGTCATTTTTTGGCCAAATTGTGATATCTGCCTAACTTTACTCTCCTACCACTGCTGCATCACCCTGCCTTATTGCCTATGTCCACAGCCTATCAGAATGCATTTTAGAGTCCAAAATCACTATCTGCCTAAGTCATCGCTTTGACTTAGGCATTTTTGCAGGGCACTTTTCCTTGTTTTCCAAAAACATTCAAATATGACTTGGGCAATTATGCTATTAGGCTAACGATTTGAAATACCTAACCATTCTTTTGCGGTTATTTTAGTGAAAGTAACTAAAAGGTACTGTAACTCATTACATTTCAGAGACAGTAATATTGTAATGTAACTTATTACTTTAAAAAGACAGTAATAAGTAATATATTACATTTTGGAAGTAACTTGCCCAACACTGCACACAAACATGATACAGGGAGTCTGTGCGGGACAAATCTATGACAGACTAACAGTAGCACATTTAACAACGTTAAAATGAATTTCCTTTATAATATACTGTCTGAACCCTGACCCTTTCACATGATCTGCAAGAACACAAAACAATCAAGTTGCAGAGGCTGCAAAAAGAGCTCTTAACCTACACACAAAAGATACAAAAAGTATGATATTGTGGAAAGTATGTAACATACAGTATATGATAAATAAACTTTGAAAATGTAAAAAATGTGTTGAAATGTTACATTGTAATCAATCGTTAGCATAAAAGATTACAGGGAACCAGAAACAGATGGGAGGGTGTGAGACAGACTGACTTCCAAGCCTAAATGACTGTTTGTAAAAAGAGCTCCAACTGAGGTAGCCTGATAATCAGACGGAACTGCCTGTTTGTCTCCAAGATGGTAAGTCATTCAGATCCATGGGGGACTGGGGAGGAAGTGCCAGTGCCCTTCTGGTATTCAAAGGGGCAACCTCCATGTCTGAAAAGTGAAGCCATTACATCTTAATGCCCAGCAGGGGGTGACTCCACTGGTTGCATAAGAAGTCTGATTGTATGTGTCTACGAGAACTAAGCCTTTTCTTACTTCATTTATTACCTCAGTAAACATTTCCCTGACAAGTTAATGGTCTCAAACTATGCAAAAGCACTGTTCATGGTGAAGCGTCGGAAACAGCTTCCTTGTGATTAACAGATAGCTACCACTGTGTTGTTCAGTTTGGCTGTTTTCCGTGTTTTAGTGTTACGCTGTGATCGCTCTAATCGCTCGAGTTTCACCGCGGCTGTCAGCTGTGTTTACTCTCAAGCCGCGAGGGGCGGGGCTTAACTCCATGTAGATACTATGGTAGATACAACAAAACTATTTGTTTGTATTTTACTGTGATTTAATTGTCAATACACATTACAAAATTACACTGATACCGGTTTGTAAATGAATGTACCATGAATTGTAAAATGAATGAATGCGTGTGTATCCAGTCTCACGGCATTTCGTGTTATAGTCACGACATTTAATCTATTGATTCGTGTTCACCAACACGATTTTCCCCTTTTTTTCGTGTCACACAGAACGATTTTAAAAGCAATATATTGCTATGGGTAGTATGTTTCGTGCCTAAACCACGTCTTTTTGTCCGGTCGGGTCTTGGAAGAGCTGTGTGGTTCTTACTCAATATCAAGCGACGATTATTGTTTTTATTTTAAATCGTATAATGTCTGACTTTTTTTGCCATCCGCGAGGAAAATAAATGAGGCTCAGAGCCTCAGAAGACTGAAATCTGTATTTAAAAAAAAAAAGTTTTCCTTCTTATTTGTTATTCTTTTCTAAATAACACACTGTTATTTACTCAACAATAACACACAATTATCCTTGTTTTAATTTATTTGTTTAATTCTATAATATCGGGCTTTTTTGCCGTCCGTCAGGAACAGAAATTCAAAATAAAGTCACCGGAAACAGACGTGTGATACACACCCACTGAAATGATTACCCAAGATCCTTAGCTATGGTTGAAGCTCGGTGATTAGATGTTTTTAGCCACAATGCTAATTGGGATATGGTGTAATGCGATATTAAATTCAATGATTCTCTCTTCTAAACCATCAACGTGTATGTTAGACCCAATTCTAACTAAGCTGTTGAAGGAAGTTTTTCCATTAATTAGCACTTCTTTATTAAATATTATGAATATGTCTTTATTATCAGGCTATGTTCCACAATCTTTCAAAGTAGCAGTGATAAAACCGCTTCTTAAAAAGCACAACCTCGATCCAGAGGTTTTAGCCAATTATAGATCTATTTCTAATATTCCGTTCCTCTCAAAAATTCTTGAGAAAGCAGTCGCAAAACAGTTGTGTGATTACTTAAAAAACAATGATTTATTTGAAGATTTTCAGTCTGGCTTTAGAACACATCATAGCACAGAGACAGCTCTGGTTAAAGTCACAAATGACATTCTAATAGCCTCTGACAAAGGACTTGTCTCTATTCTTGTTTTGCACGATCTCAGTGCTGCATTTGATACTATCGATCATGATATCTTATTGCAAAGACTAGAGCACTTAGTTGGCATACAGCAGGGATCACCAACTACATTTGTCCAAGGGCCAAAATGTATCCAATAGACACTATCGCGGGCCAGCGGGGGGGGGGGGGGGGGGGGGGGGGGGGGTACAGGTACTGCATAAAGCTTAGCAGACTCTTCACGCTAACGAAGGATCAGTTCTAGGCAGGGTTGGGAGGGTTACTTTGTAAATGTAATCAGTTACTGATTACTGAATACATGCTCTGAAAGTAATCAGAATACAGTTACAGTTACGCATCTTAAAAAAGTGTTCAGGTTACTTTTAGAATACTTTTGGAATACTTTCATTTTCCATAACAGATGGGTATGTTTTGGTAAACAGGAGACACTTGTTTTACTGTTTTAATGGCTTATCAAGAACTCAAACACAACATCTTGGTGTCATTCTGGACAGCTCCCTCTCATTGGCACCCCACATAACATCACCCGGACTGCATTCTCCTGCTGTAAACCTTTCCTTAGAATATGTTATGAATTATAAGGTGTCCTTGGGTGCTTTGAAAGGCGCCCCTAAATAGAATGAATTATCATTATTATTATCATCTGAAACGATGTAATAACTTTTAAAACTTTTTCCAGTCACTTGCCCCATGCATTCAGCAGCAGGCCATTCACTTTGATTTGATCCCGTTATAAATCATCATTTCGACAATAAAGAAATGCTACATCAACGTTATCTTGCACATTTGATCTAACCATCTCCGTTTCTAACTTTCAATATAAAAGAGATCTCTCTCTCTCTCTCATCTGCGTGCGGGTGTGGGGCCTCACAGACACGCTGCAGCGCTGTGCAGTGTGCACACAGTTCTGCCGGTAATGAATATTACATTTTGTGAGGAAACTTTTCCACCAATAATTCCAATAAGTATTCCAAAATGTATTCACTTCAGGTTTACGAAAGTAACTGTAATCAGATTACTCGTTTTTCAAATGTAACGCCAGCTGAATACAGTTAGCCTACTTGATTTTTGTATTCTGATTACGTAACGCCGTTACATATATTCCGTTACAACCCAACCCTGCTTCTAGGCTACTGTCCCGCAGCTCCTGCCTCTCTGTTGGACTCTGTCGCAGAGGGGCTGCTGCTGTGGTGCGGAGCCACAAAGCAGACTCTTCACAACGAAGGATCACTTCTTCTTCTTCAAGGAAGGGAAGGTTTCGCAGTACGCAGTCTACTGTCCCGCAGCTGCTGCCTCTCTGTTGGACTCCGGTACTGCACCTTACTCACGAGACGTTGTAAAAAAGAAAATGGGTGGGGGCCGAACGCAGCAACCACTCCGCCAACGCCACAGTCACCCCCGTCGTGCGGGCCGGCTGAGAATGTCTGGCGGGCCGGATGTGGCCCGCGGGCCGCCAGTTGGTGGTCACTGGCATACAGGGAACTGCTTTAGGCTGGTTTAGGTCCTATCTATCTGAACGCTCTCAGTTTGTACGTGTCAATGATGAATCTTCCACGCAAACCAAAGTTAGCCATGGAGTGCCACAGGGCTCAGTGCTCGGACCTATTTTGTTCACATTATATATGCTTCTGTTTGGCAATATTATAAGGAATCATTCTATACATTTGTTATACGGATGATACTCAACTATATTTATCAATCAAGCCTGATGAAATTAATCATCTAAATAAAATTCAAGACTGCCTCAAGGACTTATAAACGTGGATGACCTTAAACTTTTTGATGTTAAACACGACCAAAACTGAAGATATTGTACTTGGCCCGAAGAATCTACGAAACAAATTATCTAAAGATATACTAACTATGGATGGCATTAATTTGGCCTCCAGTGAGACTGTAAGGAATCTTGGTGTTATATTTGATCAGGATTTATCCTTTAACGCCCACTTAAAATCAATTTCAAGGACCGCCTACTTCCATCTACGTAACATTTCAAAAAGCATGCATGCTAACACATGCATTTCCAAACATTTGGACTACCTATGTTGTAAATGTATTATGTTTTCAATTTACACACGGCATCTATTGCACGTGTGTCCGTCCTGGGAGAGGGATCCCTCCTCTGTTGCTCTCCATGAGGTTTCTCCCATGTTCCCCTTTAAACTGTTGGTTTTCTCTGGAAGTTTTTCCTTGTACGATGTGAGGGTCTAAGGACAGAGGGTCTAAGGACAGAGGGTGTCGTATTGTCAAACTGATATTTTGTACAAACTGTGAAGTCCACTGAGACAAATGTAACATTTGTGATATTGGGCTATATAAATAAACATTGATTGATTGATTGATTGATTGAACTATCAACAGAATTGTATTGCCAGGCAACAGCTTGGGGTGAAAACAGTATTTCCGGTCTCGAATTTTGCATAGTAATCTGCAGTACTCATCAACTAAACACATCAGTTTATCCTTTATCCTTACACAACATTGATTGGTTGTTTAAAATGCTTTTGTGTTTTCCCCCTTCGATTCGGAGAAACAAATAGTTTTTTCTTAGTTTAGGATGGCCGAAGACACTACACTACCCATAATCCTCAACTATCGTTTGGGACTACAGTCCGTTTGCTTGACAAAAACTGGGATTAATCTTCAAGCTCTTTGATTGGATGTTGGAGTGGCAGTGTGCCAAGGTTACGCCGAGCGTCAAACAGCTCTATGAAATGGAATGAAACCACGGCAGACTCTGAACTACACATGCTGGCTATTGTGTTTCGCAACATGTTCTATGGCACGTCTCTACAGGGAATTGTAGTTTTAAAAGAGGTTTACTCCACAATTAGAAGTTGCCAGTATTAAACTTTGTACACCCCTGGAGGTTTATGTACGGTGGCCGGCAGGTGCAAACGCTGAACAACGGCCAAAAACGCATACAGGCAGGAAACACCTGCAAATAATGAAATGAAAAACAAACAAACCCTGAAAAGAAATACAACAAAAAAACGCTGCATTTACAGAAATGAAAGCAAACAACACACAAACCCTGAAAAAAACGTAACAGAAAAACACTGCAAATACAAAAACGATATGCAAAGTCAAAAACACATACAAACCCAAAAACATATACACCAAAAGTGCTCCACCTCCAGGCCTCTAGGGGGCGCACTACGTGGAACAGATTGATGTCTGACCAGACATCGAGAGAACGAACAAGTGATGGAAATTGAAGCTGAAGGAAAGAAAGTTGATTGAAGTGGACAAAGTAAATCATGGATCTATCGATTAGATTTATGATTATGTAACACTTCTATGTACTAGGTTGCTTTCAATGAGGAGTAGAAGATAATAGAAATAGAAAAAACAATATTAAATTAATATAGCCGGCTTTTTATTAAACATTCATACAACACTTTCACAAACCCCTCATCCACCCCAGTGAAACTCAATCTGCCATCATGGACAAAACAACAATAATCGAACCCGTGTAGTCTGTAGTTTCTCTCTCTGGTAATCCAATGACCATCAGTCCTTTTTCTGGAGAGTGGAATCCTTTATAATCCTTTCTCTGGTGAGTAGAATCCTTTATAATCCTTTCTCTGGTGAGGAAAAGACAAAAACTGCAGCTCCAAAAACTTTCGTCGGTTCTGCTAGTTCCTGGTTCCCCGCAGCATCTAAAAAGCACATCATCAAACAATTCGAACACTGCCCACACTCTTACACACACAGGGCCCACACCCAGCTGCCACTCATTGAGCCTCATTAACAACCACACCTGGCCTGCTCTTCCTCTCTTCCATCATATGCAGACTCTACTGCCCCAAGTGGGAGCTGCTGTTTATTACAAGGTGAACAACTCACTGCATTATTTGAGTGGGTTACATTCTCCCCCCCTAAATCTGCATGCATCCTTGCATGTTGCACCCTACACTATCTCAGAAGTTAAAGGGGTTAACTGGTATATATAGGGTACAGTGTCAACGTTTAGAGTTTGGGAGAAAGCCTAATCCAACCCACTTAAGATAGAGTGCATAAGTGTCACCAGGGCGTTCCCTAAGGTTTGATATGTTAGCCTATCAGGAGCTCTTCTTTCTCTGGAGGATCTTCTCAGTACCGTTTGCTCTTCATGAGAAGGGACACTACTTTCTGTCTGTGCGTTTTCTTCCCCATTTTCCGTTGGTAGTCCACTTTCGGTTGTATTTGGGCTACATAACTCATTCAGGTTCACTGGAATGTGAGGGAGACTTTCCTCAGTTCCTACAATCTGATGCGGAGGTGAGTGCTGAATTTGGATTTCTTCCCAGTTTTCCTCAACTTTAACTCCATTGGGTTGGAATGCTGGAACTTCAGGATTGAGAGGAGACACATTAAAGCTCAAATCCACTTCCTGACTCTCAGAGACACATTGGTTTTCCATGTGAAAGTCTCTTCCAGCTGTTCCTTCAGTGTGAGGCTCTCCTCCGAATCCACTATTCTCTTGTGTGATCAGGCTACTTTGTTCCTTGTCCATCAATGCGACTGCTGTCTCTTCCATCAGTGTGTCGTAGTGGGAGTAGTACTCAACTTCATCTTCCATGTGAGACATTTCATCTTCAACCTCAGCGAGAGCTTCAAGAACATCAGGAAGTGAAACTGTATTTGGTTCTTGTCTGGTTTTAGATTTTTGTAACTGTAAACGGTAGAAATCCACAGGGCAAATGCAAGTCTCTGTGTAACACTTTTTCAGGCCCTCCTGTGTTCTCTGGCACCACGACATAGACAGGTGAGTCTTGGATTTGTTTAACCACAGTGTATATGGTTTTACTCCAGCGATCAGCAATTTTATGTTTTCCCCTGAAACTGACGTTTCTTACGAGGACTCGGTCTCCTGCTGCCAGGGTAGATTCTCTTACTTTGTTAAGACATAAATAAAGCAGCCACCGTATTCGCCATTCCATAGACAGTCTGTGGTTTGTAAATGTATAACTTTCTAACATATATGAAGAGCTGTGAGCTCTGTGTGCTAACAGCTAACGGCTGATGTTTTGGTTTTCTGACCCAAAGTCAGTGACGGCAGGCTGAGATCCTGAATGCTGATTGGCTAACGCAGTGGTTCTCAAAGTGGGGGGGCGCAGAGGCATACCAGGGGGGCGCGAGAGACCAGGAAGAAAAATGGTTATACAATTAAAAAAAAATAAAGGATATAAAAAAAAAAGATTATAATTTGAAAAATGATTGATTCGAAAATAATATGATGCAGTACAGTACTATTACGTCTGGGTCTCTGTGTTTCGTTAAAGCTCAGCTCTGTGTGTGTGTGTGTGGAATGAGCCATTTTGTGTGTGCGCGAGCGAGAGAGAGCGCACCGGTACCGGAGATCGTTGTTGTTAGCTTCTGGTGCTAGCGAGCTACGCTAACGGATATAAGGAGTTTTTTTAACAACAAAGTGGAGGAGAGTCCTCTCCTGTCAGACTGAGAGACTCAGTGAGCTAAAGGACTCTCTCAGTACTATCTCAGTGGGTCTCAAACGTTTTGGTCACCATTAATGTAAACAATTATTTCCGAGGCACACATTTATATGATCATTATAGTTATAAAAAGATAAGAGAATAAATGAAAAACAGCTATGAAATACTATATGACAGTAAAACAAGAATACAGTTTAAAAGGGTGATTTGTAAAATATCCATAAAGAAAAAGTAAATCTGCTTACAGTTCTGTTTGAAATGGGTGTTGAGAGACGTATCCATAGATCTCTTCATTTTGCTCTCAAAGTGCACCAGATTGATGCATTTAACTTCAATATTTAGAAATAAATCTTCCCGGGGGAGCATGCCCCTGGACCCCAGTATGTGAGGTCCACACACCACCTATAAAAATAGCACTTTACCCCTGCTTACACCTAACGCGAGAACTCGCCCTGCAAATTTGACGTCCCCGGAAGCAATGTGCGTCTTTTTGCATCTTTGCATTGACGCGCCCAAAAATCGCATTGTGTCCGGTGTGAACGCACCATTAGGAGTAGGAAGACATTTTTGAGAAATGACCCCTTAAATTATGACTTCTGGTGATGGGGGGGATTACCTCAAAATATGAGGTAATCCATAATCTTCAGTGTGGTTAGCTATACATCTTCCAAAACTGTGCAACAGTACAGTAGGCCCACACAAACTGCAGAACACTGGTGCTTTGGGAACACTCAAATGATTTAATTCCCATTTAAAATCAGGAGACTAAAGACGAACATTATATGTGTGTGTGTCATACTTGCCAACCCTCCCGATTTCATAGCCCTCTCCCGGTGTCATATTTCTCCCGCATTTCTCCCGATTTCTAACAAAATCAGATTTACTCACGATTGTTTCCACTCGGACTTTAATACAGCTACACCATTGTTTGGTTTCCATGGTAGCGCGTCTCTTTAGCAGCGTGCGCAACTCAAAGTCTGAGATGGTGAGGAAGATGAAAACTGAACAAGAATCGACAACTCGACACTCTGCTCACTCTTTTCCTGTAAAACACAGGTCCAGCCCACACATATGCTCCATGGTGCTACAGGCATTGCCCTTACAACTACAATAAGCATGTACATGTTAATCTACAGCTCCGGCGATCCACTAGCACCGGAGTCTCCACCTGCAGACGCAGCCATCCTCGACAACTACTGTAGCGTCACCTTTGATACGAGTCCAAACAACTCACAGACATACAGGCAACAGTCAGCTTGTTGACTGTTGCTGCTCTGGCCCCTCCTTTCTTACCGCCCGGACGAGAGAGGGTAATGATACACGCTGCGGCCAGGCATGTGACTTATCAGTAACTTGTAAAAATCAACTATTTAAAATAGTTGTGTGAATTAAACGCACAAGGGGTTCTTGAATGAAATAATATTATAAAGGTAAACAGAAATAATAAACGGATAATCTGCTCCTTAAACAAGATAAACAGAGACAGATTTCATGCATGGATCCATTATATTGACAGTTTTCCAGCCAAACAACACAAACAAAATTAAACAGTCCGCTCTGTGATACACAAAAAGTGTCTTTACTGCCTAATCCAGGCTATTGTTCATTGACAAAAAAGGCTGTTGCTCCTGCGCACGTCGGCGGCAAAAACAGAAATGTTTGTAGGCCTTTTCAGGCTGTATTCCACAAAAAAAGGAAACAGGAGGTCCAGCGTGGCACAAAGGAGCGATCTCACCCTGTGTCGGAGAGAATCTCTCTCTATCTGTGCACGTCCTCTCCAAGGAGACGTGCTTCCAGGTCGGTCAATGCAATATCCACATACGGTTACTTTCAGTTACTTCCCCATTGCATTTTAACATATATACATGCTGAGAAAACGTAACTATCCCGCTGAATACCCGCATTCACCACACCCACGCTTCCTCCTCCCGTGAGAACCACCCCTGGCATCCTGTTGACGCGCCCACTAAAAAGCCTCTGGGCGTGCCGCGACAGGTGAATATGCAAATGAGGCTTGCAGAACCACACCATCAAACCTTACATAAAAGTGGACATTTAACGACTGTAGTTGCGAGGATAATACACATGCATCATAGATTTTCATTTCATTTGAATCTAAACTACATGCCTTAACCTTTTCCCCTGCCCCTACAGTTTATAAGAAACACTGAGATCAATTTGCGACTGTCACAAACTTTAGACATCGTAAAACAATTTTAAACGAGATTTTATTGTAGATTATACATTTTACTGATACCAACTATATAATATTTACCTTGTTCATTAAAAATAAAAAATAAATATTTTTTTTAAATATATTTTTTCATTTATTTTTTATTTGTAATGACAATCAAACATGTGGGAAGAGGGGGGGCGGCACCCCTAGCGCCCCTATCGGCCGTCCGCCACTGACAACAATAGCTCAACTCCGCATCACCTTTGTTGTAAGAAAGGCTAGCAGGGCCCCCTCGGATTCCATCATCTGTTTGTGCTACTATATAGCATGTTTTTTTTACTATGAGCACCAACCGGAAGATGCTGGCTCTCACACTTTATCTAAATGAGCTTCACTGCTCAGTCTGACAACTGTAGAGTAAGTAAGTGCTGTAGGTGTACAAGTATAGCCATAGTTTATTTACAATAAGTACAACATTTCCTTCTGTTAGCCTAATCATAGCACTGCCATGTTAAGTATTTGGACTGTTAAAAGCATAAACGTTAATTATTATTTCTCTCAAACTATTGGTAGTGAATGTCATGTTTGTCTGCTGGCATGATTTTAGATCAACCCCGACGTTGAAAGAATTCAAGAGTTCAAATTGTTGCTAGCCAAAGTACACCATTACAGTAAAAGACCTACACACTGTCAATTGTTGCCAATTATCTACAAAAAACAAAACCACCAACCAGCTGAAACAGTGTGCACCACAGCAGTCCTGTGTGAATCACTGAACAACTCAGATATATGTGCAGTGATTCACAAGTCTGGAACCATTCTAATAAGGATGACCAAACACCAGTAATGAGCCACACTGGTGTATTATCTTTAAGTCAACTGTACCAAATATTGACACATTGATTTGGAACGTTGCTACAAACAGACATACATCTATCCTCCATCTATCTGCATACTGTTGAAAACTGAATGATGTTCTTTCCTCTGGGAGCTGGCAGTGTTTGTAGTGTATTCAGGATGGGTGAGAGGCCTTCACTGGTGCCTTTGTGTGGAATTGGTTTGGATGTGTGGTTCTTTAAAGACAACTATTTCAGGATGCATTTGTGTGGTTTTAGTTTTTTTCTTGCATGGTTGCATGGTTGTTTGTTCTCTCGATACAGTTCCTTGTCTCCTTTATGTGGTACACTTGGTTTAGCCCGGTGTTTTTTTTGCTATGCTTTCTGGCAGGGATATTCTCTGTCTCTGAGGCTGTCCTCATGAATTGTGGGTCAGACAAAACAGGACTGGGCCACTTCGGTTGCAAATACCCGCTGGGCAAGGCGCAGTGCCATCAGATGGCTCGACAGTCAGTTTCTGTCGCAGTGCTCGGTGGGGCCAGATGGACACACTGCAAAAAGATTGCAAACAAGTGATTTTATTTTGTGCTCATATTAACATCAAATGTACACTTTTGACCATCACAGGTTATCTACAGGAGTGCATAGACTCTGTGATGACTCTACTCACAATGCGCTGAAGAGATTTTTGGTGCAGAATTCTCTGCACTTCCAATAACTTGTAGCCGGCTCTAGACAATTTTGGATCCATTATACTTACTGGTCTTAAATCTAGAAACCAGTGATGTAAAAGTCAATGCTGTCATCATATAAACAAGACAACTCATAATTAAAGTCTTTATTGAGGAGATCATTGTGTTTTTTGCAACACAGTCAGACATGATTGGGTTGCTTGATTTGTAAGTAGCCTGACAGACACTGGAGTGTCCTATGAGAGACTTGCAATTCACTTCTGCTTTTCTTTTTTAATAGAATCACATTATCTTCCTAACTCTAACCCAATGTTTTCATTGCCTAACTTAAACCATACCTTTACCATAGTTTATTTGCTTCTTTCTACAATATCTGCTGATGGCAAATACAGTCGATGTTTTCTGTAAGAGTACGTTTACATGTTTCCACTTCCTGACCCACAGTGGCCTGGTGCTGCTTCAAGGCATGTTTTCCATTTGGCTATGTATTTCCTTGTCTCATAAAGATTTGTAAAAAGAGGTCATATTAACATAAACTAAGCAAGATCTATAGAATAGTACAACATGATTTGCCAGTGCAGTAGGATTCTCTCCACATACATCCAGAAGAAAGATTAAGTCATTTGCATTTTTTACAGTGCATGAAGAGATGGCCTACACATTTCCTCTCTCCCCCCTTGGGGTGTTCTGGGGGCTGCCCTGGAAGCACTGTCTTTTCCCTGCAAACTTTTGCAGCATCTGCGTCTATATGACATGAACAGAGCCATCAGTGAGCCAACAGTCCCTCAGGCTTTGGGGCGGCTGAGGGTCATTCATTCTGCCCTGCAATGCTCAGAGCTTCTGCTCTTCTTTGTCACAAGCCACCCCCCCTCTCCATCTCCCTCCCCCTCCCGCCGCTACTTGGAGCGCTTACAGCCTCCAGGCAAGGACTCTGTGAAGAGAGGAGGAAAGAAAGGGGGGAGGAGGATGAGGGGATGGAGAGCCTGGCTCTGATCCAGACGTTAGCAGTGGAGGAGGAGGAGGAGTAATGCTGTGTTTGTTTCCAACCCTCTGTTCAGAGACGGAGGCACTGTGAATGGATAGAGAGTCAATGGAGGACGGTCAGTGCTGGAGATGGACACACATTCACAACACGCAGCAGGAACTCATGCAAAGTTATGTTCACTTTAAATGATTAACATGCAGCTAAAACGTACCACATGTGGTCTCATGTGCTGACACACATGCTGACATCTCTCAGTGGATGTCTGCTCATCACCTCAAGCTCAACCTTGACAAGACTGAACTGCTTTTCCTTCCGGGAAAAGATTGTCCCACTCTTGACCTGACGATCAACATCGGCACCTCTGTTGTTTCCCCGACTCAGACTGCAAGGAATCTGGGTGTGATCCTAGATAACAACCTGTCCTTCACTGCAACCACAGACGTGGTTTAAACAGGATGGCGTTTTATCACAACCGAATGTAACTTTATCTCTGGTAGAATTCTGATCAGGCATTAGCTCCGCCTCCTCTTATTTCTTTTTTTCAAGCTAAGGACCCAAAAAAACTTCACAGACATGTTTTATATAGGTATGGCCCTACAATATATTTTTCAAATATAGCATGATAGGTCCACTTTAAAGGGTTGGATTGAAATCAGGAAGAGTTTGTCGTATAGGTTCCGGCAACTCAATCGTGTTTTATCATTTACTTTATTTATTCTTGTCTTATGTGGTTCTTAGCAGATTGTTATTCGCATTGGTTACACTTAATATCTTGGCTTTTAATTCAACTCATCTTTTCACCTGCAGAAAAAATCACATGAGTGAGTTTACCCAACTCCTATAATTGCTTGGAACCGCTTGACACATTTAAAAAAAGTTTTAGTAGAGGAAAACAAAAAAAGTACGTTTCACCAACTCAAAAAATGCAAAAGTTGACTAAACTCTGAAAATTGCTTGGAATCACTTGACACATATATTTTTTATTTTTACCAAAGCAACAGTTTTTACAGTGTGGGATTGCATTGTTTTTTAAATTTAGAATAATTTGAATACGTTCTTTTTAACACACCCTTTAAAAAACTCAGTGTTTGCAGTGATGACATCACAAGGGCTCCTTCAATGAAACGGCAACACGATTTTCATTAGATTTTATAATATTGCAGGAAATAAGATCTGTGGCAAACCAATGTTTATGATATTAACAGATTTTTTCACATATAATCAACACTTATTATTTTGCGTAGCATAATTGCAACCTTCAGAAATAAAAGATAACATTAGGCTATAAATAAACAACATCAAAGTCACATGGCTGCGCATCACCACCGCTAAGCTAAAGGCAGCCTGTTCAGCAGCACAGCTCATGACGTCTCATTGAGTCACTTGTTAGCAACCACTACATTTCAGACACATAAGCGATACGCAAATATTATTATTTTTGTATCTATTTGAGACACTTGTTTCTAGGGTTTTATAATATAACATTTCTTTCTTAGTGTTACTGTTATCCAATCACATTTTAAATTGACCATTGAGCGTTGGCCATTTAAGGAACAGTTAAGTTAACAGTTCACTTATTTTGAAATGAATGCGACAATACAGAAACATATACTGCTTGTGCCTGTAGCGACACCCCCAATTAATGCTGTCTCCAAAAAGTTACAGTTTAGGTCAGGGGCATATTATTTGAGGGTGGGTTAATACACGCTTTACCTTTTTAATTACTATATTATTACTACAACTGTAGTGACATTTATTATTATAATATAGTAGTATTGCAATTATAGCAAGCAACCTTTGTATAACCATGAATCTACAACATCTACTTTTTTGCTAAATGAGGAAAAGCAGGAATACAAGAATGTTTTTCTCTTTTTCCTTATCCCAACTCATTTCGATTTTTCCTAGAACTCTGTATGGTGTCATGTGTCAGCTGTGATCTGCATTATCAATGGTCATACAATAACAGAGCCCACAGGAAGCATTATGCTGCTGGCAATGTGAAGTAAGCGCACAAGTAATAGGTTTCAACTGGTGTTCACATGTTGTTTTCTCAAGGCTGCATTTTTCTTGAATTGACATGCGTCTCTTTTAAGTCGACTTATTATTGTACAAAGAAAGAAAAGGTATCGGCATTGTTCCATGAAAGAAGAAGAAGCTTTCAGCAGCCAGACGCAGATCTCTGAAGAGCCATCACGACAGAGGATGGGAGGCAGGACACAAATGGAATACAATTGCAGTGTTTCTGTTGGTGCTTGAGCGACAACACATTTCCATGGTCTAAGAAAGGAATACAAATCAACATGAGGGTAAAATGGCTGAGCACTGCTCTCATGTTCTTGTTTTATTCACCCTCGGTGTTTCTCTGCTGCTGAGCTCCACCTACGTACTGCAGATACAAATGAAAGGAAGAGAGAGAAAAACGTGCTTCTATTGCGTCTAGATGATTGCCTGCCCTCCCCCCCCCCCCCCCCCCACCACTACTAAAAAACACGCTCACAAATAAACCTTACAAGATACTCAGTGCTCAAATCTCTGCATGGATTAATTTACGAGTTTTCTGTTAACAAGCCTGCTATAGCTAGGCATGCTATCACTGTATACACTGCTCCACAAAAGGCTGGTGAGGCTGGTGAGGCACTGACTCTCAGATTTACAAATATTATATTTTGACCTTAATCGAAATATTCTGTTATTTTCAAAAGCTTTTTTGGTCTGATGTTTCGATTTATTTTAAACAGACCGTTCAACAAAAGGATACCTAAAATCTAAATATTGGATTGTTCTCTCTTAGTAAGATCCCATTTTCATTACAATTGTGGTCTTACAGTGCGGCAGAGGTTATGGCTGCCTCCCCAGGTGCTTTTTTCATTGCTGTTGTATGATGAGACCAGCGAGCCTAAATATCATATATACGTGAAATAGGTTATTTAGAGACTATGGATGGCTAGGATAAATGTAATAAAGGGATCTACAAACATTACATTGGTGACATACAGTGAGATGGTGCAGGCAGGTGCTTAGGGCCCGCTTTCCAGCCAGTTTCTGTGGGGTGACGCATTCTGAGGTGAGGCAGAGCTCATCTGTGCCTCACCTTACCCCACAGTAACTGGCTTGAGCGCGCTCACAAAGTAAGTGCCCGCGCTAAATTAGTTCCAGTTCTCCAGCCAGTTACTGTGGCCTTACGTGAGGCAGAGCTCGTCCCCGCATCACTTCTCATCGCTACCCGTAGTTGTAGCGGAGCTCGGCAAATTTGCTGATTTTGACTATAAAAAGCGAATCATACAGAAATCACATTTACAACACAGATCAGTGGAGACATGTTATTATTATTACTATTTAGTTTTTCTTTAGTTTATTTTTCTGTTACATTGGAGTATGACCTAACCCTGCCTCCCCTGACTGCACGTCGCTGGTTTGTTGTCAATCTTGAGACAGGAGTGGATAAAACAAATCTATCTTGAATTGAATGTGGTATCTTACATTGCAGTTAGCGATAAGGCTAGCTCCCTTGCCGTAAACAAACCTGCTATCTTTGCAAGCTACCAAAGTTGTCGAGAGCTTGCAAGCTACTTAGCATGCTAGCAGTAAGCTTGCTGGCAATATAACTTTTCATAACAAATGATGATTGGCAAGTTTAACCACTTACGCTGAGGGGAACTTAAAGTAAAGCTTGATTTCAGTCTAAAGGTACAGGATTAAAGAAAAAAGACAATAAAACAAGTTGTAAAATGAAACAATTTAATCGCCGTTAGCAAACAGGGCTGTTGACGTCCGGCCGTTCTGTGATTCTCCAGAACACACAGCTGGCCAGCGGCCCACCAAAGGCAGCGGCCCACCGGGATAAGTCCCAACTCTCCCGATGGCCAATCCATGCCTCCCTTGACTGCACGTCGCTGACACACCCCGCTGCAAACTCTCTGCACGGAGGAGTAGTGGAGTCCGGGCGATGCTGCTCCTCCAAGGAAGAGACGCACGTTCACTAAGCCGAAAAAACGATATCCGGTCACAGTGATCTGTTATTTTAAAGTAAAGTCAACACATATCGACCCTAAATATAGCATATATTAAGAACGAGAAAAGTTTTAACATATATCATTTTTTGTTAACATATGACTGTGCGAGGGTGATGACGTCAGAGCATCGTCCTATGTGCCGAGGCTTAGCCCCGGACAGCTCCGACCCAATTTAACCAAAACTTGCTTTATTGCTCAAATGAACCTGCATTTAAAAAATGGTTCCTCTGTTGGGGAAGATGCAGTGGTTGCTTCTCTTAATCTTGGTGTTGTTTACTAATGCTAGAGTAATCTTTGCTAATGTGGGAATATGTATTACTATAATCTACAGTTAAAGTAGCAATTATAAGATGCAAAAAGTCTTGATTGACAATAATTTAAAAAAAATTATGAATTAATATGACTTTCATTAGAACTAAAAACACAGGAAACTATGTGAAATATTTCCCCCGTAGAAAAATATGATAACTGAACGATAGCTAATAATTAGTAAGGCAGCACAAGCAGAAGGACAGCCCGGGGGCACGGCAGAGGACCAGGAAAGGGTCTCGGGCGGACAGCCCAAGGGCAACACAAAGTTCGGGGAGGGGCGAACGCCACAGCGGGCGAAATCAGGGGGACGGGCTCGAGGGCGAAAGCCGTGGCGGCGAAAGTAAGGGGGCCGGACTCCAGGGAGGGCAAGAAGGCGGTGACGGGACAGCTCCGGAGCACGGGCAGGAAGGCAGTGACGGGACAGCTCCGGAGGACGGACAGGAAGGCGCCGATGGGTCAGCTCCGGAGGACGGGCAGGACCCGGTGTCGGCCGAATAGGAGCCGGAGCCGGCGGGACAGGCATAGACGGGATCCTCGACGGAACATGGGCTGGTGTCAGTGGGACCCCCGACGGAACAGGACACTGTATCGGCGGGATAGTCACCGGTGTTGCCGGGACAGGTGTTCCCAACGAAACAAGGGCAGGTGTTGGCAGGAACCCCGGCAGAACAGGTGTCGACGGGACAACCAACAGGACAGGACACAGAGTTGGCAGGACCCTCAGCGGAACCCCCAATGAAACAGGACATGGAGTTGGGAGGACCCCCGACGAAATAGGTGTCGGCTGGACCCTCAACGGAACAGGACATGGAGTTGGCAGGACCCCGAATGAAACAGGTGTCGGCTGGACCCTCAACGGAACAGGACATGGAGTTGGCAGGACCCCCGACAAAACAGGTGTCGGCTGGACCCCCAATGGAACAGGACATGGGGTTGGCAGGACCCCCGGCAGGACAGCAGTCGGCAGGTCCCCCAACGGGACAAAGCATGGAGTTGGGACATGAGTCGGCGGGACCCCCGATGAAGAAGGGACTTGAGAAGGGACTTGAGAAGGGACTAGAGAAGGGACTTGAGATGGGACTTGAGAAGGTACCTGAGAAGAGGCTTGAGACAGGACTTGAGAAGGAACTTGAGAAGGGACTTGAGAAGGGGGCTTGATAAGAGACTAGAGAAGGGACTAGAGAAGGGACCTGAGAAGGGACTTGAGTAGGGACTTGAGAGGGGACTCGAGTGAGGACTAGAGAAGGGACTTGAGAAGGGACTTGAGAAGGGACTTGAGAAGGGACTTCAGAAGGGACTAGAGAAGGGACTTGAGTAGGGACTAGAGAAGGGACTTGAGAAGGGACTTCAGAAGGGACTAGAGAAGGGACTTGAGAAGGTGGTGGGGCCTTAGCCTGCTTGGCTGGGGAAGTCACAAATGTCCTCAACATTTCCATCCAGGGCTTATCTGCCACTTCCTGGCGTGCATGTGAAAGAGCGGCCTCCTGAGCCTCTTTACAAGGAGCCCTCCTCCACACTCCAAATATACACAAAATCTTGTACGAAACTCATCAAGAGCATCCTCAAAAATTACTGCTGGGCCCATACTTGGTCTGTTCGTACTGTCAGGGTTGGGGAAGAATAGGACCCAAATGCAGTAAGAGGACTAAAAAAGGTCAAGTAACAAAAGGCGAACTTTATTAAAAAGTTGAAAACAGAAAAAACAAGAAACTACTTAACATAAACAAAACCGGGGAGCACGACAATAACAAACTTATAAGCAGCCAGGAACATGGACAAAAACGGGCAGGTAACATGGACTTCAAAAACGGCAGGTAACATGGACTTAAAAAACGGCAGGTAACTAGTGATGTTACGTATTGCGCCGAGGCTTCGGAGCGTGTGTCAAGTAATCCCGGAAGTTTTTTGAGAAGCTTGTATCAAGGCTTGTATCGTTTTGGGCCAGTGACGTCACCGATGACAAACGAAGCCTCGCTGCCCCTCAATACCACGTGACTGCTTCAGAAAGTGCTTTAGATCGGTTGAACCACAACGCTCATATTACCCATGGATGTTTAATAAGAACGATATTACCCCTCCTGTACCCGGGCCCGGTGACACGATGGAATTAAGAGAGCTCAGACCCTCACTTATATTGTCACCATCACAGGTACAGATAAGAACCCAATAGCACGACTCAGATACAACCAGTATAGTAATGTTCAGTTTATTCCAGGTCAAGGACAGGCAGAGTCAAAACCAGTAAATCCGTTAGACAGGCAGGCAGGAATCGAAAACTGGGCAGGACAAAACTCGGGACTAGAGCACAACACTCACTGGAGAGCTTGGCGGAAACGACAAGACAATCTGGCGAAGGACAACTGATAATGAGGTG
Organism: Harpagifer antarcticus; assembly: GCA_902827135.1. Taxonomy (NCBI): domain Eukaryota; kingdom Metazoa; phylum Chordata; class Actinopteri; order Perciformes; family Harpagiferidae; genus Harpagifer; species Harpagifer antarcticus. The sequence continues at coordinate 3,171,319 of CADEHL010000900.1, read as the reverse complement.
GTATAAATACTGTGGAGTGATGAGGGAATGAGTAACAGGTGAGGGGAAGGGCTGAGGAGACCAGGTGAGGGAAATGAGCTGATTACAAGGGCCTGGAGGAAAGCGGGATCTGAAATGACAGGAGAGTTTAGATGAGGCATCAAACAAACAATAATATAAGTGTCTAACTTGTGACATATATAGAGGTTGGAACATGTCATAAGTATAAATAAATGAAAGCATAAATAAATGTAGGAATACAAACATGAATAAATACAGGAATAAATAGGATTCAGTGTGTGTGTTGTGGCTCAGCTGGAAAGCAGTTGACTCACAACCGCAGGGTCCCTGGTTCAACGACTGGTTAATAAGTCTTTTTTGTTGTTTATAAAAGCTACAGCTAAATGAGATAATGTAGTTAATAAATGTATTCTTTGATATGGTTTAGCCTTTCTCAGGCTACAACATGGTTAAGTTTACGAATATTATTAAGGAATACAAATCCCTCTTGGCAATGTTTACCAGCCTCTTTAGGTTTATCAATCACAATCATTAAACTGGAATAAATACAATATTGTTAACATGAAAATATGATTTTATGTTCGATGTTTAGAGTTATTTTAAGGCTTTACTCATTGGGAACTCGGTATGAGATAGAGCACACTGTTGAGATGTCCAATCTGCCTGTTTTTACACACTTTGACCAACGATGAAGCCTCATGAGATGAACCCAAAACCAATTGGCTGGAAAGCTTCAAAGCTTCATAAGGCTTCATCTCGCCATAACTACTTCAAAGTTTCATAAGGCTTCATCTCGCCATCACTACAGGTAACATGGACAAGCATAGACGATCAGGGAACAAGGACATGAAGAGACAATGAACAGACAAGGAGCACAGGGAAAGACTAAATACACAGAAGGGTAATCACAGGACAAGAAACAGGTTGGCAGGGGAGGCAGAAACACAAGGGCAACAGGTGAACACAATCAGACACACCAGGGAAACTAAAGACAGGAAGGCAAACACACACAGGTGGTAGGATCAGACAAGCCACAAGACATTTCTAAATAAAAAGGTGGAAAAATGGGTGACAAATCCAAAACCATGACAGTTACATACATCCATTCAATTCCTGATGGCATACAGAGAGGATTTTTTTGTGCCAGGACCTTATTCTTAACGTCAGCAAAACTAAGGAGCGGACAGTAGACTAAAGGAAGACAGACAATCTCCCATCTCCACCATGGGACTACTACTACCAACCTACTGAAGTGACAACCTATACAAATGGGGTACTATATACTTTGACAATTGTGCACAGTATCTTTTAATTAAAAGTAAAGTATATCCCATGAGGTAGTGTAAATAGGCTACAATATGTACAGTATGTGCAAATTGTTCATGATTATAGAAAGGGAGAAACATAATTGACAATGAAGCAGGGAGTTCTCTGCCAGCCAGAGGTGAGGTGTTGTACAGATGTATTGCTTTGCCGTCTGTTTTTATACATATTTGTTTAAAAGCTTTGTTGTCGGTAGCCTGACATTAAGCTCTCCTTTGCTAATAGCTGCTTCTCTCTAACTTTTGTTCATATGAAAATAAATATCTTGAAAGCAGAACAGCCTTCAAAATTGCAAAACACATACATTTTTCTGATACATTACAATGAGAACTTCAGGATCATCTGTCACAAGCCATTGTAGTTAGAGCAAGTCAGATCATAAGGTGTAAATGATCAGCGGATTCTTACAGTGAACTAATCAATTTCAAACTTCATTGGAAACATGGAATTCAACGTGAAACGTGTGCTTTAGGTTGGAGTTATACTGTACTTAACTACCTGTTGGGCTTTGACTTAAGTGACTAGTTCTGAGTGTAATGTTTTTTTGCCTCTGCTTGAATTCCAGGAATGCCCCTGCTAAAACAATATTCTACCACTACCATCATACCCAACATGGACGCTTCCATGACAATGCTCTGAATGTTCATTTGAAGCCTCTCCATCGAACACGCTACATATAAGTTGTAGATGCCTGTGTGTGCCAAGCTGAACACTTTTGAGTCTTGGGATTTATTGGCCTGAACTGTAGAAGTATTTCCTACCACAGAGCCATATTTTACAGAGAGAACAAAGTGTACTCACTGTTCTCTCGGGCAACAACTGCAGCACAGAGAGACGAAAGGAAAGCCCAGCCTAAAGAGGCGTGAAAATGAGCATGCTGGCTGGCTTAGCGGCGAGTTACATGTTACGCTCTCAGGGTCGACCCAGCCTGGCTTATCATAAAAGGCTTCCTCTGAGACATCCTTTTGCAGGATATCAAAGACCTTCTGTGGTGGAGATCCAACTTGAGAGTGATCAAATGGAAATAAAAAGCCTTCACCTTCCTTCAGTCTTTCAGCATTTGGCAAAGGCACTCCGGATGACAGATACTACAGTACACTGTTGGCAAACGGAGAAGTTTTCCCATGAAAGGTGAAGATAGATTGTGAGAGCAGTTTCTGTTATTTTTTCCTCTGAAGTCTGCATGGCATCACCTATGGTTCCATTTTTCTGTGCAGAGCTGTGCATTAAACATATTAACCATCACTATTCCTGTACAAATCCATGCAGGACACAATATTCCCATATGCTTGTAATTAATATATATATACTTCAACATAGTGTAGCCTTGTACATTCAAGCCACATTGTCATGTACTAAGTTGCTTGCAGTGGGGTCACAACTGAAGGCGCACTATTTTCCTTCAATCTACATTTTAACATGGATTGTTTATTTTTCTACAAACAGAACAATCTTCGATGTAACAATTAAGAAAACTCCAAATTACACAATGGAACTGCGTTCCCATCATTACTAAAAAGACACCTTTGACAAATATTCTTATTGGTGTTTCATTTTTTTCTATAAGGTTTTTCCTACAGACACATTAATGACATTGTGTGTGGGAGATATACAACTTTACAAAGATCATTGCCATTATAATGCTAGAGACAAAGCGAGGTGTTCTTAGATTTAAACGTGATTCATTGAAACAAAACTTCTGATTACGTTACAACTGAGCGTTAAAAGTTACATTGTTTAATTTACTAAACTGACCCTTAAGGTAACGTTTGTAAGTTCATTATGTTAAGTAGCCAACATCATCATTAACATTACCTCAGTCAACTTTGTAATATTTAAGCTGAAATAATGTTGTGTATGAAAGTCATGTGTTCGCTGCTTTTCACACTTCAGCACCTGACTTTCTCCTTGGCACAAGTTATAACACAGCCAGACGTCACCACCTTACAGTTTTAAACTTTCCTGCAGTGATTAAGCCTACCAAGAGATGAAGAGCTAATGAATGAGCCAACAGCTGAGCTACCAGCTTTAGCTGACAGAATATCTTGGGTGGTGTTTAATGTGCATTATGAAAACACATTAAACAACATCTTATGGTCTGACCTACAGCTGGACACTATATATCTGACATCATATCTATCAATGGCTTTTGGACGTTTCCATCAACTACATTTCCAACGTTTCCTTTGATAGCTTCCGGACAGTTTGGGCTAACAAGTAGAGCTTCACCATGTCTTCACCATAGCAGGGCGATCCCACCTCAAATACATGCTCCTGATAATCAGTAATAACAGCGATTTATAAGGCTGTTGCATACATAAAGTAAAGCAGAAATTGTGAATGCATTACTATGATGTTATAGGGAAAGGCCCCAGGAGTATGAGGGGCCGTGGAGGCCAAAATTCAAACTCACCTCGCACACACACTACTGAAAACATCTGGCCTTGCACACGCACTGCTGAAATACTCTCACATTCACTACTGAACACCTCACACACACACACACACACACACACACACACACACACACACACACACACACACACACACACACACACACACACACACACACACACACACACACACACACACACACACACACACACACACACACACACACACACACACCACACACACACACACACACACACACACACACACACACACACACACACTACTGAACACATCTGGCCTTGCTCACACACTATTGAAATCCTCTCACATTCACTACTGAACACCTCACACACACACACACTACTGAAAACATCTGGCCTTGCACACACACAACTGAAATACTCTCACATTCACTACTGAACACCTCGCACACACACTACTGAAAATTAACCTCACACACAGGCAACTGAAAACGTTTTACTGAAAGGTTCTCAGTAGGGAATGTGTTTCACCTGTGTGTGAGGGGGATTCTTGCTGTAACTAAGGCCCATTCCCAAACCGCCCCCTACACCCTACCCCTACACCCTACCCCTCCGTTTGCGCATTCACGCGGAGGGTCCGCCATATTGAGGGCTGTTCCAAAGCAACGAGTGTGGAGGGGGAGTGGGCTATCAAGCCCTCAAACAGCGAGTCTGCAGCGGTGCTGACTTGAGACCGGTCTCTACCTGACCGGAGTCACGCTGTGTGTGTCCGTCAGGAAACACGCTGTTTACAAGTAGTTCCAGCAAACATCCACTGATAAACTGCGATGTTAACAACCTCATGATGACCTCATATGTTTTTAACTTAGGATCATACCTGTGTTTAGTCTAGAAAAAGGTAAATGTGTGCATTTTATTATAAAGTTGTGTATATTTACAGACCGTTGCAAAAACTAAGAAGCTTATAAACATCAGGTTTAAAACTAAAAGAGCTTTGAAACACAATGAAAGATGTTTGGAGTTTTATTTGAGTTATTCATTTAAACTTTTGGTCTAAGAGAAGCTGATTTAAAACCGTTGTTACATACAGTTACGGCATTTCCTGTTTCTGCCGGAGAGAGGGGAGAGAGGGGAGAGAGGGGGAGAGAGGGGAGGCCGTCCCAAAGCTTGCTGCTGTATTTACTCCCTCCATCTGACAGGAGGGAGCCTCGTTGAGCTGCGAGTGTGGCTACAGACGGAGTTCACTCCATCACGGAGGGGTAGGGTCGAGGGAGTGGTTTGGGATTGGGCCGAAGTCATTGTAACGGAAGTCATTGTAATGAAACGGAAGTCATTGTAATGAAACGGAAGTCATTGTAATGAAACGGAAGTCATTGTAATGAAACGGAAGTAACAAATAACAATACTGCAGTGATACAGTAGGTGGCGATACATTTTTTCCGAGCTTTCCAAAACTTTTTAAATAATTGCACTAAACGGGGTATTTTGTAGAACTTCCATTTCCTGCCGATGGGGGCGCTGCATAACTACGTAGCCTCGATTAAAGCAAACAGAAGAAGACGACACTTATCAACAAACCCCCGCAGCCCGGACTTGTATCGGAGCAACGGAGGAGTGATGAGGTATCTAGAGATCTGAGTCCAGCGGGCTGCTTGTGTTTCTGCTCCTCACAGGACATCATATGACCAGCAGATCCTGTGTGAACGCTCTACGTTAGTCAGTGGACGTCCGACAACATGCACACTAACTTATATTGCAGCTATAGGCTATACTTTGGTTTAAATAGCGTGAATAAACTACATTCATCCAATTTCAGAAGGATTACCTTTTAACAAATGTTGTAATTCTTTCATTTCAATTTGAGTAAAATCAGAATCAGAACATTGAAGATAAAACATTGTATTGTACTCGGATATAATGAAAAGACTACGTCAGTCGAAGCTCAGCTTTGGTAAGGAAGAGAGAGGAGAGAGAGAGAGAGAGAGAGAGAGAGAGAGAGAGAGAGAGAGAGAGAGAGAGAGAGAGAGAGAGAGAGAGAGAGAGATAGAGAGGAGAGAGGAGAGAGAGAGAGAGAGAGAGAGAGATGAGAGAGAGAGAGAGAGAAGAGAGAGAGAGAGATATATATAGAGAGAGAGAGATATATATAGAGAGAGAGAGAGAGAGAGATATAGAGGGAGAGAGATATATATAGAGAGAGAGATATATAGAAAACACCATAAGAAATGAGTACTTTGGTGCAGATCAGCTGCACGGAACCGTTATTACGTGTCAGCTGTTGTTGATATTATAGCTTTTTTAGCTGTCAACCAGCTCCCTCTCAGAGGTGACCACGATTCACTCCACAGCATGTCCGAGTCAGGCAGTGCATAGGAACATAAACCATGCCCAAGGCGGGCTAAACAGTTAATCGTCTCCATCTCTTTCTCTCCGAGCGCAACGATGAGGAAGCTGCCATCCTTAACCAGTGTGCCTTGCTCGTGATTTACCAGTGTTTGTGCTGACACGCACACAATGTTTCAAAAGTGGTTTCTATGTTGCCCTTTATTTGTGTATTTGCGATAAGTGTGCGTCTTTACGCAATGCTGTTGGCCTTGCTGTTTGATATATATTGGCCCGCAGCACATGACGGTTTTGTGTGCCCTCCCATGAAAATCATATGCCCTCCCTTTTAGATGTGTTCTGGCGCCGGGTCTGAGAATAACAGCTAAAGGTAAGCATATCTCCGCTTTTTGCTACCTAAAGCTAACACACTAAAGCCTAAAGTGTTGTGGGGGTTAACAGGCAACGAACGAATATGACTTACCTTCTAGAAGTCTGGTGGATTTTTGTCAACTCCAGTCCAGTCAGTAGAAAGAAACGTTTTGCTGCAACCTGCTGCTGTCTGTGTGAATCTCAGAGTGGTGTACGCGAGTATCAGAGTGGTGCGCGGGAGTATCAGAGTGGTGCGCCAAGTATCAGAGTGTTACCATGGTAGCAGAGGGAGAGGGAAGGGCTGCAGTATGAGCGTTGGAAGCTCAAATCAAGCGACTCGCTGGCTGTGTATTTGTTGTTAAATATCAGATAAACTACTGCGCATACATGACTGGCGAGGCAGTGTGTGTGGTGGGGGTGCCAGTGGGGGGGCCAACAAATATATCAGGGTGGCCATGGCCCCCCCTGGCCCCCCCTGCTGGCGCCACTGTGTAGTGATCACTAATTATCTAGGTTACATAATTCACTCATGGAACTACGGGTTGGTGGTATTGTTTCCACACAGACACATGATGTTGACTACTTATTGTGTGCCCCCCCCTTTCTTCGTTCTCTTGTCTCCCAGGGAGACTGCTCCTGCCTCCCAGGGTTACCGCTCCTTCCTCCCGAGGACTTTGTGCCCGCCTCCGCTGCGCGCTCCTTCCTGCGGCCGGGCTGCGCTCCTGTTTTCTCCTGCTTAATAAAGCCAACTTTGCACCTTCGATGCACCGCATCTCCCTTCTCTCGGCACTACAACGTTAACGTTATTTCTGGAACCAACTGGAAATGTGAGATTCATATTTTTCAGATACACAGATCTTATAGTGAGGTTAATCTCATACAGTGCGCTGGTCTTCAACACTACTGTGACGCTAGCTGTCTGCATCGTCGAGCATAGCTATTTTAAATTAACAATAACAATGCACACAGTTACCTAACTAGAAAACTAACTAATGTACAAGCATGACCTTATTTTACCAACCTCACAGAGAAGCCTTTTGTTCTACTGTATAATCCTTCTTAATGATTTTACACTTCTCTATTATGTATTAACTTGTATGCTATGGATAGCATCGTTAGCACAGATGTAGCTTTGTCTCGCTCGTTAGCTGAATAAAAAGACCAGTAAGAAATAAAGTGCTTGAATTTCACTTACCGAAGAAACTGCATTCATGGACGTTCTTTTGAACCGCTGAGCCATAAGATAAGTACGAGAGGCCGTCTAGCTCACAACTCATACTTGGTCTTACAAACAATATCAGAATCTCACATGTACACCACCAGACTCTTTCACACACAGCATCATACCGTCTTTAACGTACTGTCATTCCTTCCTTCATTTACTATCATACATAAATAACTATTCTCTCTCACACACAAAAACAAAATCTCTTAAACGCACCATCATACTCTCGTACACACACCACTCTCGTCTTTCACAAACAACTATAATCTAATAGAACATTGTAATAGTGTATGTGAAAGAGGATAGTAGTATGTGTGTAATTGGTAAACAATGTAGGCCTATGTAAGACAGAATAATAACCTATGTAAGAGGGAATAGTATTTCATGTTAATAACAATAGTCATATATGTAAAACAGAATAGCAGTGAATGAAGGGCCGAATAATAGCTTATATAAGAGGTAATAATAGTTAATGTGAATGATTATAGGTATGTGTATAAAACAGAATGATAGGGTGTGTGCATTAGAATAGGTATGTGTGTGAGAGAGTATGATTGAAACAGAAGTGAGTTTGATTGAAAAGGAAGTTGGACTAAATTCTCAGTTCCTGATTGGCACTAAGTTTTTTGTTTGACGGACACCGCCCACAATGGCAGTAGACTGCTAGCCTACTAATTTTCCCTATGCAACCTGATGAGTAAAAGGGTCAAGTCCGTCAGAAAGCAATGACTGTAAGTGTAAGTGTAAGCCTAACACTTACACTGACTGTAAGGATTAGTAACATGTATTGTGTTTATGTGATGACATTTGGAGATGTTTAAACTGCGTTAGCATTCGCGCTAGCATACACGCTAGCGTTAGCCATACTAGCCTGTATACATGCTTATTGCACCGCTAGCATTAGCTATATTTACCTTGTTTACACTTAGCAGTCCTATGTGTTAATCTGTGTATGTTACACTTGCATGTATGAGATCCTTAAGTGCCTTGTATCTTCTTTTTTTATAGTTTCACTCCGTTTGAATGTCAGTAAACTGCAAATAATTCAATAAAGGAGCATGGCTGCTCATTCCCTGGCTCTCAAAAGAGTTTGGCTGGCTGTTTAATCTATGTTCACACTGAGACAGTACAACACTTAGAGAGAACAGTACACCTATTGTGTAAGTACATACAAGCAGGTCACACAGTATGATCACAAATAGATATTTTTTAGATCTGATCAAATATGATCTATTCTTATGTAACAAGACATGAAACTATAAGTGTTAATTAAGTCTAAATAACTCAAAATGAGGTACTACTGTCTTATTAGGCCCATATTGAGCAGAGCATATTAAGACCAAAACTCATGTACAACAACTTCCTTACTTGCAATAAATAATTGACTTTATTTGATCATTTCAGTAAAAACTAACGTTCATATTTCTCTCTTTGATTATAATACTGATGAACGTTCAGAACAAAGCAACTTACCACATACGTTTTAAAAAGCTTAATAAGCACCGTAACTTTGATGATATCATTTCTCCGTCATAATCGGTTGTTTCCATGAACGGCCGAATGTTGTGTGACGGCAAATGCTGCGACCGCAAGGCATTGTGGGGTAGCATTTTCTCCTCTCCTTTCGTAAGGGAGGTCCAGCGGTTCCTAAGCTAAAGGAGGTTATAAAGGAAGTTTGAAACCTCCTTTCCTATCATCTAGAGAATTCGAACGGCTCTTATCATGGCTGCCACAGAGGGACTTCCGGGTCATTTCTGTCACAGTCTGCTTTCTCACTCACCTATTTTCTGCATTATCATTCCTTAGTCACCTGGTAGTCACACCCTGTCTCTCTCTCTCTCACTCTGTTACACCCATCAGCTCCATTAGTATTTAGGCCCACTTCACCTTCACCTCAGTGCCAGATCGTACTTCGCAGCATGCTTGTCTTTCCCGCACTACTCCTCAGATTGCTCTCCCGGTTTCGACCCTGCCTGTCCCTGACCAGCCTGCCTCGCCTGCTCCCTGACCCGTTCTGTACCTGCGACTCCCGTCCTGCCTTCTCCCGGAACCCTCGCCTGTCCCTGACCAGCCTGCCTCGCCTGCTTCCTGACCCGTTCTGTGCCTACGACTCCCGTCCTGCCTTCTCCCGGAAACCTCGCCTGTCCCCGACCAGCCCTTTGCCTACTATCTGCCGTGTTGTCTCCTACCAGCCGATTGCCTCTAATAAAGCTGGTTACCGACTATCTCTGGTTTCCCGTGTTCTGCATTTTGGTCCTCAGCTCGTTTGTGACAGAACGATCTGGCCAGAAATGGACCAAGCAAACACCGGGTCTCCTAGAGACCGCTTTGAGAGGGTTGAGGATGCCATCCAAAGACAGGAGGTCACAATAGCTACCTTAGCTATCGAGACCCACCAGGCAACCTCAACCCAGGGACAAACGCTGGCTCACCTGACCTCCCAGATGCAACAGATGGCCGCCACCGTACAACAGCTAGCCGCTACCATGGCTGCTACCGTCCCTCCGCCCGCAGCTCCGATGCTCGCTCCAGCCCCTGGGTCGACGGGATACGCTCCGGAGCCTCGTGTGGGAACGCCGGAACGCTACGCTGGTGAGCCGGAGGGATGCAGTCCTTTTCTCACAAACTGTTCCATATTGTTTTCACTGCAGCCACACACCTTCGCCTCCTCGGCGGCTCGGGTAGCTTTCACCGTTAATCATCTGACGGGGAGAGCACGTTTATGGGGAACTGCTGAGTGGGAGCAGCAGACACCAGCCTGCGCCTCGTTTGCTGCATTTTCCGCGGAGATGCGGAAGGTGTTCGGTCCCGTTCGTCTGGGTCCCGACGCTGCTGGAGGCCTGCTGAGTTTGTGCCAGGGTTCCGGCACGGTGGTGGATTACGCTATTGACTTCCGCACCAGCAGCCGTCGCAGCAGCTGGAATGAGCCGGCGCAGTGTGACGCATATCTGAGAGGATTAGCGGATTATATGAGAGATGAGCTGGTTTCCTATGATCTCCCTGCTTCCTTGGATGGGTTGATAGAGCTCACCTCTCGGATTGACGGACGAATCCAGACTCGGAGAGGAGAGCAACAGACGCGAGCAGCGGCCCGCCGCTCGCGACAACAACTTCCGGTTTCCGGGAGATTTCGACTTCCGGGTTCGGCGGAGAGTTCCCACTCCTACTCTGACTCACGGTACGAGGTCGAGCCCATGCAAGTGGGTCGTACCAGTCTTACCTCTGAGGAGAGGGAAGTACGTCGAAGAGGTAATCTTTGCCTTTACTGTGGTCAGGCTGGACATAGGGTTTCCCGTTGTCCGGTAAAAGACAGAGCTCATCAGTAATGGGGAGTATACTGGTGGGCCAAACCTCTGAGCTGATCCCCAATCTAAGACCCTTGTGCCATGCTCGACTCCTCCTGACAGGCAAATCTCAGGCTCTGGCTGTTTTTATCGACTCCGGATCAGATGTTAGCATCATTGACGAGGAGCTCGCACGACAGCTGGGCATCCAACAGGTTCGGCTGCTCCAGCCGGTACCGGCTAATGCTTTGGATGGTCACCTGCTGGGAACAGTGACACACCAGACGACACCGGTCCGTATGCTCATGTCGGGGAACCACCATGAGACAATCCAGTTTCATGTGCTACGGTCCCCCCAAATCCCTCTGATTTTGGGTTATCCGTGGCTCCGCCGCCACAACCCGAACATTGACTGGGCAACTGGGTCCATCCTAGGTTGGAGTTCTTCCTGTCATCAGGTTTGTCTCAAGCAGGCCGCCGCACCTCAACTATCTGTGGATATGAACCTGGTTCCGGATGTCACAGGGGTTCCGGCGGAGTATTTGGACTTTAAGGAGGTGTTTAGCAAGGCTAAGGCGACATCTCTCCCACCTCATCGGCCCTATGACTGCGCCATTGAGCTACATCCAGGCGCAGTCCCACCCAAGGCCCGGTTGTACTCGCTTTCGGCACCGGAGAGGAAGGCCATGGAGACCTACGTCAATGACTCTCTGGCTGCGGGAATTATTCGTCCTTCCACATCACCCAACAGGAGCAGGGTTTTTTTTTGTGGCGAAGAAGGACAAGACCCTGAGACCCTGCATTGACTATCGGGGTCTGAACGACGTCACGGTGAAGAATCGTTATCCCTTGCCACTCATCTCGTCAGCATTTGAGTTACTACAGGGGGCTACAATCTTCACTAAGCTGGATCTACGAAACGCTTATCACCTGGTACGAATCCGGGAGGGGGACGAATGGAAGACCGCCTTCAACACCTCTTCGGGACATTACGAGTACCTGGTGATGCCATTTGGACTTACCAACGCCCCTGCAGTTTTCCAGGCGTTGGTGAACGACGTACTCCGAGACATGTTGGATCGTTATGTTTTTGTCTATCTGGACGACATCTTGATTTTTTCTAAGAACCTCAAGGAGCACGTCCATCATGTCCAGACAGTCCTCCAGAGACTTCTGGAGAACTCATTGTTCGTCAAGACGGAGAAGTGCGAGTTTCACACTTCTTCGGTCGCCTTTCTTGGCTACATCGTGGGTCAAGGAAGTGTGGAGATGGATCCTTCTAAGGTCTCAGCAGTTACCTCGTGGCGGGTCCCTGATTCCCGGAAGGAGCTGCAGCGTTTCCTGAGATTCGCCAACTTTTACAGACGGTTCATCCGTGGCTACAGCACCGTGGCCGCCCCGCTCACCGCCCTGACCTCATCCAAGGTGACGTTCCGATGGTCCCCTGCAGCCGAGGAGGCTTTTCAGGACCTCAAGGGCCGGTTTACGTCAGCTCCTATCCTTCAAGTACCAGACACCGCTGGTCAGTTGGTGGTGGAGGTGGATGCTTCTGACGTAGGGGTGGGGGCCATCCTGTCGCAACGTTCTGGTGAGAACCAGAAGCTCCACCCCTGTGCTTTCTTTTCGAGGAGATTGAGTCCGGCGGAGAGAAACTATGACGTGGGGAATCGAGAGCTTCTAGCAGTCAAGTTGGCGTTGGAGGAGTGGCGACACTGGCTTGAGGGGACAGAACAACCATTTCAGGTATGGACCGACCATAAGAACCTGGAATACATCAGGTCGGCACAGAGACTGAATTCTCGGCAAGCCAGGTGGTCGTTATTTTTCACCCGGTTTAATTTTTTTCTCTCCTACCGCCCGGGCTCCCGCAACGTGAAGGCCGACGCTTTGTCCCGGCAGTTCGGGAGGGAGGGAGACACCCGGGGTATTCCGGACACTATTCTTCCTGCTCCTCGAGTGATCGGCGTCCTCGCTTGGGAGATTGAGGAGAGGGTTAAGACCGCTTTGGTGGACCAACCCGGTCCTAGTTCTTGTCCTCTTAACCGCTTGTTTGTGCCTCAGGTTTTGAGGGCTGAGGTGCTTCAGTGGGCTCATTGCTCCAGACTTTCCTGCCACCCTGGAATTCAACGTACCAAGGGGATGGTCCGACAACGGTTCTGGTGGGCCACGCTGGAGGCTGACACCCGGGAGTTTGTGAACGCCTGTCCTGTGTGCAATCGGCACAAACCATCTCACCAAGCGCCAGCTGGCCTCCTTCATCCATTACCGGTCCCACGTCGCCCTTGGTCACATATTTCATTGGACTTTGTGACTGGTCTACCACCGTCCCACGGACATACTGCCATCTTGACGGTGGTAGATCGGTTTAGTAAGATGGCTAATTTCATACCCCTGCCTAAGATCCCGTCAGCTAAGGAGACGGCAGAACTGATTCTGCTCCACGTGTTTCGCATTCACGGACTGGCGACTGATGTGGTTTCCGACCGGGGGCCCCAATTCACCTCTGTGTTTTGGAGGGAGTTTTGTGAGCTGATCGGGGCGACGGTTAGTCTCACCTCCGGTTTCCACCCACAGGCCAATGGCCAGACCGAACGGAAGAATCAGGAGATGGAGACCACTCTCCGCTGCATGGCTTCCGATCATCCCACGACCTGGTCAAAACAACTCCTGTGGGTGGAGTATGCCCACAACACCCTCATCAGTTCCGCTACTGGTCTTTCCCCTTTTCAGTGTGCATACGGTTTTCAACCCCCATTGTTCTCTGCATTGGAGAAGGAGGTTACCTGTCCGTCTGTCCAGGCTTTCATCCGACGTTGTCGGAGGACTTGGAGGCAGGCTCGTACAACTCTGCTTCAGTCTGCTAACCGGTACGCCACATCAGCGAACCGCCGACGAAGCAAGGCACCTGTGTACCAGGTAGGCCAGAGGGTGTGGCTTTCCACTCAGAACATTCCCCTTCGGATGGAGTCTAAAAAGTTAGCGCCCAGGTTTATTGGACCCTTCAAGATTGTCAAGGTCATTAATCCTGCAGCAGTTCGACTGAGTTTGCCCCGGAACATGAAAATCCATCCCACCTTCCACGTCTCTAGGATTAAACCTGTCCGGGAGAGTCCTATGGTTTCCGCCGCCCCTCCACCACCACCCCCTAGGATGATCGATGGGGGCCCTACCTACACCCTTCGTCGTTTACTCCGTTCCCGTCTCAGAGGAAGAGGGGTTCAATATTTGGTGGACTGGGAGGGCTATGGTCCTGAGGAGAGGCAGTGGGTTCCGGCTCGTCATATCCTCAACCCTCAACTCATCCGAGACTTCCACCTGCGTTACCCGGAGCAGCCGTCTAGGACCCACGCTCAACCAGGCGTTAAGCCAGGGAGTACTCGTCCGCTACGGACCAGAGGCTTCGTCGAGGAGGAGGGGGAGTCGTCATCGGGCGAGGAGGACGAGGATTTCCAGGAGGGAGAGGCCGAGAGAGCAGTCTCAGACGAGTACTAACCTTTCCCATACCTCCACCTTCCACCCGGTGTCTGTAGGGTTTTTTTTTCTTGAGTCTCTTTTTTTTTTGTTTTTTTAGTATTGTTTAGACGTCTGGAGCCGTCCATTAAGGGGGGGGTTCTGTCACAGTCTGCTTTCTCACTCACCTATTTTCTGCATTATCATTCCTTAGTCACCTGGTAGTCACACCCTGTCTCTCTCTCTCTCACTCTGTTACACCCATCAGCTCCATTAGTATTTAGGCCCACTTCACCTTCACCTCAGTGCCAGATCGTACTTCGCAGCATGCTTGTCTTTCCCGCACTACTCCTCAGATTGCTCTCCCGGTTTCGACCCTGCCTGTCCCTGACCAGCCTGCCTCGCCTGCTCCCTGACCCGTTCTGTACCTGCGACTCCCGTCCTGCCTTCTCCCGGAACCCTCGCCTGTCCCTGACCAGCCTGCCTCGCCTGCTTCCTGACCCGTTCTGTGCCTACGACTCCCGTCCTGCCTTCTCCCGGAAACCTCGCCTGTCCCCGACCAGCCCTTTGCCTACTATCTGCCGTGTTGTCTCCTACCAGCCGATTGCCTCTAATAAAGCTGGTTACCGACTATCTCTGGTTTCCCGTGTTCTGCATTTTGGTCCTCAGCTCGTTTGTGACAATTTCACTCCGTTAGGAAGGTTCCTAAGCTAAATGGACTATTCGACCGCAACCCTGCATTGTCTTTCACATACACTATCATTCTCTCACACACTCACACACACACACACACACACACACACACACACACACACACACACACACACACACACACACACACACACACACACACACACACACACACACACACACACACACACACACACACACACACACACACACACACACACACACACACACACACACTACTATACCCTCATACATACTACTATTCCTCTCTCACATACACTATCATTCTCTCACACACACACACACTACTATACCCTCATACATACTACTATTCCTCTCTCACATACACTATCATTCTCTCACACACACACACACTACTATACCCTCATACATACTACTATTCCTCTCTCACATACACTATCATTCTTTCTCACACGCAAAGTTTTCTATCTTGCATACAATACTAGAGTATTATATTGCAGTATGATGTTGTATGTAAGTGGGAATAACAGTGTTTCTAAGAAAATACAGTTTGGTATGTAAGTAAGTTTGATTTATGGCCCTAACACTTACACTGACTGTAAGGATTAGTAACATGTATTGTGTTTATGTGATGACATTTGGAGATGTTTAAACTGCGTTAGCATTCGCGCTAGCATACACGCTAGCGTTAGCCATACTAGCCTGTATACATGCTTATTGCACCGCTAGCATTAGCTATATTTACCTTGTTTACACTTAGCAGTCCTATTTGTTAATCTGTGTATGTTACACTTGCATGTATGAGATCCTTAAGTGCCTTGTATCTTCTTTTTTTATAGTTTCACTCCGTTTGAATGTCAGTAAACTGCAAATAATTCAATAAAGGAGCATGGCTGCTCATTCCCTGGCTCTCAAAAGAGTTTGGCTGGTTGTTTAATCTATGTTCACACTGAGACAGTACAACACTTAGAGAGAACAGTACACCTATTGTGTAAGTACATACAAGCAGGTCACACAGTATGATCACAAATAGATATTTTTTAGATCTGATCAAATATGATCTATTCTTATGTAACAAGACATGAAACTATAAGTGTTAATTAAGTCTAAATAACTCAAAATGAGGTACTACTGTCTTATTAGGCCCATATTGAGCAGAGCATATTAAGACCAAAACTCATGTACAACAACTTCCTTACTTGCAATAAATAAGCACTAATTAGAGGGTTATTGAGGAAAATCAATCAATCAATCAATGTTTATTTATATAGCCCAATATCACAAATGTTACATTTGTCTCAGTGGACTTCACAGTTTGTACAAAATATCAGTATGACAATACGACACCCTCTGTCCTTAGACCCTCACATCGTACAAGGAAAAACTTCCGAAGAAAACCCACAGTTTAAAGGGAAAAATGGGAGAAACCTCAGGGAGAGCAACAGAGGAGGGATCCCTCTCCCAGGACGGACAGACGTGCAATAGATGACGTGTGTACATTGAAAAGATAATACATTTGCAACATAGGTAGTCCAAATGTTTGGAAATGCATGTGTGTATAATAGGAAGATGAATCCACGAGGATATCCATCCAGGACCTATGATCCAGGACCACAGCCACGACTCAAGATCCAGGGCTCGTGATGCAGGACACAGGACTGCAGGATCATCCATGACTCCGGATCCCAGCGTATATAGACAACAAAAAGACCTCTCAACTAATGGCTTATTACTTGTAGAATCTGGTCATGTAGGATAAGGCATTAATAAGTGTTTTATAATGACTAATAAATAGCCAATATACTGCTAATATGCATGTTAATTAACAACTAGTTGATGGTGAATTTGTGTACCTTAATATAAAGTGTTACCAAAAGTTCTTATTGCAGCTCAAATGTAGCAAGCAGTGCTCTGAGCAGCTTCAGGCTTTGTTTTCAAGGCTGTAAACCAGTCAAGGAATGAATATTTTAACTGGCTTCCTGTTGGATCAACCTGACTTCCTTTTAAAGTATGCTCTCTCACAACCAGCACAATGTCCCAACTGTCATAAGCTCTCAAAAACACAAGGGTTGCAGTCGAATAGTCCAACAATCAGCTCCTATCGTCTAACCCTATCGTCTATTCCTTGACCTCTGAGTGAAACGTCACGGGGTTAAGGACTAGTGGATAGGAGAATTCAAAAGGACTTAGGAGAAGAGACTGCGGTACTTTAGAGAATCGACTGCACTTTCACTATCCGACGTGTTTATGATGCGCCAGCGGACGTCATTTTGTGCGTCTGCTACTGTGGGGGAACTATGGAAACTACAGTTTTCTATAGCGGACTACAACATGGATGTTTAATAAGAAGGAGGGACTACTGAAAACTCATCTAGAGACTCTGCACCGTGCTCTGATGCTGTTGCTTTGCTTTATGAACGTGGACAACAGAGAAACATATTCTTCATGACCAAAGTTGGAATTGAAATAAAAAAGGAAAGTGAAACTTCTGCTCGTCACCCTCTCCCTCCGGTCCACATTAATACAAATGACCCCAATACGTATGAACTATGAAAAGATCTTAAAATCAATACAAATGTATTTATTATAAACGTTAGTCCTTAACACCTATCACTGTGTACATCACCATTCAAACATCTTTTAAAAGTTGAACAAACTCCACACAGCTCAGTGAAATATTGATTTTATTTGATCATTTCAGTAAAAAATAACGTTCATATTTCTCTCCTTGATTATAATACTGATGAACGTTCAGAACAAAGCAACTTACCACATACGTTTTAAAAAGCTTAATAAGCACCGTAACTTTGATGATATAATTTCTCCGTCATAATCGGTTGTTTCCATGAACGGCCGAATGTTGTGTGACGGCAAATGCTGCGGCTGCAAGGCATTGTGGGGCAGCATTTTCTCCTCTCCTTTCGGTAAGGGAGGTCCAGTGGTTCCTAAGCTAAAGGAGGTTATAAAGGACGTTTGAAACCTCCTTTCCTTTCATCTAGAGAATTCGAACGGCTCTTATCATGGCTGCCACTGAGGGACTTCCGGGTCATTTCACTCCGTTAGGAAGGTTCCTAAGAGAAATGGAGTATTCGACCGCAACCCTGCATTGTCTTTCACATACACTATCATTCTCTCACACACTCACACACTACTATACCCTCATACATACTACTATTCCTCTCTCACATACACTATCCTTCTCTCACACGCACACACTACTATACCCTCATACATACTACTATTCCTCTCTCACATACACTATCATTCTCTCACACACACACACACACACACACACACACACACACACACACACACACACACACACACACACACACACACACACACACACACACACACTACTATACCCTCATACATACTACTATTCCTCTCTCACATACACTATCATTCTCTCACACACACACACACTACTATACCCTCATACATACTACTATTCCTCTCTCACATACACTATCATTCTCTCACACACACACACACACACACACACACACACACACACACACACACACACACACACTACTATACCCTCATACATACTACTATTCCTCTTTCACATACACTATCATTCTCTCACACACACACACACTACTATACCCTCATACATACTACTATTCCTCTCTCACATACACTATCATTCTCTCACACACAAAGTTTTCTATCTTGCATACACTACTAGAGTATTATATTGTAGTATGATGTTGTATGTAAGTGGGAATAACAGTGTTTCTAAGAAAATACAGTTTGGTATGTAAGTAAGTTTGATTTATGGCCTGGACAAAAGTGTGTGAAAGAGAGTATGATTGTGCGTGTAATAGTGTTTAGCAATATGTATAAAATAGTCTAATGGTGTATGTGTGAGATTCTGATATTGTTTGTAAGACCAAGTATGAGTTGTGAGCTAGATGGCCTCTCATAGATAAGTGCGATATTTCAATGAAGAATACTCCACCAGGCATCAACACAACAAACACGTCCGAGTTCAAGCTGTGTTCTCTGTATCAGCTGAGCCCCTGTAGCAGCCTGGAGCTCATGAAGCTAACGGGGCTAATGGAGCTAGCAGAGGGACCACTAGCCGTTTGGTACTTCCGTTTCATTACAATGACTTCCGTTACAGCAAGAATCCCCCTCACTAGGTGAAACACATGCACATTCCCGACTGAGAACCTTTCAGTAAAATGTTTTTCAGTAGTGAGTGTGAGAGTATTTCAGTAGTATGTGCGTGAGGTTCATTTATAGTTGCAAGTGTGAGGTTTAATTTGCAGTTGTGTATGCGAGGTGTTCACTACTGAATGTGAAAGTATTTCAATAGTGTGTGTGTGTGAGGTTAATTTTCAGTTGTGTGTGTGTGAGGTGTTCAGTAGTGAATATGAGAGGATTTCAATAGTGTGTGTGAGGTTCATTTTCAGTAATGTGTCTGTGAGGTGTTCAGTAGTGAATGTGAGAGTATTTCAGTAGTGTGTGTGCAAGGCCAGATGTGGTGAGTTTGAATTTTGGCCTACACGGCCCTTCAAAGACGGGACAGGGAACTACGAATACATGCACACAGACACACAGTTGACAAGCTCGAAGTATACACACTGAACCGTCAGGACCTTCAAGGTATTCAGGGGGAGGGGGCGGCGGCGGCGGCGGGCGGTGTGTGTGTCTACAGAAGGTCCAGTTGTGATAGACACGGTTCGCCACTTCGAACACACATAATGATACTGGTGGTTCGATTCTGAGTTTTTATGTGCTACTAAAGACACACTACCCCACTCGAATACATGTGCACACACACACACACACACACACACACACACACACACACACACACACACACACACACACACACACACACACACACACACACACACACACACTTGAGCCTGCTGTCTCTCAGCACAGCAGGTGTTCTCTCTTGGAGGAGTGGAGGAGGATACAAATGGCATCAGTGTGTATTGAACAAACACTCATCAGTCTGCCAGAGCCATGGAGACCTGGCACAGGAGGTGGTGAGGCTACTTATGAGGACCCTCCAGACATGTGGGCTACCAATAGAAGCAACATATACACACCCACAGGCGGGGGACGTCTGATACTAGGACAGCTTGTTGTAGGCCTCGCTGTGGGCGGACGAGAGAAAAAGTGTGATGAGGCAATCAACACTTATCCCAGAATTATAGTTATAATTAGTTTTGCAAATGACTCATCTCATCGAAATAAAAAATGTGCATGGGTTCTTCTAAGTGTCTTTGAACAACGGTAGCTTCTACAGTCAGGCAGCTGACATGCATTGTCGCTCTGCAACCATGAAGAACCCACAAAGCAGCCCTCATGCATAATTCCATACAATGATTAAGTCGCAGCATCCTGCATCAAATCCCCTCACAGCATGAGCGGGATGAGAGGGTTTCCTACACTGATATCTGAATTATTTTCTTCCCATAACACTTAACATGAATTATGCTACGTGGAAATGTTAAACAAAGACATTCCTAGAATATTTCAGACAACTGTTACATTGGTTCACAAGATTGTAGCAAAAATATAGCTAGTAAAGTGAATTGTAAGTTAGGTCAACCTGTTATCATGTGCCAGAAACACACAAACAATGCTTTTATTAGTTGAAAAAGCTCACACAACTAGTGCACCGGGACATCATGCTTTCTGCTTCTCTATGTGCATCAACATTTATGCCATGCCCACTCCACCAGAAAGAATATAAATTAAATAAGACATAATTAAAGAGTGGGTATGTTAATGGAGTTTGTAACCACAATATTCACACAGTGCAAGTTATTGTTTCTTTATAACCATATCCAAACAACACCAGTACATGTTCACATTGTTCTGATTCATCACGAAGCTGAAGTCCAGAGTGAAGAAAAATCCAGGTTGACCAATGTGGTCCAAATCAGCTGGACTCAGGGTCTCTGTTCCCCCAACACCTAAAGCAAGACGACAGTATGAGCAGCTAAAGGAGCGACACATGCTCCACTCTTCACTGCATTTAATGCCTTTTGTAAGTGAAGAACAAATATGTGTGATAAGAATAAAGAAGAAACTAATGGCGCGTTTCCACTGCAGCGGGTAGCTCGCTTTAAGCACGCCGAGCCGTGCGGGACCCGTTTTTGGTTGCGTTTCCACTTGGCTTAGTTTTGGCCCGGGGCTACTTTTTCACCTTTTTTCTGGCCCGACTAAATCGTGGTTCTAGGGCCAGGAACAACCAGGCTGAGTCGGGCTGAGTATGCTAAACTAGAGAGAGAATCGCTGGCAAGGGGGCTACAACTACAACAAGATGAACATATTTGACCGTGATTTAATTGTAATACACGTTTCAAAATGATGCCGAAGAAACAACATACTGATACCGGTTAGTAAAAACCATGAATTAATGCTTTGACAAGTCTGCAGACAGATGGCAGGCGAAACACCTTTTTAAAATGCGTGTTTTCTAAATGTAGCTTGGCTAAGCTAACGTTATATATGCTCCGACCGTCCACACTCACAACAACGGCCTATACAGACATAAATAAACCAGCGACTGTATTCGCCATGACACAGACAGTCTGTGGTTTGTACTTGTTTAACTTTTGTCTAGTTTCTGAACAGAAATGAGGAGCTGTGAGCTCTGAGTGCTAAGAGCTAACGGCTGTGTTGTTTTTCTGGGGCGCTCATTGAAGATGACGTCACGGCTCCGCCTACACTGCGTTACTATAGTAACTGCCCCAGTTCCTAAACTGTAATGGAAGCGCAGCATTAAAGTGAGCCGGGCCTAATAAGGCCTAACCAAACCGAGCGAGGCCTGCAGTGGAAACGCGCCATAAGACTCATACAGCTCATCAGCGTGTAAAGCAGAGTTGCCAAATACAGCATTTGGTATTCTGACATATCTGAGGCTGTCACAACATGTACGTTATTTCATCCATGGCTGATGAGACCTTGGTATCTACCTTCATTTAACCAGGAGAAGTCTCATTGAGAATAACAAATCAGTTTTACCAGAGAGTCATGGCCAAGATAGGAATCAGCTGTGTTACAGACAACAAATTAAAAACAAGAACAGAGAGCTTACCATAGTCACAATCAGAGAGGTAATCACACAAATCATCTACAGACAGAGCTGCCTGCTTCTCGCTCATTAAGAAGCACTTTAAATCTGTTCAGAGAGACCAGCTCCTGAGTTTCAGACCCTATTAGAGCTGGTTCCAAGCAACTGGAGCAGCAGGACTAAAAGCCCGCTTAGTGTGCAAAATCGATGAGTTCCTGTTTCCATTGTGCCAATGGTTTAGGACTGACAGACCATCCAACCAGAGCATACAGGGAGCAATGGTCCATAAGGGTTTTAAGGTTTAAAATAAATCTCAGTATCCTGTTTCTAAAGTAAAAACATATTTGATCCTACATTTCGTTTTGTTTAAAGTGGTTGAATGTGGGGTTTAAAAAGAGAGGATCATCAACAGGCTTGAGGAGTAATGGGTTACATGTAACGAGATTTCGTGATCAGGATACAGAAAAAGTAACCTTATTCGATTACAATTACATTAAAAATAAGTAATCAGATTACTGTTACATTTAAAAAAGAAAAGAGACTGCTAGCAGATTTACAGTTTTACAATAGATTTTGAAATAAAGATCAATATATTATAAGTAGATTCTGAATTCTGAATGAATTTTCTTTATGGTTTATATTTAGACAACTTTCATTCTTTATTTTAAATACATTTGTTTTCTAATGCAGCATGTTGACTCTCGATTTATTAAACACCAATACAGTCTATGCTTTTGATTAATGTATAAAGCTTAAACAGCATTTGTGAACTATTACTGTTACTACATTCTTGATATGAGATATCTTGATTTCTTCTTCTCTTATTACTGTGTTACATACACTTAAGTAAAAAACATCTTATTGTTATTTATTTTCTAATTATTTTAATTTGCATTGCATTTGATAGTGAGGTAATCAGGTTACTTTTATATTTTGATACTTAGGTTACTGATTACATTTTTGATATGTAACTAGTTATTATTATATATTACATTTTTAAATGAACCCTCCCAACCCTGATCATCATTTATAATTCCTAGATATTTGCAACACAGATTCAAAGGGGTTTAAAGGCCCACCACCTCTCCGATGCTTCTATCTCGAGTGACGCAATGCTGCGGTCAGTATTCTCTTCTGGTCCGTTGTGAATACACCACAGTGTGTTCTACAGCATGTGTGTGCTGCTCTGGAGTTGTTAAGTGTGTCGCCTCACAGGGACCTGACTGGCATTTAGGCCGAATATTCCCACAAGCCAATGTGTAATTAATTAGCCTGCTGTTCACAGCCACAGCATCCCACCTCCACCCCTGCTTCCTGCCCTCCCCCCACAACCATAAGTTAAGATGGGGATAATCAGTTCCTCTGGGAACTCTCCCCCCCCCCCTCTCTGAGCACATCCATAGCCCCATCATTACCGTGCCCTCCCTGTGCCTTTAAAGCTGCTAACTGACGCTGCATGTTACGACAGTTTGGCCCGACACCTCCCCTCATCAGTGACATCCCCATCTGGACGCACAGAACAACAACACTCAGCTGACTTCTCACATTTTCCTGTTGGGGCATCAAACACAGAGAGGCATCAATCCAGGCTGAGGCAGACATTTGTAGGGTCATTAAGGTTCAGATTTACGATGCTTCAAAGGGAATAACTTGAGATGATCTCTTAAGGTACATCATGCAGGGATCGGGCTCCCCTGCCTTTCTCATTAACCTTAACATACTTTAAGGCCTGGGAGTGGGCTTGTTTTTCTCAAGGTGACGTTAGAGAATGCTGACTACAGATCCCAGGAGACTTTAAAATAACTAGTTGTAGTCCTGCAGGTAGAGGTTCTGACCCGGGCTTGTTAGGCAGCACAGATTAAAGCGATTAGTGCTGAGACTGGAGGATAAAGGCCAAAACTCTTTGCTCAGCTGACAGCTCTTCGCTCCGGCATGGCAGGTTGGGGGGGGGGGGGGGGCACACTCAGCACAGCCTGGGTTCACAGGGCGCTGATAAATGTTAGGGGACTTTGAGTGACAGGGCACAACAGAGATGAAGACATGCTGAGAAGTAAGGCACCGTCTCTGTGTTGTCTGCTCATCAGATTTGAAATGCATTGTAAAGATAAAGATTCTAGACTGATGGTGAACAAAAGGTCAGGCATATATCATTTTCAATATATTTATTAAGGCTCTCATTTCAAGTCTTTAATTGAATAAATGACAATACATGCAGATTATTTAATCAAATGAATCACTGCAATGATACAAAACGGGTTAAAACCGATCGTTGTGGCCATGACAGTTTTTTGCTATGCGTTAATTTGTGGTGTTCTTTTTTAAATTGTGGATCAAAGTCAACATGTTAATTTGATAGCCCAAATACGTATATAAGAATGTAATAGTTTAATGTTTCTGTTTTACTATTGTTCAGCTTTTTAGCTGTCTGTATGTATTCATGTGTACAATGAATGCAACACAAACGCACATTCATTGTTTTTGTACACAAAGTTGGCAATAAAGCTTGGTACTAAACACAATTACATTTTGCCTTTTCATTCAACTGCTGCGTTTCATTCCGAGGTTCCACCACAACAAATATATGTATATCATGAATGTGTGTTTAGTTACCAACAACTTTCCAAAGAAGTAAAACATGTCACTGTGACTGAGTTTGCTATTCGTGCTGATAATGTCAATTATGCAGAAAAGGGCCATTTTGGTGCCGAATGCTTATTACACAAAACATGCAAATAGCAGAGGAGTACCATGAGAAGATGGCAGCAGAATTGGGGGTGGATTATTATTTAAGAATGGGGGGGTGGATTACTATAAAAGGCCCAAACCTCTTCTGTGCATGTGTGTATGAACAATACAGCGGCACCACACCTGGATGTGATGGAAACAGATCCTCTCAGGCCACTAGCCCCTTTGTGCTTTTTATATTCCCAACATCAGACCTGACGGCTGTCACATGCAGATGAGAATATAGGAGCTGCTCTTTTCACAGAGCCTTGATGAACACAGTGGGGCTGATATGATGATGTGAAAGTTAATAAATGCACTGCAGGAGAGTTTTATCCCAGCATACAGGCTCCTGTGCTTTATTTGCATGTTTCCCCTCATGAATTACACTCATCTTAGATATTACAGCTCACCATTGAGCTTAAGACTATATAGGAAGACCATTTCTGACATACAGAAACACAATGTAACAGGGTGATTGCTTTTGCCTTGGGAACATATAAGGTGCACCTGTTGTACATGTGCATACAATTGCTGATTCCAATGCCCCCCAAAGGTGGTTACAATAATGGCAATAGTCCAGTTCAGCTAGCAGATGACGCACGTATGACATTACAGGCTTGATATTAAACCTGTAAAAACTAAGATAAAAACAACATTATCAGTCTTAGCGGTACCTTCACAGAATAAATAATAAAATGACATCGCAGGTTAATTAAATAAAAAAACAACAACATATAAAGTGTTTTTGCAATATGATACAGTTTCATGTCCATAACCAGGCCCAATCTTATCCAACATCCAACATTTTTAAGAGGTTACTGAGAGAAGCAGAGACAAACACCGGTGACTTTCACAGTAAAATACTTTCTTGAATCCATCACTGATGCAGCTTTTCAACTCAGTGCAGTTCTTTATCAGTGACACCACTCCTGCACACCAGGTGCCAAATATTGTGCAAGCATTGTGGCCCTGTCTGTGTGATGTCATCCTGAAGCCATTACAGAACACTGTCACTTTAACCTGGGTATGACTCCAACAATGCTAGGTGTTCCTGAACAGGGCTTTAGAAATGTATTAGCCAACAACCTAGTATATTTTGATTTGAAAAGCAGGGAAGTCGTTATTTAAGATATAAAAGAGGACTGCGTGAATGAGTACTTTACTGTATATATGTAATAAAAGTAACATGTTTTACTATCTAGTGTTGATAGAGAACAACAAATCAGGATGATTTTTGCCTGACTATAGCATTTTAGAGGGTATCCCATAGCGTTTAAAAAGGGACTGGCATTCATGTCCGTCTAATAGTGCACCCACTATTTAATCCTTCACCTTAGAAATTAGAAATATTTTTATTGAAAGAGATAATGCAAATGAGTGCAGTGTTGTCTCACAGTTCAAACACACACAGTCTCAGCACAATCATATAGGACATGGTTTTACACAAGGTGTTTACCAAGGCCAAACAGAGTGACGCCTCCACAGACCAATAGGCCGTTCCACATCCCTGAACTGCATATCCTGTTGAACCCTGTCCTGGCTGGAGGCCCTTTAGCTTTCTAAACCCGGCCCACTTTCTTTTGCTTTTCCACTAGGGGTAGTTCCGGCCCAGGGCTACTTTTTCACCTTTTTTCTGGCCCTCCAAAATCGAGGTTCTTACCGGGCCAACAACCGGGCTGAATATGCTAAACTAGTGACGTAAACACTCTCGACTGCTGAATGGTCAGAGAGAATCGCTGGCAAGGGAGCTACAACTACAACAAAATGAACATATTTTACCGTGATTTAATTGTAATACACGTTTCAAAATGATGCCGAAGTAACAGCATACTGATACCGGTTAGTAAAAACCATGAATTAATGCTTTGACAAGTCTGCAGTCAGACGGCAGGCAAAAAACCTTTTAAAATGCGTGTTTTTCTGTATAGAGATCGGATCGTTCAGGCTAAGCTACCGTTGTATATTACATTACATTACATTACATTGCATTTAGCTGACGCTTTTATCCAAAGCGACTTACAATAAGTGCGTTCGACCAACAAAATACAAACTTGAAGAAAACAGAATCATATAAGTACATCAGGTTTCATAGAGCAAAAACATTTCAAGTGTTACTCAACTGGCTTTAGGTAAGCCAGTCCTTTGTTAGTATATAAGTGCTTTGTTAATAGTTCTATCGCTCGAAGTGGAGTCGAAAGAGATGAGTTTTCAGTCTGCGCCGGAAGATGTGCAGGCTTTCTGCTGTCCTGATGTCAATGGGGAGCTCATTCCACCATTTTGGAGCCAGGATAGCAAACCCACGTGTTTTTGCTGATGGGAACTTGGGTCCCCTTGGCAGCGAGCCGTTTGGTTGATGCAGAGCGGAGTGCAAGTGCTGGGGTGTACGGTTTAACCATGTCCTGGATGTAGGAAGGGCCAGATCCATTCGCAGCATGGTACGCAAGTACCATTGTCTTGAAGTGGATTCTAGCAGTTACCGGGAGCCAGTGAAAGGAGCGGAGGAGCAGCGGGGTGTGGGAGAATTTAGGAAGGTTGAAGACCAGACGAGCCGCTGCATTCTGGATGAGCTGCAGAGGTCGGACCAGAGCTGCAGAGGTCTGGACCAGAACCTGCGTCGCTTTCTGGGTCAGCTGGGGACGTATCCTCCTGATGTTGTAAAGTGTGTATCTGCAGCAGCGGGTTGTAGCAGCTATGTTTGCAGTGAAGGACAGGTTGTTATCTAGGATCACACCCAGATTCCTTGCAGTCTGAGTCGGGGAAACAACAGAGGTGCCGATGTTGATTGTTAGGTCAAGAGTGGGACAATCTTTTCCCGGAAGGAAAAGCGGTTCAGTCTTGTCAAGGTTGAGCTTGAGGTGATGAGCAGACATCCACTGAGAGATGTCAGCTAGACAAGCAGAGATGCGTGCGACGACCTGGGTCTCTGAGCGGGGAAAGGACAGAATTAATTGGGTGTCGTCAGCGTAGCAGTGGTATGAAAAACCATGCGGGCTAATGACAGATCCGAGTGAGTTTGTGTACAAGGAGAAGAGGAGGGGACCAAGAACAGAGCCCTGAGGGACCCCTGCAGTTAATTGACAAGGGTCGGACTCCGACCCTCTCCAAGTAACCCTGTAGGTGCGGTCTTTGAGGTATGAGGTGATGAGGGAAAGTGCAGAGCCTGAAACTCCAAGTTCTTGGAGAGTGCGAAGGAGGATCTGATGGTTCACTGTGTCGAATGCAGCAGACAGGTCCAACAGGATGATGACAGAGGAGAGGGAGGCTGCTTTAGCCATGTGCAGTTCCTCAGTGACAGCAAGGAGGGCAGTTTCTGTGGAGTGACCTGCCTTGAAACGAGACTGGTGCAGATCCAGAAGTTTGTTCTGATGGAGATAACAGGAGAGTTGTTTAAAGACAGCATGTTCAAGTGTTTTAGACAGGAAAGGGAGGAGGGAGACAGGCCTGTAGTTTATAACATCAGCGTGCTAATAGAACCGTCCTTAGGGCAGCAGAGCGGAAACGGTGGAAATCCAAACACCATGACGACCTCCTAACCTATTGGGCTCTCCTCTCCTCTTTCTCTGCTTCCATCTCTCAGGCAAAAAGCACTTTCTTTCAAGATAAGATCCAATCTTCCTATTCCAATCCCAAAAAACTATTTTCCATCTTCTCCTCCCTCCTGGACCCCCCAAAGCCCCTTCCCCCTCCTCCCTTCTGTCAAGCGACTTTGTTAACCACTTTGAAAAAAAGGTTGATGATATTCGCTCTTCTTTTTCTTACTCACCTTTACTCACCGCTGGGTCACCAGACCCTCCTTTCACCCACACACTGACCTCCTTTTCCCCTCTTTCTCCAAGTGAGGTTCTTACCCTCATTACCTCTGCCCGCCCTACCACCTGTCCTCTGGACCCTATCCCTTCAAACCTCCTTCAGACTATCGCTCCTGATATTCTACCGTTTCTCACCCATTTCATCAACACTTCTCTAACTTCTGGTCACTTTCCAAACAGTCTCAAGGAGGCAAGAGTAAACCCTCTCCTAAAGAAACCCACTCTCAACCCACATATACTCCGTCCACCGTGAGTGTGGATGGAGTATATGTTCCGTCCACACTCACAACAACGGCCTACAGACATAAATAAAGCAGCGACTGTATTCACTATGACACAGACAGTCTGTGGTTTGTACTTGTTTAACTTTTGTCTAGTTTCTGAACAGATATGAGGAGCTGTGAGCTGTGAGTGCTAACAGCTAGTGGCTGATGTTTTGGTTTTGTGGTTCGCATTAAAGATGACGTCACGGCAGTCAATCGCCCCGCCTACACTGCGTTACTATAGTTACTACCCCAGTAACTAAACTGTAATGGAAACGCAGCATAAAGTGAGCCTGGCCTACCAAGGTCTAACCATACCGTACTAAGCTGTGCTCTGTCCTGCAGTGGAAAAGCGCCATAAGACAGAAAAGGCCTCTGTTCGTCCAGTCAGCATGCAGGACACCTTATACCTACACTGTTCAGCTCCTTCAGTCATGAGCTGCTTCACCCGGGGGGGAGACTGTAACAATCTTGTGCAATATACACTTCTTGCATTCTACTTGTGTTATTCTGCTGCTACTTCACTCAGCAATAATGCTACATTCACTGTTGTGTGCAAATCATATACAGTGGGGCAAAAAAGTATTTAGTCAGCCACCAATTGTTCTCCCACTTAAAAAGATGAGAGAGGCCTGTAATTTTCATCCTTGGTACACTTCAACTATGAGAGACAGAATGGGGGGAAGAATCCAGGGAATCACATTGTAGGATTTTTAATGAATTAATTGGTAAATTCCTCGGTAAAATAAGTATTTGGTCACCTACAAACAAACAAGATTTCTGGCTCTCACAGACCTGTAACTTCTTCTTTAAGAGCCTCCTCTGTCCTCCACTTGTTAACTGTATTAATGGCACCTGTTTAAACTCGTTATCAGTATAAAAGACACCTGTCCAGAACCTCAAACAGTCACACTCCAAACTCCACTATGGCCAAGACCAAAGAGCTGTAAAAGGACACCAGAAACAAAATTGTAGACCTGCACCAGGCTGGGAAGACTGAATCTGCAATAGGTAAGCAGCTTGGGTGAAGAAATCAACTGTGGGAGCAATTATTAGAAAATGGAAGACATACAAGACCACTGATAATCTCCCTCGATCTGGGGCTCCACGCAAGATCTCACCCTGTGGGGTCAAAATGATCACAAGAACGGTGAGCAAAAATCCCAGAACCACACCGGGGGACCTAGTCAATGACCTGCAGAGAGCTGGGACCAAAGTAACGAAGGCTACCATCAGTAACACACTATGCCGCCAGGGACTCAAATCCTGGAGTGCCAGACGTGTCCCCCTGCTTAAGCCAGTACATGTCCAGGCCCGTCTGAAGTTTGCTAGAGAGCATTTAGATGATCCAGAAGAGGATTGGGAGAATGTCATATGGTCAGATGAAACCAAAATAGAACTTTTTGGTAAAAACTCAACTAAACGTGTTTGGAGGAGAAATAATGCTGAGTTGCATCCAAAGAACACCATACCTACTGTGAAACATGGGGGTGGAAACATCATGCTACGGGGCTGTTTTTCTGCAAAGGGACCAGGACGACTGATCCGTGTAAAGGAAAGAATGAATGGGGCCATGTATCGTGAGATTTTGAGTGACAACCTCCTTCCATCAGCAAGGGCATTGAAGATGAAACGTGGCTGGGTCTTTCAGCATGACAATGATCCCAAACACACCGCCCGGGCAATGAAGGAGTGGCTTCGTAAGAAGCATTTCAAGGTCCTGGAGAGGCCTAGCCAGTCTGCAGATCTCAACCCCATAGAAAATCTTTGGAGGGAGTTGAAAGTCCGTGTTGCCCAGCGACAGCCCCAAAACATCACTGCTCTAGAGGAGATCTGCATGGAGGAATGGGCCAAAATACCAGCAACAGTGTGTGAAAACCTTGTGAAGGCTTACAGAAAACGTTTGGCCTCTGTCATTGCCACAAAGGGTATATAACAAAGTATTTAGATGAACTTTTGTTATTCACCAAATACTTATTTTCCACCATAATGTGCAAATAAATTCTTTAAAAAATCAGACAATGTGATTTCCTGGATTCTTTCCCCCCATTCTGTTTCTCATAGTTGAGGTATACCTAGGATGAAAATTACAGGCCTCTCATCTTTTTAAGTGGGAGAACTTGCACAATTGGTGGCTGACTATATACTTTTTTGCCCCACTGTATATACCATCTCCTTTATGTTCACTTAGCTTTGAAATGCTGCTACTTATTTATTTAAATGTTGTGGAGGGTGAGAGAGTGCCTTTATCAGAAATACAGAGTTGACAGGGGGAGGGAAATGTTATGCATATTTGTCTTTATTCATTTTCTAAACTCTTTTTTAAATCACACAAATAGAGGATTTCTTTACTCAGATGGACAGGAGTCTGATTACAGGGACCTGATGGACAGCTACCCCTGAACGTGACCCTGAACAAGGAGAAGGCCATAGACTTCAGCAGAAGAAGGACTGGTGTTGTTCTCATTAACATTTTTGGAAAGCAGGTGCAGGATGTGGACAAATTGGAGCTGACTTGATAACAAACTGGATCGGAAATGTCTCGGAAATAAAGGAGCGCAAAACAGATAAAACATGTGTCCTTTAATATTAAATCATATTAATAAATCTTTATTTATATAGCACTTTTCATAAACCAGGTACAAGCCAAACTGCTTTAACAACATGGCGACACATCACAAATGAAAACAGAGAACAGGAAATTCACTTTTTGCACAAATGCAGCATAACAACATAATATAAAGTGCAATGGGCACAAGGTGTGATAATAAAAAGACAATACAATAAATAATGATCCCTCTCGGTAAAATAAAATAAGACAATATGACTAAAAACAAAAAAAATATGAAAACCTATAAATAACTGAAATCAAAATTGAATTAATAGAAAAATCAATCAATCAATCAATGTTTATTTATATAGCCCAATATCACAAATGTTACATTTGTCTCAGTGGACTTCACAGTTTGTAGTAAAAATAATAATAAATGTTTGCAAGAAGATGTTATAGATCTTCTACCGGTATTTTATCGCAAACTAAATGTGCAGGGTTATAGGGTGAGGGTTGGCGACCAAAACAAACGTGTCTGTCATTGTGTGTACGGTACTAGACATATACCAACAAATCAAAGGGAGTACAGAAGGTTTTTCCACTAGTCACCTAATATGAAAAAGTTCAGGGTCTTGAGGTTGAAAACACTCCAAATTGTAGTCTTTGAAAGGCCACCCCCTGTGAGTGTCTGCAGGGCATCACAGGCCTAATGTGTATGTTCTTTTGCACTTGTATGTTACCTCCCCCCCCCGGGCATAGCTGCAATTCACAACAGAAGCTTTTCAAGAGCGCGACAGCCCCAGCAGGCGAGATGAAAGTAGTGATTTTATTCCTCCCTCCATAATTCTAGCCTGTTTTGTCCACTACATGTCATTACAGGGAGCTGCATCTAGTTATTTGTGTCCTGTGGCCGGATGCATGTGCACAGAGGGAACCAATTTGTGTGAGAGGCGTATCAGGACAAAGAAGGAGACTGATTTCAGATCAGTGAGCCTGCAGGCAGAAGGGCTGCATGTACTGTCACCACAAGCATCACCACTCACTAACATTGTTTAACTCAGAGCCTACTCTGTTGTGCAACAGGCAGACATCTTTACACTGCAGCTGAGATCTAGGAAAGCTGAAGCCATGGTAAACTGTATTAAACCAGTGGGAGCCAGAATTGAGGTGCAAGAACAATTTTACTGGGGGGTGTGGGGTGTGAGGGGCTATGCCGGGACAATGAGAAGGGGCACATTTAAAGCTGGACAAGGGAGACAAAGACAGTGTTCAAGATTTAAACTTTTCAGTTCAGTATGAAGCTATAAAATACCATTACTGGTTTTTGTTTTATTAACAGAATGTATGTCAATGACTTGATACCATGTTAGCTTACTTTTACTTTACCATTAACCTAAATACAGTTTGGGGTAATAAATACATAAATGTTTCAGTAACAGAAAAGTTTTTTCAATAATGTAATTAAATACATTATTGAAAAAACCCATTCCTGTTATCTTAGGCCCAGGTTACAGCACAGTATTGCCTCCAACACTATCACAAATTGCAATTATCATAGATATATTCTTTTGGAGGGGGGCCACAGGGGGGCACAGCGTAAAAGGGTCACTGGCCACTTGTTTTTACCTCAAAAATATGTTTTTTTGTTAGCTTTATTAACTTATATAATAAGTTAATAAGTATAGTAACTTATGTGTTTTTATTCGATTTAAATCAAAAGTTAAAAAGAGGAGAAATAGTCATTGAAAGGAAAATAGTTAATGAGCAAACATAAACCACAAGTATTCATTTAAAATGATCTTTATTACAAAAGTTTTCCATCCATCCATCCATCTTCTTCCGCTTATCCGTGGTCGGGTCGCGGGGGTAGCAGTTCCAGCAGAGAGCCCCAAACTTCCTTTTCCCTGGCGACATCAACCAGCTCTGACTGGGGGATCCCAAGGCGCTCCCAGGCCAGTGAAGAGATATAATCCCTCCACCTGGTCCTAGGTCTACCCCTTGGTCTCTTCCCAGCTGGACGTGCCTGGAACACCTCCCTAGGGAGGCGCCCAGGTGGCATCCTAACTAGGTGCCCGAACCACCTCAACTGGCTCCTTTCGACGTGAAGGAGGAGCGGCTCAACTCCGAGTCCCTCCCGGATGACCGAACTTCTCACCTTATCCCTAAGGGAGACACTAGCCACCCTGCGGAGAAAACCCATCTCGGCCGCTTGTATCCGCGATCTCGTTCTTTCGGTCATGACCCATCCTTCATGACCATAGGTGAGGGTAGGAACGAAAATGGCCCGGTAGACAGAGAGCTTTGCCTTCTGGCTCAGCTCCCTTTTCCTCACAACGGTGCGGTAAAGCGACTGCAGTACCGCTCCCGCTGCCCATCTCACGCTCCATTGTTCCCTCACTCGAGAACAAATCCCCGAGATACTTGAACTCCTTCACTTGGGGTAAGGACTCATTCCCTACTTGGAGTGGACAGTCCATCGGTTTCCTGCTGAGAACCATGGCCTCAGATTTGGAGGTGCTGATCCTCATCCCAGCCGCTTCACACTCGGTTGCGAACCGATCCTGTGAGTGCTGAAGGTCGCAGACCGATGAAGCCATCAGAACCACATCATCTGCAAAAAGCAGTGGTGCAATCCTTAGTCCACCGAACTGCAGACCCCCTCCCCCATGACTTCGCCTCGAAATCCGATCCATGTATATTACAAACAGGATTGGTGACAAAGCGCAGCCCTGGCGGAGGCCAACCCTCACCGGAAATGGGTCCGACTTACTGCCGAGGACCCGGACACAGCTCTCGCTTTGGGAGTACAGAGATTGGATGGCCCTGAGTAGAGACCCCCTCACCCCATACTCCCGCAGCACCTCCCACAGTAACTCCCTGGGAACCCGGTCATACGCCTTCTCCAAGTCCACAAAACACATGTAGACCGGATAAGCGTACTCCCAGGCCCCTTCCAGGATCCTTGCGAGAGTAAAAAGCTGATCCGTCGTTCCACGACCAGGACGGAATCCGCATTGTTCCTCCTCAATCTGAGGTTGAAAAGTTGTATGAAATATAATATAAACTGAATTGGGTGGAGGCCAGTAAATGGGTGGCAGACTACGTGAAGTGTACATACGGTACTACCATACTCAACAAGTATAATCACATCAAACCACACACAGAGCAAACCATGTGCCGTTCAAGTCCAGTTTTGGATAGTGTGCCGTCGGTTTCATTCCATTTCAAAGTGAAAAAAAAAAAATCGGATTTCATATCGCATTAACACCATATTCCAACATGCATTGCGGCTAAAACATCCAATCACAGAGCTTAAACCATAGCTGAGGATCTTGGGTAATCAGTTCAGTGGTTGTGTATCGCAATTATGCTCGAAATGTCCCATATAGGCCTACGTCTGTTTCCTGACTGACGGCAAAAAATGCCAGAGATTATAGAATTAAACAAATAAATAAAAACAAGGATAATTGTGTGTTATTGTTGAGTGAATAACAGTGTGTTATTTAGAAAAGAATAACAAATTAGAAGGAACATTTTTTTTTTTTAAGGCAAGACACGGCAGGCAAAAACATAATTTTTCAAGTACTGGTCAATTTTGAGATTTTGTGCTATTTTGATTCTATAACATGTTTTCTTTCAGGCTTTTGGAAGGAAAACGTACAAAATACACATTTAAGTGTTTATTTTACTATAGTTTGTCTATTTGCGTCTGTAGATTTCTCCTAAATTCACCAAAAGTTAGCATTCTAACGTAACATAAAGTACCATGACCGCTGTGTGCACCATGTCAACAGAGATATCGTTGGAAAGCTGTGTCTCTCCTGCACAATCTCATCGGATCCAAATATGGTCATTTCCTTTGTATCAGCAACCAATCGTGAAATTAACTGGAGACATTTCTAGCTGATACCTTAAAGTTGAAAAAATTACCCTATTCACCTGGGGTGTCTCGCCTTAAATACAGATTTCAGTATTCTGAGGCTCTGAGTCCCATTTATTTTCCTCACGGACGGCAAAAAAAGTCCGACATTATACGATTTAAAATAAAAGCAATAATCGTGGCTTGATATTGAGTAAGAACATGTTTTTATGAACCCCACAGCTTCCGGTCTTCCAAGACCCGACCGGACAAAAATACTTAGTGCAGGCACGAAACACACTATCAATAGAAATACATTGCTTTTAAAAAATAGTTCTGTTTGACACGAAAAAAAAGGAGAAAATCGTGTTGGTGAACACGAATCAATAGATTACATTTCGTGACTAGCCTATAACACGAAATGCCGTGAGACTGGGTTGTAACAGGTTAATGATCTCATACATGCAAGTGTAACATACACAGATTAACACAGGACCGCTAAGTGTAAACAAGGTAAATATAGCTAATGCTAGCTGCAATAAGTATGTACACAGGCTAGTATACATGGCTAACGCTAGCATGTATGCTAAAGCTACCGTGTATGCTAGCGCGAATGCTGGCGCGAATAAAAACGCATTTTCTCATTGTGTTTAAACATCTCCAAATGTCATGACAAACACAATACATATTACTAATCCTTAAAGTGTAATTGTAAGGCGTACACTTATATTTACAGTCATTGCTTTCTGACGGACTTGACCCTTTTACTCTTCAGGTTGCATAGGGAAAATTAGTAAAAGTCTAGGATGTCTACTGCCATGCTATTCAGTTCACTTTCTCCTACTTCCGTTACCCGGTTTCCTGTTTAACCTTCAGTACACATTTTACAAATATATAAATGTGCAAATATGAAACATACAGGTCAATATCACCTTGCTAATGGTAGCTGAACTGTCAATACCCCAAAACACATTCTTAGATATACATACCTAATTTTGAGTTTTAAACACAATTAACACTTATAGTTTCATGTCTTGTTACATAATAATAGATCATATTTGTTAAGTGTTATTATGGGAGAATTACTATTCTTGCGGTACTACTGCCTGATTAGGCCCATATTGAGCAGAGCATATTAAGACCAAAACTCATGTACAACAACTTCCTTACTTGCAATAAATAAGCACTAATTAGAGGGTTATTGAGGAAAAACTCTCAACTAATGGCTTATTACTTGTATAATATGGTCATGTAGAATAAGGCATTAATAAGTGTTTTATAATGACTAATAAAGAGCCAATATACTTCTAATATGCATGTTAATTAACAACTAGTTGATGGTTAATTTGTGTACCTTATAAAGTGTTACCAAAAGTTCTTATTTCTCTCTTAAAATCCAAAGTCAAGCATGAGGTTGTTATGGTTTCAATGTAAACCTAATGTATTTGTTAATTACATCTTTTGTCGATTTAAGAATTATTTTCAGAATTATTTAGAGGCTTAAACAAGTTATTATACTCTAATAGACTTGCTAATTGATCTTTTAGCTGTTATGACTAAGACATGTTGTATTCTTGCAAAGTTATTTAGATTTCTAATTAATCGTTTCAAAATATGCCGCATATCTTTTTAAATACTTACATTTTTAGATCATATTCCATTATATCTTTAACTCACCTGGTGACTGCATTTTGTGTTTTCCTTTACAGAGCATGTCCACCATGAATTGATGTTTAAAAATAAATCCGAATTTCAGTAATTAAGTGTTTGACATCAAACATTTTAATGGGGCAGCAAAAAGCCATCCCAGTTGTCTGAAAGTGGATGGTGCAGAACTTCTGTTTCTACTCATGTGCTAATATCATTTAGGGAAGATAGCGAAATTAGTGTTTCTAGTTTCATCAATAAAGTGTAGGCGACATCCATCTTTGTGCGCCAGATTTGAAATGAATCACTCGTATTTACCCTATAGGCTAATCCTACCATCTTTCTAAGAATATAAATGACAACACCTGTGTGTGAGTGTGTAATCCTGACAGTGAGTCATGTTCCATTCTAAATGTTTATTTATATACAGCAGTGGATTTATTAATGCATCCAAATTAGTTGACTTGTTCCCAGTAACAGGGGGTTACGTATTGTAACCCTAGTTATATAAGCACAGGCGGAGCCCTCTACTGGACTCTATGGGTACTACTCTCTATCATGCTGTGCGTGCTTTCACCTACTGAGTTTACGTAAACATAGCCGGCCACTCGGGGCGAGCCTATCTGAATGTGCGCGCAGGCCCACAGTATATAAAGGCGGCTACACCCGCCGCCCACTATCCTATACACTCTTCAGCGAGCGGACTAGGAAAGACAGGGCCCCCAGGTAGAGGGCTCCGCCTGTGCTTATATAACTAGGGTTACAATACGTAACCCCCTGTTATATTTCACACAGGCTCCGCCCTCTACTGGACTCTATGGGTACAGTGGGCGGAGCCCCGATGTATACACGCCCTGTCATCCAACAACATCGACCCACCACACCGTCCCTGACCGGCTTTTGGCTAACAATCATTGGATCCCCACTTCCTCCCATCCGGTTGTAACCATAGAGAAGTTGGGGCCGCAATTTGGATAAGGCACACTCACACACGCTCGTGTAGAGTGTGCATGGAAAAGATCTGTGCGGAGACTCCGTCTGGAGCCTACCGCGCACCATGTTCCCCAGGTCCCTCAGGAGCATGGGAAAACATAAGTGCACCACGTCCCCCACACTCACACACGCTCCGTGTAGAGTGGGCATGGACAATAGTGAGGAAGGCTCTCCCAGCCTGCTCCAGCCTGTATGGGGCTGATTGCGCACCATGTCTCCCGAGTCCCTCAGGAGCATGGGAAAACACAAGTGTTTTATGTCCAGGGGAGGGGGGGTCAGACACCTGCTGACCCACAGCCACCCCCCCCTCTCACCAGTCATGCGTTGCCTCGGCAAGCACAGACGACGAGAAGGAGCCAGACATGTCCAGGAGATAACATTTTATGAAGGAGCCTGGCGTAGACCAAGACGCCGACGTGCATATATCTTCTACACTCACGCTGCTGAATAAGGCTGTTTGACACAGCCACAGCCAATGTAGAATGCGCACGGACCCCAGTGGGGAGGGCTCTCCCCGCCCGTCCATAGGCATGTGTAATGCACCCGCATAGCCATCCTGTTAGGCGCTTCTTGGAGAGAGCTTTTCTAGCCACACCATCCCCAAAGCACACAAACAGCTGTTCAGTGCCTCTAATGGCAGCCGTGCGCTCTACATAACATGCTAGCGCACGCACTGGGCAGAGGAGGTGCAATTTAGCCTCCCTGGCCTCAATATGGGGTGGAAGATTAAAGCCACCTAACTGAATAGCCCTTGACCTGAACAAACTCCTTAGGCTCTTAGGAGTAAAGGAGGAGTTCGGTCTGAGTGTCGCCCCGCTACGGTCACCCCGGATCAAAAGGCAGCTTGGGTGCACCGACAGAGCTCTTTTGGCCGAAGTCAAGGCAAGTAGCAATGCTGTCTTCCATGGCAGTGCTTTCAGGGAGGAGAGCTCCAGGGGCTCAAATCGTTCTGTGACCAGAGCCTCGAGCACCAACGGCAGGTGCCTCCTGACCCCCTGCAAAAACCGGGACATAAGCGGCTGACTGAAGGCTGACTTGCCTCCAAATCCCTCATGGCAGGACGAAATGGCTGCTGCATACACCTTAATTGTGGAATGAGCCAGCCCCCTGTCCACCAGTATCTGTAAGTAGGTAAGAATAGAGCCCAGCGTGCATGACAGAGGCTCTAGACTCCTTCCTTCACACCATCGCCGGAATACCACCCACTTTGGCCTGTAACAGGCTGTGGTGGATTCTGCTCCTGCTGCTTGGATAGTCTGAATAACGTTGTCAGACAGCCCACCTGTCTCAGCCTGTCCTCTCAGGAGCCAAGCCTGGAGAGGTTGGCCAAGAGTGGGTAACGCCCCTATTGCCCCTGCTTCCTGAGACAGCGCTCCCCAGACCTGAGGAATAGCCCAGGGCTGGCCCACCATCATCTGTGTTACCCCCGCGCACCACGGCGCCAGGCGGCGATCTGGGGCCACTAGGATGACTGACAGCTGCTCCCGCCTCACCCTATCCAGAAGGGGGGGGATAAGGTGTAGCGGTGGAAAGGCGTAAAGCAGCTTCCTTGGCCATGGCTCGTGTGCAAATGCGTCCACCCCCAAGGGCGGATTGTCCCACCGGGCCAGGGAGAACCACAGGGCACAGTGGCTGTTACGCCGATTGGCAAACAGGTCCACCTCTGCTCTCCCGAACTGAGTCCAGAACTGCTTCACCACCTCCGGGTGAAGCCTCCACCCGTCTGGCAGGGTCCGCCTCTTGACATGAGGTCGGCCCCCCAGTTCTCTCGTCCCGGGATGTGCAGGGCCCTTAGAGACAACACAAGCTGTGAAACCCACAACCACAGGTTCTCTGCCGCGGTCAACAAGGCTATTGAGCGGACTCCGCCTTGCCTGTTGATGTACGCCACTGTGGTTGTCGCTCCTCACTAGCACATGTTTGCCCAGACCCGGCGGCAGACATACATCTCTGGGCGGGCATTTGATTTACCAGGGCGGGCCCACCACGACACTGACATTTCCCGGGAAATCTGAATTGTCAACGGGGGGGCTGTTAGATGCTCGCGATTTTCACGTGGGGGGGGGGAGGGAGGGAGGCGCTCTTGAATTGTTGAAAGAGAGGGGTTTTAGGTTGCCATAAGGCTGTTGACGGTCTTATGTATCCATTGGTTGGTTTTGTGGCACATTTGTAACGCTGTGCCAACTTGAGCAAGCACGCAGGGCAAACTTGAGCGCACACAGGGTGGAAAGGTGGAGTGTGGTTGAGCGATGGAGAGAAAGGGAGAGAGAGAGAGAGAGAGAGAGAGAGAGAGAGATTGAGTGAGGCAGAGAGCCTGTGCAGTGGTCTGCTTGCGCTCAGAGCAGGAGTTTGTAAGAGAGCCGGCTTGAGAGTAAATTTCTCTTCAAAATATAATTGATTGCCAGCTGACTTGCTTGCTCGTTGGTAACGTAGGCCTAACTGGGTTTTTCTAATGTGCTGCATCTGGCACTGAGTTGCCATATTCCTTTCGTGAACCACTGGCAAGAGTAAACTAACTGACAGGCTGCTGTGCCGCATCTCACTCAAAAACCCACACGACTCAACCCAGCGAAAAACCAGTCTTTGGCACAGCCTTTCATTCAGAATTTCCTAGCAAAATTTAAAAAATGATATTAAACAAATACAAAAATAAATATTAGGACAAGGCCCTACAAATAACAACAATAAACCTAATAATAAACAAGAAAAATGTGGTATTCAGCCCTGATTAAAACAGCGGCACAAATCCTGGATGGGCGGGCCCGGCACCATGGGGCCCGCCCATGACGCCGGGTCTGTGTTTGCCCTGTATTAAGGGTTTGAAGTGCGGTAGGACCAGCATCACTGCTTGCAGCTCCAGGAGGTTGCTGTGTCGAGCCTCTGTCAGAGGCCAGCAACCACCTACAGCTCTCTCTAGGCACGTCCCCCCCCCCCCCCCCTTCTAATCTTCTAATCTTCGTTCGTTTAACTCTTCGGTTGGCAGCTCGTCTGAGAGTTAGACATAACACACTTAGCTAGTTTATCTACTCTGGAACTAGCTAAACTAGTTATAAATATATTTATTCTTTACTGTCGGGTCACTTATTACCAGTGTTGTGCTAGTTACTGAAAACCAGTAACTAGTTACCATTACTAGTTACTTTACTGATTACTTACACCAAAAAGTAATGCGTTACTGTGAAAAGTAATGTTTTAGTTACTTAAAAAAAGGGCTCCCATTAATGCCCGAATAGCCTTCATTTCAGTTTGTTATTGCATTGGAGAATAATACAATCTGTTGATCAACTTCACATGCATTATATGCATTATATGCAATCTGGATTGCATCGATATTAGCTGGCTTTCCATGTTTGTATATTCTTTCTCCAGGTAGTTGGAAACAGTTTTCCGTCCCATATGCCGTGTGCCCGCCCGGGACATGGCATCATGCTAACTAGCTCCCTGAAAGCGGGTGACTCCACTGTAGCAATAGCCTGCATGTGTTCTACAACATACCGTGCAATGGCTTTATCGACTTTTCCCTGGCTAGCAGTCCCTCGGTTAAAATCCAACCACTGTTGCTTAGGTGGAGGTGGAGGTGGAGGTGGAGTGGCGTTGGATGAGTCTGGGTCTGTGGTCTTAGCTACTAGCTTCGTCCCAAGCATGTTGTTTTTGCAGATGTTTTAAGAGATCTGAATTACTGGTTTGGGCAGTAGATAGGCTCTTTGACCCGCCAGGACACAACTTACATTTAACTAAAACGTTCTTTTCTTGTGTGCTCGACAAAAGTGAAATAGTGAGAATATCTCCAGGTGGAGAAACTAGACTTGAGCTCCGCCGTCGCCATGATAGTCTTGTTAGTAAACAACACAAACACGCCCACAGCGCGTCTCCGCATGTGACACAGGAAGTATCTAAGTATATTTACGTTATATTTTAAGTACGATGCTTAAGTACAGTTCTCATCTCTGTTCGCCTGGCTGTTGACTATATAAAAAAACTAACGCAGTAACGGAGTAACGCACCATGTAGTAACGGTAACTGAGTTACTGAATTTAAAAAGTAATGCGTTAGAGTATTAGTTTACTGCCAAATAACGGCGTTACAGTAACGTGTCAGTCCCAACACTGCTTATTACAGGTTCAGCGAGCTGCACGAGACTGACGGGCTGTCAGGAGAGGGAGAGGAAAAGAGAGCACCCCGTTTATTTTTCCCCTTTTATTATCCAGAATTACTGTAAACTTTTGAATAAAGTAGTTAATCTACTATTAGTAGTTTGTTTAAATGCATTACTTATGTTGTTTTTTTCATTAACATAAAATAAATCTCGCGTACCCCCATTTGAGAACCATTGGTCTAGACTCTAGACCAGGGTTCGGCAACCCCTGGCACACTAGGAATAAGTGGAATAAGTGTGCAAAAATATTTAAATTGTATTTTCGGATCCTGAACGAGGCCGCCGCCAGAGCGCGTCTCCCCGTTACCTGCAGAAGGAAGCCATGCACGCAACGCAGCCCCGCTCTCTTTATCGCCAGGTGACTTTCTGCCGCTTTCCTCCGTGGTGCAGATCGTTTCACCACAGAGAGGAAAACACTTCACTAATTGCAGTACCCATAAGGAGCTGTACAAAGCCGCAGTTTTTGCGTGGCTGTGTCTTTAAAGCCCAGTGGCGATCTGCTCATCTTTCATCGAAATAATATGCTACAAAGGGGCGGACTGGCCATCTGTGTGTTGAACTTTCCTGTCGGCTCCCAGACCGTAGTCGAGGAGGACAGAAGCAACAAGCTTCAGGTTCAATAACCCACTTTAGCTTTAATGACTGGAGAGAGGCGAGCTCTTCTTGGGAGGCCGTTGCATTTATTTAGCTGTTCTTCTGTTTCACAAAATACATCACAGACCTCTGTTTTTCTGCTTCCTCGTTTCACTTCCAGAAACATACACACGTTCCCTCCATAGGTTCTCTCAGGTGCTCTCACTGTCGCTCTACCATCCACAAACACACATGCACAAGCCGCACCCCTCCTCTCTTAAAGGGACAGCGATCTCATCTCACTCTGCATGACCTTAATATCATAGTGTGCTCTGGAGAATCACAGAACGGACGATCGTCCTTATTATTATGCCGCTTAAACCAATTATTTAAATGTGTTTGTTAAATTCGGCATCATGTAAGTTGCGCTCCCCCCCCCCCCCCCCCCGCCGTTGATAATTGTTGGTCGTTGGCACGCTGATAACATTTTTTTTAAAATGGCACTTCATATCAAAAAGGTTGACGGCCCCTGCTCTAGACTGTTGGACTAAAGGTAATTTGGTCCTGAGAAAAAAATATTCTGTGGATCCATTGAACCAGTTCATTGTCTAGGAGCAGCTCCAGACAAAAAACCTGATGTAGTTCGAGACATATTTTCTGTTTTGTGGCTTTAAGAGAGGCGAGCTCACATTTTCAATTATTGAGTGAACTTTTTTCAATTGAGTTCCTGAATTACTTGGTGTTTAACTTTTACTAAAATAAACGTCACAGTTCAAACACTTGAATCGCCCTGATTTCAATCATTTGCTTTCTATGTGTG
This sequence comes from Harpagifer antarcticus, assembly GCA_902827135.1. Taxonomy (NCBI): domain Eukaryota; kingdom Metazoa; phylum Chordata; class Actinopteri; order Perciformes; family Harpagiferidae; genus Harpagifer; species Harpagifer antarcticus. Next base: position 3,127,853 of record CADEHL010000900.1, on the reverse strand, counting down.
TTTTCGTCCGTATGTCTACTAGCCAATGTTACGGTTAGCAGTGTGAATCCTATGTACAGCCGCAGGGACCTACTTACGATAGGATTACAGTGCAATGTGGCGATAACAAGTGCATTTTCGCACTCCCACAATATACCGGAAGAGATAGCCAGGACACCGGGCTCTCCGTGGATTGTTGTCGGCTCCACCAGGCATCGGAGGCGGAGGAGGAGCAGGAGCAGGAAGCAGAAGCGGGGATGCCGGTCCGGTCAACTGGCTAAGCTAAGGAGACAACCTCACAAACCACCGCTACCCAGCATCTTTCTCACGAAAGCCAGATCCATCCTCAACAAAATGGATGAACTAAACCTACAGATGATTGAAAATAAATACGTACAAGACTGTTGCTTCCTGATCATAACGGAGACATGGCTACACCCACTTATCCCAGACGGAGCCATTGAGCTAGCGGGGCGAAGAGCATACCGCTGGGACAGAAACATCGACTCTGGTAAAAGCAGGGAGAGGGGGGTTATGCATTTACGTACATAGCAACTGGTGCAAGGACGCCATAATCATGGACAGTCATTGCTCATCAGACCTGGAGTACTTGACGGTGAAATGCAGGCCTTTTTACCTCCCTCGTGAGTTTACCGTTGTCATAGTAACAGCTGTCTACATACCACCAGATGCTAATGCTAAAATAGCGCTAGGCTACCTGCACAGTGCTATCAATTCACAACAAAGCACATATCCCGAAGCCGCCCATATCATAGCTGGTGATTTCAACCATGCAGACTTAAAGACAGTTCTCCCAAAGTTTGTACAACACATAAAATGTGCTACCAGGGGTAAAACACACTGGATAAGGCCTATTCAAACATTAAGAAGGGATTTAAGTCTGTACCACTACCACATATAGGGCAGTCAGATCACCTGTCCATCCTTTTAACCCCAGCATACACCACTGTCAGGAGGAAAACTCAACCCACCACAAAGACTGTTAAAACATGGCCTGAAGGAGCTTCCTCGCAGCTACAGGATTGCTTCGAAAGGACTAACTGGAATATTTGAGTTTCAGGACTTGGAGGAGTACGCATCAACTGTACTCTGCTATATACAGAACTGTGTGAATAATGTGACTGTTGAAAAACGTATTCAGATATACCCCAACCAGAAGCCCTGGATGACGAAGGAGGTCAGAGCTCTCCTCAAGGGCCGAAACATCGCCTTCAGGTCTGGTGATAGTGCTCAATACAGTGCAGCTAGAGCCAACCTGAAGAGAGGCATCAGGGATGCCAAAGTAGCCTACAAGAGGAAGATTGTGGACCACTTCACCAACAACGATCCACGGTGGGTGTGGCAAGGTATCATGTGGCAAGCACATCACCAACTACAAGAACAATAACAGCACAACGGTTGACGGGGATGCCTCACTGGCAGAGGAACTTAATTGTTTCTTTGCTCGTTTTGAGGTCAATGCAGTAGAGACGGACACAACAACCTCACCAGCATCCAACAGTCACACCCTCACTGTGCAGGAGCATGATGTGAGGCGTGTGCTCAGAGCGGTGAACCCGAGGAAAGCTGCAGGCCCTGATGGCGTGACGGGAAGGGTGTTGAAGGAGTGTGCAGACCAAATTACGGAGGTCTTCACAAAGATCTTCAACCTGTCACTCTCGAAATCCATCATCCCGTCATGCCTGAAATCTGCCACAATCATCCCTCTGCCGAAAAAAAACATCATCTCCAGCCTCAACGACTACCATCCGGTAGCACTCACACCGCTCATGAAGTGTTTCGAGAGGCTGGTCCTGCAGCACATCAAAACCATTCTCCCAGCCACCTTCGACCCAAATCAGTTTGCGTATAGAGCAAATAGGTCTACAGAGGATGCCATCGCCACTGTTCTTCAGAGTGCACTGTCCCACCTTGAACACCAGGGGAGCTATGTGAGGATGCTCTTTGTTGATTACAGTTCTGCCTTTAATACAGTCATCCCGGGAAGATTGGTTTCCAAGCTATCTGACCTAGGATTTTCCCCAAACATCTGCCAATGGATTAAGGACTTCCTAACTAACCGCCCCCAGACAGTGAGAATAGGCCCTCACCTCTCCTCCACCCTCACACTCAGCACCGGTTCACCACAAGGCTGTGTGCTGAGCCCCATGCTCTACTCCCTGTACACCTATGACTGTGCCCCCACTCACCCCACCAACACCATCGTCAAGTTCGCGGACGACACAACCGTGGTTGGACTGATCACAAGAGGAGATGAGTCAGCCTCCAGGGATGAAATCCAGAAACTGTCAGTGTGGTGAATAACCTTGTTCTGAACTCCATAAAAACAAAATAACTCATTATAGACTTCAGGAAAAACAGCACAACACCAGATCCACTGTACATCAACGGCAACTGTGTGGAAAGGGTTCCCGCCTTCAGGTTCCTCGGCACACACATTGCTGAAGATCTATCCTGGTCTATCAACACCACAACATCTGTGAAAAAGGCCCAGCAGCGACTCCACTTCCTGAGGATCCTCAGGAAAAACAACCTGGAAGAGAAGCTTCTGGTGCCTTTCTACCGCTGCTCCATAGAGAGTGTGCTGGCATATTGCCTAACCACGTGGTGTACCAGCTGCTCAGAAAAGGACAAGAAAGCCCTTCAGAGGGTCATCAACACAGCCCAGAACGTCGGCTACTCACTGCCTTCTCTGGAGGAACTCTTCAGCCAACGTTGCCTCAACAGAGCAGGCAAAATAATTGCAGACTCTTCACACCCTGGACACTTCCTGTTTGCTCTTCTGCCCTCCGGTAGACGCTACAGGTCAATTCAATCAAGGACAAACCAACTGAAAAACAGTTTCTACCCCAGAGCCAACTTTTTAATAGTTGTATTAACTTATTAACTGATCGACATCAGAGATGCAAAATATCATCCCTGTGTTTTTTATATTGTAAACTGTATTTAAATAATGTGCGGGCATGTATGCATGTTGGTATGGATGTGTAAGCATATGTTTATGTGTGTATATGTTTATATAGATATATATGTCATCGTTTTATGTGGAAATGTACTGCGAGGATTGCTTTTTTAAATTTCGTTGTACCTGGTGCGATGACAATAAAGGAATTCTATTCTATTCTATTAGGTCCTGAATGAGCAAAAAGCCAAACATTTATTAATTTCCCCTCTCATTTCATTTGACTGAGCCGAGACCAGCCGTGACACAACCAATTGGAGGTGGGGTTTAAGGAAAAGCAATGTGCCCAGTAGATGCTGAAGATTGCCTGAAGATCCTGGATGATCCAGGTGTTTTGGATCATCTGTTAGGTTTTATTTCCTGTGGAAGTTCCGGTTTTCCAACATCTGCAGCAAGCCCACCGCTCTCTGCAAAGCACATTGGGCAGCCAGAGAAGCCAGTTCAGTGGCAGGCTTTCGAAGCTGTTGGAGAGACAAACAAATAAATCCTTCAGATGGGAGAAGGATGAGCCCTGATGACCTTATTGGCTGTTATAAGACTGGATATACAAATAAGGAGCTACACATTTACATTTGTTCTCTGTACACAGTGGCGACAGACAGTATTAAAATAATGATTACAACAAAATGCAAAAAATAAATTAAAATATTTTTAAGATCATGTTTAATCATCTGATTCGTCTGTACATTGCTGTTTTAGTATGTGTTCTTCTAATTAGTGTCTACAGTGTGTGCCTATTGAGCTGTTTAGAGCCATGTGGGACAAAACCCGATCCTGCCCCTCCCTCTCACTGTCTAAGTGAACGGTGACTGTAAAAACTACACTGCGCATGCTCAGAGTATTTTCCTATTTAATGTGTGTGGCAACAAATAATGACCATAGGGGCATAGAGCTCCCATCCCCACCATACGTAATCTCACAATTCAGAGCTGATTGGCTGTAAGTACGTGTGCCGCGACAAGTGTAAGCTGCGCATGGCTTCCCTCCACAAAAAAGCAATGATATTTCTCCATGGGATTTTAGAAAATAGCTCAAAATAAGAACTCTATGGGAAACGTACCTGTTAGATAAATGCACGTTTTGTTCAGCTGGATAATATCCACATGTCTACCCTACTTTTATCATTTTCGAATCATAAATCTATCGATTATATTTATGATAGACTTTTGAAACTACAAGAAAATAGGGAGGACTTTTACAAAAAAGTAATAGAGATTTTTGTCCAGAAGGATAGGCAAATGGACTTCAAGTCAAGGTAAGACCACAATTTTATTGAAAATGGGATCTTACTAAGAGAGAACAATTCAATATTTAAATGATAAAATTAAATTTTTTGGGTATCCTTTTGTTGAACTATCTGTTTAAAATTAATCAAAGCATCAGACAAAAAAAGCTTTTGAAAATAATATTATATTTGATTTAGGTCAAAATATAATATTTGTAAACCTGAAGAGTCAGTGCCAGTGCCTCGCCAGCCATGAACCTCTCTGCAGAAGCTTATATATAGACATCTAAGTTTTTTGTGCCCCACCACTTTTGCACATATAGAAACGCCACTGTCTGTACACCACCTCCACTTGCAAATTGCCTTGGAAAAACATCTAACTAGCTTCAGCAACAGCTGCTTGATGATGATGCTGCGTCGTGTTGTGGCCAACTGTCACCTCGATGAGTCATGAACTTTAGAACTTACCGACAGCAGGGCAAAAATAGCCTAATGCTAAGTTGTTTACCAGGTCTATCCCAACAATAGCTACAGTGGAGGAAATCTTGACCCTGCATTGAGAAATCCATGTCTCTGAACAATGCCCAAACACCCCCCACTCTCTCTTTATGAATCAAATCCCTGAACGAGGATCGCATTGTTAGCGGCAGCTGAATAACCAAGCGATGCAGGCTGTATTTGGCACATCCTGTCCTGCTCCCTGCCGGGTGGAGGTTTCTGTTCCCTCCTCTCCCTGAATAGATAGCAAGATTGGCCCCAAGACACCAGAACATCCTGCCTACACAGCAAGAATGTAAACAGGCCTACATGTTATGTCTACCCAACACAGCCTGATTTCATAATCTCAGCTATTCCTCAACTGTATATGTAATGCTATACAGGCGGGCCTGAATATGGTGGGAAACTGTGGCAGTGAAACTGTATTTCTGGAGTCAGGTTGTAGCACACGCAGTGATGCAAATGCTTCATTAGGAATAAAATGATACTGCATTGCCTGAAATGGACATATTCTGCTCATTTCCAGCTTCATATCAGCATGTAGTGTCTCTACTGGGACATGCCTCCATGCTTTAATGTTCAAAAAGCTCTTTATTTTTCTCATACTGCCTGTGCTGCAGCACCTTTTTCACCCTCTGTCTGAAACCAGAGCCCAGTCTGCTCTGATTGGTTAGTCCCGCCCTTAGCCTATAATATACAATGTGTTGCAGTGCAAATGGTACATAGTAATGTCACTATTTTCCTTAAGTAAACAAAGTAGTCCAATGAAGGCGTTTCAGGCAGGGGGGGAGTTTGTGGGAGAGAAACTCCCTCTGGAGGGAACACAGGGAATTTAGCCTTTGCAGACCATTTACATTTAACAAAACCTATAGAACACACTACAGGATGGGAAAACTCAAAAAAGAAGAACAGGGCCCCTTTAAGGTTGTTTGTGATTTGAGATGATAACAATATATTACAATTGATAATGACAAGGAAGTTAGAGATGATGTCTAAATTATGTGACAAAGTGCTATGCCTTTATACTTTGGATGCATAAAATGAAGGCCGTTAAGTCAAGAGACTGCAGCAAATCATGGAGAAATCAACTGTGAAATTAAAGGATTCTAAAAGGACATTTCAAAGCTCACATAAAATTATACAAGAACAAAAGTTTTAGGAGTATTTATACTTGTTTTACTGTAAGTTTTGTATTATACTTGGAATTGGCAGAAGCAGGTCCATTGATGCAATGCATAGACACATTTTAATAACAGATTTCGGGACTTCATTATAAAACATTTCAGTGAATCTCACTAGGTCAGTGGGTTTATGGAACAAGACAACAAGCCCCGGGCTTTTCCGTTTCCTATTGATCAGTTCAGAACGGAGAACAGCCTTTCTCTGTCAGAGTTGCTTTCCAAGAACTTCAAAGTCATCTTATTGACATGTTGTAGGTGTTAATTTACTTAGTGTGGAAACAGGAATCAGACATACTGTATTTATTCCTTATTTGCATCTGCATTCATTGATATTCTAATATTGTATTCATTGATTAATAATATATGATTATGGTGTATTTAATCACCTGAAATATCAAACCTGATCAACCTCACAACTATTAAAACGACAAATGATTAAACACAAGCGGTACAAAAACTGGCAGGTTTGGTAGGATTACTTTAAAAATGTAATCAGTTATAAAGGCTATCTACAGTGTCAAAAAAAAGTGTAATCATTAACCAAGATATTTATTGTCAAAAATGTGTCCTATTAAGTTATAGGCTAGGCTTCAGAATAGTACAGTTTACAAATGCTCTTTTAGGTTAATTAGAAGCAAACACATTATTTCAGTTTTTTAATTCAGGTGTTCACCCATTGCATTTAAACAGCATTTCAAATAAAGAAAAATGAAAGTAGCCTAAATTAAAAACTGAAAAGAATTCACGCAGAATGTACAACAATAATATATATATTTGTATTACAAAATATATTATAACATGTATTTCTGCTAGTAATCCCTATTTTTTATTTTACCAATAATCTGATGACGCATTTTTTAAAAAGGATCTCTAGGTAATATTCTGATTACAGAATCCTGTCACATGTAATCCATTAGTCCCCCAGCCTGCAAACTAGGGATCATGAGCCTACCTAAATATTGACACATAGGAAATAATATATAATATAATAAGCATAGATAATAATCACATTTTAGAAATATCTTCATTTAGTGGAATGTTCCTCAGTGACTTATTTGATATTATTCGCTCATTGAGGCTTGTATTTGAGCGCACACCAGAGAACAGTTCATGTCCGTTGGTTGTAGGGCAGGAAGGTTCACTGAGCCTGAACCTCACTTGGGTATTCTTCAGCTAAAGCTCCCATAGGACACCCTATGGGACCTCGTCTTTTTATCTTCTTGCCCATGGAGGTAATTATCAGCGTTGTCCCGTATTTGTGATCCATTAATGAAGCTTTCATCCCTGGCTTTCTGCCTGTGACGAGGCCCGGACCATCTCACCAGAGTAATTAGTGCCAGCAGCGTTCACTCACTGGATCGGCCCTCAGCAGGAAGATGATCTGAGGGGGGAGAAAACGGGAGCAGACAGGAGGCCAAGTCCTGAAAGCCTTTGATAGATCCCTCTCCTCTCTGACTAACCCTTCTCCACGCTAATTCAAGTCGACCTCAGACGCAGAAGCAATGTTGTTGGTGTCCATCAAGTGGAGGATGAGTGATGATAAAGGAGACGAGTCTCTCTCTGAAACATGCCATGCTTCACTCTCCGTGTTTTGTTTCAGTAGCTCTCTCTGGGGAATTGCGAGTGGGAATTTGGGAATCATCACTTGAGAGTTCTGCCTTGTTCAATCTCTTGGCGTGAATCCATTGATACATAATTGATATGTAAGTTTGAGTTACAGTACAAGTAAAAGTTTGTGTTCTCTCTTGAGATGCTTTTCTTAGATCTTATAGTTTTGATACTGTATCAACTGAATGATAGTGAGCCATATTGTATGTTATGTGATTCTCTGCAGACATTAATCACAGTGTAATCTTACTTGGTTTATTATTGGAGTTATTATACCTTAACTAGTATAGCATTTTATTTTTATGTGTCTTGTCCAACCCAGTCTCATAAAAAAACGTGTAATAATTACGTTGGTCCACAACGTAGGACGTAGTATTTCTACAAAAACGCCTCTGAAATTGTAAGATCGCTACGTTTTTTTTCACCATTCATTCCAATGGCTGGCGTCTATGTCACGTGATCTTCACATTTCTCCCTGCAGAAAAAAAAAACATGGCCGACATTCGTTTTATTCTCGGTGGAAAATGCCTATTTTAAAGTTAGTTTGGCCATTAAAATGCCTTTTGATGTCATTTGATGCGAGAAATATGAGTTGTTATTTCAGATTATGTGTGCAGTGGATGTACTGATCTTTAGTTTGCTAGTTATTACGAAGATTACTTCAGGAAATTGTGTCTATACAACGTTTTCATTGTTACCAAGGTGGTTGCTAGGGTCGCTGCTATCGATATTATTTCTGTTATGTTGTGTAAAATGGTGTTATCTTTATTGCTACCCCCTTCCCCGTCAATGTATAGTGTTGGTCCACAGTGCAAACGTATTAATTTAACAAAATCCGCATCTAAAATGTGGCATAGTGTGGTGCCGAGAGATGGGAGTCGGAGGCGGGGTATCAAAGGTACAAGCTAGACTTTTATTTAGCATCTCAAAACACATATAAACAGCTTCATGCCCGGGAAGCGAAGACCGGCGGAGACAGGAAGTCCGGCTCACTAAAATGTCCGTGCAGAACAATACCCTAACCCATAGATCCGTGGGTGAATAATGTCAATCACCACAATAGATACGTTATTTTCCCCTGTGCAATTCTCCATTTACTCAACAATAACACTTAATTATCCTTGTGTTTATTTATTTGTTTGATTAATAAAACAAGTTGGAGTCCGTCAGGACCGAGGGTCGGAGCAGCTCATTTGCTTTACAGAATATTACACCCGGAAGTAAGTATTCTCTCCGCTTCGCTTGACAAACCCCGTGATAGTCCTCAAGCTCTGTGATTGGAGAGTGTGCTCCGAGGGTTACACCGAGCCTCGAACAGCACTTGAAATTGGATGGAACCACGGCAGACTGTCCAAAACTGGATTTGAACGGGTCCACCGCGTGCCCCCCCCCCCCACCCCCTCCCCAGAACTACACATGCTGGCTATTGTGTTTGCAACATGTTCTCTATCTATGGCACGTCTCTACTGGGAGTTCTAGTTTTAAAAGACGTTTTCATATTTCCCATAATAAGAAGTGGCCAGTATTAAACTGTGTACATCCCTGGAGGTTTAGGGGATAGGAAACACTCAAATGTAAAACATATAATTAATAAATGGGGGAAAATTGCTTGTGCCCATAATGGGCAGCATTAATATACACACATGCCAGCTAAGGTCAGAAGAGCTTTCTTTAACAGCTGGTCTTATGTCTGTGACCCCTGTTGTTAATTGATAACATTACATTACATTACATTAATTGATAAGCCTGAAACATGCACTTGTCAAGGTTCAGAGGCACATTTTGCAAATATGGCAGTAGCCATCGATCAGCTTAAGATAAGATATACTTTATTGATCCCAAGTTGGAAACATTTGCGTTACATCAGCATGTGTAACAGTTAAATATGTAAAATCATGATATTTGTAAATCATTTAGTATAATCACACAAATTCTGTGTTTTATATTTAATAATTCTGTGTTCTTTATTTATTGATTGTTCAATACCTGACAAGGTCGGAGATGAACAACTTGGGTCACAGGTTCCTCAACAGTGCATCACAAGACATCTATCAATATGTGGTATACCTCCACCATTAAACTGTCGTATTCTGCACATTTCTTATACTATCTACATACATCTTATAAGAGTATAATACATATGTATAATATCAGTTAAAATAAGTGCTTCAACATAGTTAACATTGCTGGAGGTATGCACAAAGTTTTACATTCATTGCATAACTACACCGTTTGTGAATATGATATGTCAATAAACCTTAGAAAATCTTGAAAGGGATGTGCAAAATAGTCATTATATACAGTCTTTAATTAACTATTAGTAGAGAATAACGAGTAATGAACATACTTTATAGGGATTCTATTAATATCTAATAATAAAAATAATGAAATTCAATAACCTGCTTTAACCACCAAGTGTCCCTTTATATCAGCTGTGCACCTTTATGGTGTAAATACAGCCTATCTACCAATTGGATCAAATATAAAATCAGCCGAATTAGTGTTGATACTGCAAGGAGACGTATTGTGTGAAAAGAAATGTAAGATGTTGTTTAATTGCTTATATATTTATGATCCATGTCACGTTTTCAGTGTTGGCGACAGTTCCTCATGTTTGTCTAGAAGTCTTCTCATCAGGGGTCTATAAATAGAGAACAACGGCAGATATGTAATATTTAATGCAGCCGAACCGTGTATTACAATGCCGTTATGTGATGACTTTCAAAGAGAAAAAGCAAGCACACTCGGAATAAAGTGTTTTCGGTCTGTTTCCGGTATTTGTTTATGACGATGTGATGTGAGATGTGAGACTGGAATTGCACAGGGGAAAATAACGTTTCTATACCACCATTTTAGATGCAGATTTTGTTAAACTAATACGTTTGCGCTGTGGAACAACACTATACTTTGACGGGGAAGGGGGTAGGGTAGAATAAAGATAACACCATTAAACAGTTACACAACATAACAGAAATAATATCGATAGCAGCGTCCTTAGCAACCACCTTGGTAACAATGAAAACGTTGTATAGACACAATTTCCTGAAGTAATCTTCGTAATAACTAGCAAACTAAAGATCATGTCCATCCACTGCACACTGTCACAAGTTAGACACCCATTTTATTGTTTGTTTGATGCCTCATCTAAACTCTCCTGTCATTTCAGATCCCGCTTTCCCCCAGGCCCTTGCAATCAGCTCATTCCCCTCACCTGGTCTCCTCAGCTCTTCCCCTCACCTGTTACTCATTCCCTCATCACTCCACAGTATTTATGCCACCCCATTTTCAGTTGTCAGTTGCCAGATTGTCTTGTGTATTCTGCCAAGCACTCCAGCGTTTGATTATCTCCTGCCTAGTTACCTGTCCTGCCCGGTTTTGACCCCTACCTGCCTGTTATCGGACCTCGAGTTTTCTGCCTGCCCCTTCTCGGATTTGTTTGCCTAAACTGCTGGATTTCCTGGTTTTGACGCCTGCCTGTCCCTGACCCGATTAAACTGAACATTACTACACTGGTTGTATCTGAGTCGTGCTATTGGATTCTTATCTGTACCTGTGAGCGTGACATTACAATCTGGCCAAACATGAATCCAGCCGACTCAGCGACAGAACCGCCTTCGCACGATATCGTGTTACAACGCCACGAGCAGCAGCTTACCTTCATGGCTGAAGCGATGCAGGAGATGGCCGCTCGTTCCGAACGGACCTTTGTGAATCTCCGTGATCTTCTTCAGACCCGTACCGCAACGGTCCATGGCCCGGAACTAACTCCAGCTTCCGCTGTTCGAATCCAGAGTCCTCTGGCATCGGATGCACGCCTGCCTCCTCCGGAACGTTACTCGGGAGCCCCAGGTTCGTGCAGACCATTCCTGGTCCAATGTTCCCTCGCCTTCGAGCTTCAGCCTTCCGCCTTTCCAACAGAAAGATCCCGGGTGGCGTATATTGTCTCTCTTCTCACGGGCAAAGCTAAAGACTGGGGTACCGCCGAATGGGAAAGACAATCCGCTGCCTGCTCATCTGTAAGCGTATTCTCCGATGAACTGCGTAAAGTTTTTGATCACGCTACACCCGGAAGAGAGGTAGCTCGTGGACTGTTTAACCTGGTGCAAGGAGGGAGATCTGTGTCGGATTACTCCATCGAGTTTCGTACCATAGCCGCCGAGAGTAACTGGAATGCTTCTTCACTCCTCGATGCCTTCTACAACGGTCTGTCGGATCGCCTTAAAGACGAGCTGGCAGCTAGGGACCTTCCTGCTGATTTAGATGAGCTGGTGGCTCTCTCCATCCGCATTGACTGCCGTCTGCGGGAGCGGAGGAGAGAGAGGGTTTTCTCCGTCGCCCCTCAGGCTTCGCCTCTCCCGTCAGCGCATGCTACTGAACAGGTGAGAGGAGGATTTTCTAACTCATCTGAACCTATGCAGCTGGGGCGGACCCGGCTTTCCGAGGCAGAACGACAGCGCCGCCTGCGGGACAACCGCTGTCTTTACTGCGGCCAGCAGGGTCATCTTGCCTTCTCTTGTCCTGTAAAAAGACAGGGCTCAACAGTCATCCAGAGGGCGCTGGTGAGCCGTATGATGAATTTAGAAATGCCTTCTCGACCCCTAACCCATGCTCAGCTAAGCTGCTTGGGGAAAATGCACACTGTGGCAGTTCTTATTGACTCTGGTGCTGATGCCAGTCTTTTGGACATAACACTGGCCTTTCAAATGGGACTTGGTCAGGAGGCTTTGGAGAAGCCCATCAATGCTACAGCTCTAGATGGTCGTCTTCTCTGCAGAGTGACACACCGTTCAACTCCAGTTCAAATGAGCATGTCAGGTAATCACAGCGAAACACTCTCTTTTCACCTTATCCATGCACCACATCAGCCTGTCATTTTGGGGTTTCCTTGGTTAAGGAGGCATAATCCTCATATAGATTGGGCTTCAGGGACTATTAGAGAGTGGAGTGCTCATTGTCATGCTGTCTGCTTAAGATCTAGTTCCTCAATTGATTCCAGTCAGCCGAGGATCTCTGAGTGTGAAGACCTTTCCGGTGTTCCCAATGATTACTGGGACCTTAAAGAGGCCTTTAACAAAGTTCGGGCCACCTCACTCCCGCCTCATCGTGCTAATGACTGTCCTATTGACCTGTTACCTGGTACTTCGCCTCCTAGAGGTCGACTTTTTTCTTTATCGGCTCCTGAAACTAAGTCAATGGAGAAGTATATCAATGACGCTTTGGATGCAGGGCTTATCCGGCCTTCATCATCTCCTGCTGGTGCAGGTTCTTCTTCGTGGGTAAGAAGGATAAGACTCTGCGCCCATGCATTGACTACAGAGGACTCAATAACATCACTGTCAAAAACAGGTACCCCCTTCCACTTGTTTCCTCTGCATTTGAACTGTTACAAGGCGCTACTATTTTTACCAAGCTGGACCTACGTAATGCGTACCATTTGGTGAGAATCAGGGAGGGGGACGAGTGGAAGACGGGATTTAACACTCCTAGTGGACATTATGAGTACTTAGTCATGCCTTTTGGACTCACCAATGCACCTGCAGTCTTCCAGGGGTTGGTGAATGATGTTCTGCGGGATCTTCCAATATCTGTGTTTTTGTATACCTGGATGACATTTTGATTTTTTCCAAGTCTAAACTGGAGCATGTGGTCCATGTTCGCCTAGTCCTCCAGAGGCTCTTGGAGAACCACCTCTTTGTCAAGGCCGAGAAGTGTGTGTTCCACACCACAGAAGTCCCTTTCCTGGGATTTGTGGTCTCCACCGGAAACATCAAGATGGATCCTGAAAAGACCAAGGCGGTCACTGACTGGCCACGCCCTTCAACCCGCAAGGAGCTCCAACGCTTTCTGGGTTTTGCCAACTTCTACCGGAGGTTTATCCGAAACTACAGTTTGGTGGCAACCCCTCTCACAGCTCTCACCTCTCAGAACATTCCCTTCCGGTGGTCCTCGGTGGCCGAAGGGGCTTTTGGTGAGTTAAAGTCACGCTTCACCTCTGCTCCCATTTTGATTTTTCCAGACTCTACTCGGCAGTTTACTGTAGAGGTAGATGCGTCGGACACTGGAGTTGGGGCAGTTCTTTCTCAACGGTCGGCCGAGGATCAGAAGATGCACCCGTGTGCCTTCTTCTCCCGGAAGCTGTCTCCAGCAGAAAGAAATTACGACATTGGTAATCGAGAACTGTTGGCAGTGAAACTTGCCCTGGAGGAATGGAGACACTGGTTGGAGGGAGCAGAGCAGCTTTTGTGGTCTGGACTGATCACAAAAATTTGGAGTACATCCGTTCAGCTAAGCGGCTGAACTCTCGTCAAGCCAGGTGGGCTCTGTTTTTCACACGCTTTGATTTTTCTCTTTCTTACAGACCTGGTTCTAAGAACATCAAACCTGACGCCCTGTCTCGCCAGTTCCAGCCAGAGAGCTCTCCATCTCATTCTGAGAATATCATCGCTCCTACATGTGTCATTGGTCTGGTGACCTGGGAGGTGGAGGATAAGGTCAAGCGCTCTCATGCTGAACACCCAGCCCCAAGTGCCTGTCCTGTTAACCGTCTGTTTGTTCCTGCCACCCTCCGTACCCAGGTTCTCCAGTGGGGTCATAACTCTCGCCTGGCTTGTCACTCAGGAGTGAGACGGTCCCTGGCCCTGATTCGGCAGCGTTTTTGGTGGTCTTCCATGGAGAAGGATGCCAAGGAGTTCATTGCTGCCTGCCTAGTCTGCTCCCAAAACAAGACCTCACGCCAAGCTTCCTCCGGTCTTCTTCATCCCTTACCTATCCCTCATCGTCCCTGGTCCCACATCGCCTTGGATTTTGTCACCGGACTACCACCCTCAGACGGTAACACAGTCATACTCACAGTCATAGACCGGTTTTCCAAGTCTGCCCGACTTATTCCACTAACCAAATTACCTACTGCCAAGGAAACGGCTGAAATCATGCTACAACATGTGTTCAGGCTGCATGGTCTTCCCAGTGACGTGTGTCTGATTGGGGACCACAATTTACTTCTCGTTTTTGGTCCGAGTTTTGCAGACTGCTGGGAGCCAGTGTCAGTCTCTCGTCCGGATTTCATCCCCAGTCCAATGGGCAAGCAGAGCGAATGAACCAGGAGATGGAGACTGCCTTACGCTGTCTAGCTTCCTCCACTCCCTCCTCCTGGTCGAGGCAGCTTCTATGGGTTGAGTATGCCCACAACACCCTTCCTAGTTCTGCTACTGGTCTTTCGCCATTCCAATGCTCCCGCGGATACCAGCCGCCCCTTTTCCCGGCACAGGAACGGGAGGCCAGCGTCCCATCTGCACATGCGTTTGTAAGCCGATGTCGACGCATATGGTTAAAGGTCCGCTCCGCGCTCCTGCGCTCTTCCGACCGTTATCAACGGACCGCCAATCGCCGTCGCAAGCCAGCTCCACAGTACTCCCCAGGGCAACGGGTCTGGCTCTCCACACGGGATCTCCCTCTCAGAGTTGAGTCAAAGAAGTTGTCTCCCCGTTTTGTAGGCCCATTTCCCATAGCTAGGATTATCAATCCTGCAGCTGTCCGCCTGCGTCTGCCCCCTTCTATGAAGATTCATCCTACCTTCCACATGTCCAGGATCAAACCAGTTAATGTGAGCCCTCTTCAGCCCCCCTCTACACCCCCACCACCACCCCGGACTATCGACGGGGAGACTGTTTACACTGTCCGTCGCCTCATCAAATCCCGGCGACGTGGTAGAGGGTTGCAGTACCTGGTACACTGGGAGGGTTATGGTCCTGAAGAGCGGTCATGGGTCCCCGCTCGCAGCATCTATGATCCTTCTCTCATCACTGACTTTCACCAGGCCCATCCCGATCAACCTCGTGGGACGTCAGGAGCCGTCCATAGAGGGGGGGGTTCTGTCACAAGTTAGACACCCATTTTATTGTTTGTTTGATGCCTCATCTAAACTCTCCTGTCATTTCAGATCCCGCTTTCCCCCAGGCCCTTGCAATCAGCTCATTCCCCTCACCTGGTCTCCTCAGCTCTTCCCCTCACCTGTTACTCATTCCCTCATCACTCCACAGTATTTTGCCACCCCATTTTCAGTTGTCAGTTGCCAGATTGTCTTGTGTATTCTGCCAAGCACTCCAGCGTTTGATTATCTCCTGCCTAGTTACCTGTCCTGCCCGGTTTTGACCCCTACCTGCCTGTTATCGGACCTCGAGTTTTCTGCCTGCCCCTTCTCGGATTTGTTTGCCTAAACTGCTGGATTTCCTGGTTTTGACGCCTGCCTGTCCCTGACCCGATTAAACTGAACATTACTACACTGGTTGTATCTGAGTCGTGCTATTGGATTCTTATCTGTACCTGTGAGCGTGACACACATAATCTGAAATAACAACTCATATTTCTCGCATCAAATTACATCAAAACGCATTTTAATGGCCAAAGTAACTTTAAATAGGCATTTTACACAGAGAATAAAACAAAGTTCGGCCATGTTTTTTTTTCTGCAGGGAGAAATGTGAAGATCACGTGACATAGACGCCAGCCATTGGAATGAATGGTGAAAAACGTAGGGATCTTACAATTTCAGAGACGTTTTTGTAGAAATACTACGTCCTACATTGTGGACCAACGTAGTTATTACACGTTTTTTTGTGAGACTGGGTTGGCTTGTCTTGTGTTTTTATATGGCAGCTATAGACGCTTCAAATGCTAGATGGGCATCACAAAAAATAACACTAAAATGTTGAATATTCAAAATGAATGACACATGCCTCACAAAGTGAAAGTGTTACCCTGAAAGGTAAGGGATAGGGTAAAGAAGGATCATGCTTTTGTCTGAAATAATATCTTGTTTTAGTTAAACATAAAGACAATGTTCCCCAGTCATTTCTTGGGAGCTCTTGTGTTTTTACATAGGAATCCTCTTATAAATAAGTGCATGTAAATGGTCTGCAAAGGCTGAAATCCCTGTGTTCCCCACAGAGTGAAATGTTCTCCCGCACACTTCCCGGGGCGGGAGATCTCAAGCGCTTGACCAATCACAACAGAGCTGGCCAGCCAATCAGGGCAGACTGGGCTCTGGTTTCAGACAGAGGGTGAAAAGAGGTGCTGCAGCACAGGCAGT
The DNA here is from genome assembly GCA_902827135.1 of Harpagifer antarcticus. Classification (NCBI taxonomy): domain Eukaryota; kingdom Metazoa; phylum Chordata; class Actinopteri; order Perciformes; family Harpagiferidae; genus Harpagifer; species Harpagifer antarcticus. Next base: position 3,111,291 of record CADEHL010000900.1, on the reverse strand, counting down.
ATGAGACAAATAAAGAGCTTTTTGAACATTAAAACATGGAGACATGTCCCAGTAGAGGGACTAAATACTGATATGAATTTGTAGATAAATTGACCTTTTGAAACTTTCACTTTCAGAATTAGTGTATCTGCACCTCTGTAAAAGAATGACAGCACAATAAGTGACTCCCTGAAATCCACATGTGAAGGGGGTGGATGAAAAACACTATCAGATTTCACCATCCCAACCGTTATCAAACAGCTTTGTCCTCCATCTTTTTTATTGTGAGTCACTTACAGTTCACTGGTGCTGGATTACAATGCCCTGGTTTTAGGTTTCCATTGTGTAATCTGCTCCGGCCACTTCCTCTCACCACAATCTCAGACAATGATTCACCATATATGTCATATAATACAGCGTATGTGTAACAGCAGCAGCTGAGGGCCCAGCCTGAGAGAAACACAGGAAACTAGACAGAGATATACAGTATGTGATAATTGTGCTTGCCAATCATTTACATTTTTTTACGAAAACTCAATTAAAAAAGCTTTACGGTTCTTTATTCATAACCGCCATCAATTTACATGTAGGTGAAATTGTCTGGGAAAGGCTCCTACAGCAATAACAGAATAAGGAGCACAGACTATATAAATAAAATATATCTTACATTTTAAATTATATAAAGTGTAAAGCAGGGAATCTGATTGATGTCGAAGATGTATTAATCTTTTTTTTGCATTACTTACTAATAAAAAATAATAATATGTAATATTAATACATATTATAAATTCAATAAAACAATATAAAAAATAATGAGAAGAATAGTAAAAAGTAAAAGACCAATTCAAAAGTAATGTCACTAATTAAAGGCTAATCTAAAAAATAAAAACATATAAAAAACATAATAATGTGACTTTAAATAATGCCTCACTGTGTATTTCTGCTGATCGCTGAAGCTGCGGTACAATTTGTACCGCAGCTTCAGCGATCAGCAGAAATGTACCGTACAAACCGAGAGATGTTTGTACCGTACAAACATCTTTTTTAAACTGAAAATAGCTGCATGCTGCTGGATATGATGCCGATGAGCGCTGTGAGACTGAAAGCTTTAGTTATGAGTCATAAAATAAAGTCAAGCAGAATAAAAAGCTCAGTAAAGGGAGAAAGTCGGTTATATTTCTGTCACTAAGTCATTTAGAGTGACAACAATAGTGAATGGCATATTGTTCATGTGTACCGTTTAAGCAATCATTATATTATAGTTATTTATCAACTGAAATCAGAGTTTGACATTGTTGGAGGGTGCTGCTTAAAAGTCTGCAATGCATGGCTGCACACACTCCTCTGTGTGTGTGTGTGCGTGCGTGCGTTCTTCTCCCTGCCCGGTGACTTCATCTCTGCAGTGTGCTGCCAGCAGCTGAAACACAACCCAGCACGTACAAAGGGAAGAAACTGATCACATATTTTCCTGTACTGTGTATCCGCCTCTCCCCCACTGTCCCACATTTAGATTTAAATCTGATGCCCACTTGGCCAAAAATGTCCTGCCGGAAAAAAAACACTGTGATTTCAAGCCAAAAACAGAACAGACTCTGCTCCTGCTTTACAAATGGTCTTTTTATAAGAAGACATGAAGGGGGTGTGTTTGACCGTGGTGTTAGGACATGGGGGGTGCTGCCATAAATTCCTCCCAGATGAATACAAAATGGAAGAATTGGATCATCATGTGTGGTGCTATAAGTTGAAGATGTGGTGAGAACAAAATGTACAATATGGGAGAACACACCCTTTCCTGAGGAATGATGAAAGTCGTGGCACAAGTGAGCTGGCTGCTTCAGTATTGGACCATAGTAATGTTGCTAGGTAACCTTAACACAGTGTTTCTCAAAGTGGGGGGTGGCGCAGAGGCATGACAGGGGGAACCAGGAAGAAAAATTGTTTAAAAAAAGACATATCGAAAATATGATAAAGTACAGTACAAGTACGTCTGGGTCTCTGTGTTTCATTCAAGTTCGGCTCTGTGTGTGTGGAACGAGCCATTTTCTGTGCAGGAGAGAGAGAGAGCGCACCGGTACCGGAGATCGTTGTTGTTACCTTCTGGTGCTAGCGAGCTAGTGGCTGGGTCTCAAACGTTATGGTCACGATTAATGTAAACAATTATTTCCGAGGCACACGTTTATATGATCCTTATAGTTATACAAAAATAAGAGAATAAATGAAAAACAGGTATGAAATACTATATGACAGTAAAAAAAGGGGAGTGATTTGTAAAATATCCATAAAGAAATAGAAAATCTGTTTACAGTTCTGTTTCATATGGATGTTGAGAGATGTATCCATAGATCGCTTAATGTTTGTTCTTCATGCTTATATATCGGACTATTGTGACTCGCTCTGCGGTTGAAACAGATGGTGCATGAATGCGGTTTTTGCGGTAAATGAAATTCGAGTACTTATTGATGTGTTTATGATTTGAATCAGCTACGTAATGAATGTTAAGGCTTGGCTTAGCGTGTAAGCGAGTGGTAGCTACATCGGTGCTAACGATGCTAATCGTAGTCTCCAAGTTAAAACCATAGACTGTAGATATAAAGGTTATTAAAACGAAATAGACAAGTGTTAAGCGTTAAGTGGGATAATACTGTAGAACAAACGGCTTCTGTTTGAGGTTGATAAAATAAGGTCATCCTTGTAACTTAGAGAGATATTTTATTATGTAGGTAGGAACTGTATGCATCGCTAAGGTTCATTTAAATTGGCTATGCTCAAGTATTCTGGTCACTTTCCAAACAGTCTCAAGGAGGCAAGAGTAAACCCTCTCCTAAAGAAACCCACTCTCAACCCACATATACTCCGTCCACCGTGAGTGTGGATGGAGTATATGTTCCGTCCACACTCACAACAACGGCCTACAGACATAAATAAAGCAGCGACTGTATTCACTATGACACAGACAGTCTGTGGTTTGTACTTGTTTAACTTTTGTCTAGTTTCTGAACAGATATGAGGAGCTGTGAGCTGTGAGTGCTAACAGCTAGTGGCTGATGTTTTGGTTTGTGGTTCGCATTAAAGATGACGTCACGGCAGTCAATCGCCCCGCCTACACTGCGTTACTATAGTTACTACCCCAGTAACTAAACTGTAATGGAAACGCAGCATAAAGTGAGCCTGGCCTACCAAGGTCTAACCATACCGTACTAAGCTGTGCTCTGTCCTGCAGTGGAAAAGCGCCATAAGACAGAAAAGGCCTCTGTTCGTCCAGTCAGCATGCAGGACACCTTATACCTACACTGTTCAGCTCCTTCAGTCATGAGCTGCTTCACCCGGGGGGGAGACTGTAACAATCTTGTGCAATATACACTTCTTGCATTCTACTTGTGTTATTCTGCTGCTACTTCACTCAGCAATAATGCTACATTCACTGTTGTGTGCAAATCATATACAGTGGGGCAAAAAGTATTTAGTCAGCCACCAATTGTTCTCCCACTTAAAAAGATGAGAGAGGCCTGTAATTTTCATCCTTGGTACACTTCAACTATGAGAGACAGAATGGGGGAAGAAAATCCAGGGAATCACATTGTAGGATTTTTAATGAATTAATTGGTAAATTCCTCGGTAAAATAAGTATTTGGTCACCTACAAACAAACAAGATTTCTGGCTCTCACAGACCTGTAACTTCTTCTTTAAGAGCCTCCTCTGTCCTCCACTTGTTAACTGTATTAATGGCACCTGTTTAAACTCGTTATCAGTATAAAAGACACCTGTCCAGAACCTCAAACAGTCACACTCCAAACTCCACTATGGCCAAGACCAAAGAGCTGTAAAAGGACACCAGAAACAAAATTGTAGACCTGCACCAGGCTGGGAAGACTGAATCTGCAATAGGTAAGCAGCTTGGGTGAAGAAATCAACTGTGGGAGCAATTATTAGAAAATGGAAGACATACAAGACCACTGATAATCTCCCTCGATCTGGGGCTCCACGCAAGATCTCACCCTGTGGGGTCAAAATGATCACAAGAACGGTGAGCAAAAATCCCAGAACCACACCGGGGGACCTAGTCAATGACCTGCAGAGAGCTGGGACCAAAGTAACGAAGGCTACCATCAGTAACACACTATGCCGCCAGGGACTCAAATCCTGGAGTGCCAGACGTGTCCCCCTGCTTAAGCCAGTACATGTCCAGGCCCGTCTGAAGTTTGCTAGAGAGCATTTAGATGATCCAGAAGAGGATTGGGAGAATGTCATATGGTCAGATGAAACCAAATAGAACTTTTTGGTAAAAACTCAACTAAACGTGTTTGGAGGAGAAATAATGCTGAGTTGCATCCAAAGAACACCATACCTACTGTGAAACATGGGGGTGGAAACATCATGCTACGGGGCTGTTTTTCTGCGGACAAGGGACCAGGACGACTGATCCGTGTAAAGGAAAGAATGAATGGGGCCATGTATCGTGAGATTTTGAGTGACAACCTCCTTCCATCAGCAAGGGCATTGAAGATGAAACGTGGCTGGGTCTTTCAGCATGACAATGATCCCAAACACACCGCCCGGGCAATGAAGGAGTGGCTTCGTAAGAAGCATTTCAAGGTCCTGGAGAGGCCTAGCCAGTCTGCAGATCTCAACCCCATAGAAAATCTTTGGAGGGAGTTGAAAGTCCGTGTTGCCCAGCGACAGCCCCAAAACATCACTGCTCTAGAGGAGATCTGCATGGAGGAATGGGCCAAAATACCAGCAACAGTGTGTGAAAACCTTGTGAAGGCTTACAGAAAACGTTTGGCCTCTGTCATTGCCACAAAGGGTATATAACAAAGTATTTAGATGAACTTTTGTTATTCACCAAATACTTATTTTCCACCATAATGTGCAAATAAATTCTTTAAAAATCAGACAATGTGATTTCCTGGATTCTTTCCCCCCATTCTGTTTCTCATAGTTGAGGTATACCTAGGATGAAAATTACAGGCCTCTCATCTTTTTAAGTGGGAGAACTTGCACAATTGGTGGCTGACTATATACTTTTTTGCCCCACTGTATATACCATCTCCTTTATGTTCACTTAGCTTTGAAATGCTGCTACTTATTTATTTAAATGTTGTGGAGGGTGAGAGAGTGCCTTTATCAGAAATACAGAGTTGACAGGGGGAGGGAAATGTTATGCATATTTGTCTTTATTCATTTTCTAAACTCTTTTTAAATCACACAAATAGAGGATTTCTTTACTCAGATGGACAGGAGTCTGATTACAGGGACCTGATGGACAGCTACCCCTGAACGTGACCCTGAACAAGGAGAAGGCCATAGACTTCAGCAGAAGAAGGACTGGTGTTGTTCTCATTAACATTTTTGGAAAGCAGGTGCAGGATGTGGACAAATTGGAGCTGACTTGATAACAAACTGGATCGGAAATGTCTCGGAAATAAAGGAGCGCAAAACAGATAAAACATGTGTCCTTTAATATTAAATCATATTAATAAATCTTTATTTATATAGCACTTTTCATAAACCAGGTACAAGCCAAACTGCTTTAACAACATGGCGACACATCACAAATGAAAACAGAGAACAGGAAATTCACTTTTTGCACAAATGCAGCATAACAACATAATATAAAGTGCAATGGGCACAAGGTGTGATATAAAAAGACAATACAATAAATAATGATCCCTCTCGGTAAATAAAATAAGACAATATGACTAAAAACAAAAAAATATGAAAACCTATAAATAACTGAAATCAAAATTGAATTAATAGAAAAATCAATCAATCAATCAATGTTTATTTATATAGCCCAATATCACAAATGTTACATTTGTCTCAGTGGACTTCACAGTTTGTAGTAAAAATAATAATAAATGTTTGCAAGAAGATGTTATAGATCTTCTACCGGTATTTTATCGCAAACTAAATGTGCAGGGTTATAGGGTGAGGGTTGGCGACCAAAACAAACGTGTCTGTCATTGTGTGTACGGTACTAGACATATACCAACAAATCAAAGGGAGTACAGAAGGTTTTTCCACTAGTCACCTAATATGAAAAAGTTCAGGGTCTTGAGGTTGAAAACACTCCAAATTGTAGTCTTTGAAAGGCCACCCCCTGTGAGTGTCTGCAGGGCATCACAGGCCTAATGTGTATGTTCTTTTGCACTTGTATGTTACCTCCCCCCCCGGGCATAGCTGCAATTCACAACAGAAGCTTTTCAAGAGCGCGACAGCCCCAGCAGGCGAGATGAAAGTAGTGATTTTATTCCTCCCTCCATAATTCTAGCCTGTTTTGTCCACTACATGTCATTACAGGGAGCTGCATCTAGTTATTTGTGTCCTGTGGCCGGATGCATGTGCACAGAGGGAACCAATTTGTGTGAGAGGCGTATCAGGACAAAGAAGGAGACTGATTTCAGATCAGTGAGCCTGCAGGCAGAAGGGCTGCATGTACTGTCACCACAAGCATCACCACTCACTAACATTGTTTAACTCAGAGCCTACTCTGTTGTGCAACAGGCAGACATCTTTACACTGCAGCTGAGATCTAGGAAAGCTGAAGCCATGGTAAACTGTATTAAACCAGTGGGAGCCAGAATTGAGGTGCAAGAACAATTTTACTGGGGGGTGTGGGGTGTGAGGGGCTGTGCCGGGACAATGAGAAGGGGCACATTTAAAGCTGGACAAGGGAGACAAAGACAGTGTTCAAGATTTAAACTTTTCAGTTCAGTATGAAGCTATAAAATACCATTACTGGTTTTTGTTTTATTAACAGAATGTATGTCAATGACTTGATACCATGTTAGCTTACTTTTACTTTACCATTAACCTAAATACAGTTTGGGGTAATAAATACATAAATGTTTCAGTAACAGAAAAGTTTTTTCAATAATGTAATTAAATACATTATTGAAAAAACCCATTCCTGTTATCTTAGGCCCAGGTTACAGCACAGTATTGCCTCCAACACTATCACAAATTGCCAATTATCATAGATATATTCTTTTGGAGGGGGGCCACAGGGGGGCACAGCGTAAAAGGGTCACTGGCCACTTGTTTTTACCTCAAAAATATGTTTTTTTGTTAGCTTTATTAACTTATATAATAAGTTAATAAGTATAGTAACTTATGTGTTTTTATTCGATTTAAATCAAAAGTTAAAAAGAGGAGAAATAGTCATTGAAAGGAAAATAGTTAATGAGCAAACATAAACCACAAGTATTCATTTAAAATGATCTTTATTACAAAAGTTTTCCATCCATCCATCCATCTTCTTCCGCTTATCCGTGGTCGGGTCGCGGGGGTAGCAGTTCCAGCAGAGAGCCCCAAACTTCCTTTTCCCTGGCGACATCAACCAGCTCTGACTGGGGGATCCCAAGGCGCTCCCAGGCCAGTGAAGAGATATAATCCCTCCACCTGGTCCTAGGTCTACCCCTTGGTCTCTTCCCAGCTGGACGTGCCTGGAACACCTCCCTAGGGAGGCGCCCAGGTGGCATCCTAACTAGGTGCCCGAACCACCTCAACTGGCTCCTTTCGACGTGAAGGAGGAGCGGCTCAACTCCGAGTCCCTCCCGGATGACCGAACTTCTCACCTTATCCCTAAGGGAGACACTAGCCACCCTGCGGAGAAAACCCATCTCGGCCGCTTGTATCCGCGATCTCGTTCTTTCGGTCATGACCCATCCTTCATGACCATAGGTGAGGGTAGGAACGAAAATGGCCCGGTAGACAGAGAGCTTTGCCTTCTGGCTCAGCTCCCTTTTCTCACAACGGTGCGGTAAAGCGACTGCAGTACCGCTCCCGCTGCCCATCTCACGCTCCATTGTTCCCTCACTCGAGAACAAATCCCCGAGATACTTGAACTCCTTCACTTGGAGTAAGGACTCATTCCCTACTTGGAGTGGACAGTCCATCGGTTTCCTGCTGAGAACCATGGCCTCAGATTTGGAGGTGCTGATCCTCATCCCAGCCGCTTCACACTCGGTTGCGAACCGATCCTGTGAGTGCTGAAGGTCGCAGACCGATGAAGCCATCAGAACCACATCATCTGCAAAAAGCAGTGGTGCAATCCTTAGTCCACCGAACTGCAGACCCCCTCCCCCATGACTTCGCCTCGAAATCCGATCCATGTATTACAAACAGGATTGGTGACAAAGCGCAGCCCTGGCGGAGGCCAACCCTCACCGGAAATGGGTCCGACTTACTGCCGAGGACCCGGACACAGCTCTCGCTTTGGGAGTACAGAGATTGGATGGCCCTGAGTAGAGACCCCCTCACCCCATACTCCCGCAGCACCTCCCACAGTAACTCCCTGGGAACCCGGTCATACGCCTTCTCCAAGTCCACAAAACACATGTAGACCGGATAAGCGTACTCCCAGGCCCCTTCCAGGATCCTTGCGAGAGTAAAAAGCTGATCCGTCGTTCCACGACCAGGACGGAATCCGCATTGTTCCTCCTCAATCTGAGGTTGAAAAGTTGTATGAAATATAATATAAACTGAATTGGGTGGAGGCCAGTAAATGGGTGGCAGACTACGTGAAGTGTACATACGGTACTACCATACTCAACAAGTATAATCACATCAAACCACACACAGAGCAAACCATGTGCCGTTCAAGTCCAGTTTTGGATAGTGTGCCGTCGGTTTCATTCCATTTCAAAGTGAAAAAAAAAAAATCGGATTTCATATCGCATTAACACCATATTCCAACATGCATTGCGGCTAAAACATCCAATCACAGAGCTTAAACCATAGCTGAGGATCTTGGGTAATCAGTTCAGTGGTTGTGTATCGCAATTATGCTCGAAATGTCCCATATAGGCCTACGTCTGTTTCCTGACTGACGGCAAAAATGCCAGAGATTATAGAATTAAACAAATAAATAAAAACAAGGATAATTGTGTGTTATTGTTGAGTGAATAACAGTGTGTTATTTAGAAAAGAATAACAAATTAGAAGGAACATTTTTTTTTTTAAGGCAAGACACGGCAGGCAAAAACATAATTTTTCAAGTACTGGTCAATTTTGAGATTTTGTGCTATTTTGATTCTATAACATGTTTTCTTTCAGGCTTTTGGAAGGAAAACGTACAAAATACACATTTAAGTGTTTATTTTACTATAGTTTGTCTATTTGCGTCTGTAGATTTCTCCTAAATTCACCAAAAGTTAGCATTCTAACGTAACATAAAGTACCATGACCGCTGTGTGCACCATGTCAACAGAGATATCGTTGGAAAGCTGTGTCTCTCCTGCACAATCTCATCGGATCCAAATATGGTCATTTCCTTTGTATCAGCAACCAATCGTGAAATTAACTGGAGACATTTCTAGCTGATACCTTAAAGTTGAAAAAATTACCCTATTCACCTGGGGTGTCTCGCCTTAAATACAGATTTCAGTATTCTGAGGCTCTGAGTCCCATTTATTTTCCTCACGGACGGCAAAAAAAGTCCGACATTATACGATTTAAAATAAAAGCAATAATCGTGGCTTGATATTGAGTAAGAACATGTTTTTATGAACCCCACAGCTTCCGGTCTTCCAAGACCCGACCGGACAAAAATACTTAGTGCAGGCACGAAACACACTATCAATAGAAATACATTGCTTTTAAAAAATAGTTCTGTTTGACACGAAAAAAAAGGAGAAAATCGTGTTGGTGAACACGAATCAATAGATTACATTTCGTGACTAGCCTATAACACGAAATGCCGTGAGACTGGGTTGTAACAGGTTAATGATCTCATACATGCAAGTGTAACATACACAGATTAACACAGGACCGCTAAGTGTAAACAAGGTAAATATAGCTAATGCTAGCTGCAATAAGTATGTACACAGGCTAGTATACATGGCTAACGCTAGCATGTATGCTAAAGCTACCGTGTATGCTAGCGCGAATGCTGGCGCGAATAAAAACGCATTTTCTCATTGTGTTTAAACATCTCCAAATGTCATGACAAACACAATACATATTACTAATCCTTAAAGTGTAATTGTAAGGCGTACACTTATATTTACAGTCATTGCTTTCTGACGGGACTTGACCCTTTTACTCTTCAGGTTGCATAGGGAAAATTAGTAAAAAGTCTAGGATGTCTACTGCCCATGCTATTCAGTTAACTTTCTCCTACTTCCGTTACCCGGTTTCCTGTTTAACCTTCAGTACACATTTTACAAATATATAAATGTGCAAATATGAAACATACAGGTCAATATCACCTTGCTAATGGTAGCTGAACTGTCAATACCCCAAAACACATTCTTAGATATACATACCTAATTTTGAGTTTTAAAACACCATTAACACTTATAGTTTCATGTCTTGTTACATAATAATAGATCATATTTGTTAAGTGTTATTATGGGAGAATTACTATTCTTGCGGTACTACTGCCTGATTAGGCCCATATTGAGCAGAGCATATTAAGACCAAAACTCATGTACAACAACTTCCTTACTTGCAATAAATAAGCACTAATTAGAGGGTTATTGAGGAAAAACTCTCAACTAATGGCTTATTACTTGTATAATATGGTCATGTAGAATAAGGCATTAATAAGTGTTTTATAATGACTAATAAAGAGCCAATATACTTCTAATATGCATGTTAATTAACAACTAGTTGATGGTTAATTTGTGTACCTTATAAAGTGTTACCAAAAGTTCTTATTTCTCTCTTAAAATCCAAAGTCAAGCATGAGGTTGTTATGGTTTCAATGTAAACCTAATGTATTTGTTAATTACATCTTTTGTCGATTTAAGAATTATTTTCAGAATTATTTAGAGGCTTAAACAAGTTATTATACTCTAATAGACTTGCTAAATTGATCTTTTAGCTGTTATGACTAAGACATGTTGTATTCTTGCAAAGTTATTTAGATTTCTAATTAATCGTTTCAAAATATGCCGCATATCTTTTTAAATACTTACATTTTTAGATCATATTTCCATTATATCTTTACTCACCTGGTGACTGCATTTTGTGTTTTCCTTTACAGAGCATGTCCACCATGAATTGATGTTTAAAAATAAATCCGAATTTCAGTAATTAAGTGTTTGACATCAAACATTTTAATGGGGCAGCAAAAAGCCATCCCAGTTGTCTGAAAGTGGATGGTGCAGAACTTCTGTTTCTACTCATGTGCTAATATCATTTAGGGAAGATAGCGAAATTAGTGTTTCTAGTTTCATCAATAAAGTGTAGGCGACATCCATCTTTGTGCGCCAGATTTGAAATGAATCACTCGTATTTACCCTATAGGCTAATCCTACCATCTTTCTAAGAATATAAATGACAACACACTGTGTGTGAGTGTGTAATCCTGACAGTGAGTCATGTTCCATTCTAAATGTTTATTTATATACAGCAGTGGATTTATTAATGCATCCAAATTAGTTGACTTGTTCCCAGTAACAGGGGGTTACGTATTGTAACCCTAGTTATATAAGCACAGGCGGAGCCCTCTACTGGACTCTATGGGTACTACTCTCTATCATGCTGTGCGTGCTTTCACCTACTGAGTTTACGTAAACATAGCCGGCCACTCGGGGCGAGCCTATCTGAATGTGCGCGCAGGCCCACAGTATATAAAGGCGGCTACACCCGCCGCCCACTATCCTATACACTCTTCAGCGAGCGGACTAGGAAAGACAGGGCCCCCAGGTAGAGGGCTCCGCCTGTGCTTATATAACTAGGGTTACAATACGTAACCCCCTGTTATATTTCACACAGGCTCCGCCCTCTACTGGACTCTATGGGTACAGTGGGCGGAGCCCCGATGTATACACGCCCTGTCATCCAACAACATCGACCCACCACACCGTCCCTGACCGGCTTTTGGCTAACAATCATTGGATCCCCACTTCCTCCCATCCGGTTGTAACCATAGAGAAGTTGGGGCCGCAATTTGGATAAGGCACACTCACACACGCTCGTGTAGAGTGTGCATGGAAAAGATCTGTGCGGAGACTCCGTCTGGAGCCTACCGCGCACCATGTTCCCCAGGTCCCTCAGGAGCATGGGAAAACATAAGTGCACCACGTCCCCCACACTCACACACGCTCCGTGTAGAGTGGGCATGGACAATAGTGAGGAAGGCTCTCCCAGCCTGCCTCCAGCCCTGTATGGGGCTGATTGCGCACCATGTCTCCCGAGTCCCTCAGGAGCATGGGAAAACACAAGTGTTTTATGTCCAGGGGAGGGGGGGTCAGACACCTGCTGACCCACAGCCACCCCCCCCTCTCACCAGTCATGCGTTGCCTCGGCAAGCACAGACGACGAGAAGGAGCCAGACATGTCCAGGAGATAACATTTTATGAAGGAGCCTGGCGTAGACCAAGACGCCGACGTGCATATATCTTCTACACTCACGCTGCTGAATAAGGCTGTTTGACACAGCCACAGCCAATGTAGAATGCGCACGGACCCCAGTGGGGAGGGCTCTCCCCGCCCGTCCATAGGCATGTGTAATGCACCCGCATAGCCATCCTGTTAGGCGCTTCTTGGAGAGAGCTTTTCTAGCCACACCATCCCCAAAGCACACAAACAGCTGTTCAGTGCCTCTAATGGCAGCCGTGCGCTCTACATAACATGCTAGCGCACGCACTGGGCAGAGGAGGTGCAATTTAGCCTCCCTGGCCTCAATATGGGGTGGAAGATTAAAGCCACCTAACTGAATAGCCCTTGACCTGAACAAACTCCTTAGGCTCTTAGGAGTAAAGGAGGAGTTCGGTCTGAGTGTCGCCCCGCTACGGTCACCCCGGATCAAAAGGCAGCTTGGGTGCACCGACAGAGCTCTTTGGCCGAAGTCAAGGCAAGTAGCAATGCTGTCTTCCATGGCAGTGCTTTCAGGGAGGAGAGCTCCAGGGGCTCAAATCGTTCTGTGACCAGAGCCTCGAGCACCAACGGCAGGTGCCTCCTGACCCCCTGCAAAAAACCGGGACATAAGCGGCTGACTGAAGGCTGACTTGCCTCCAAATCCCTCATGGCAGGACGAAATGGCTGCTGCATACACCTTAATTGTGGAATGAGCCAGCCCCCTGTCCACCAGTATCTGTAAGTAGGTAAGAATAGAGCCCAGCGTGCATGACAGAGGCTCTAGACTCCTTCCTTCACACCATCGCCGGAATACCACCCACTTTGGCCTGTAACAGGCTGTGGTGGATTCTGCTCCTGCTGCTTGGATAGTCTGAATAACGTTGTCAGACAGCCCCACCTGTCTCAGCCTGTCCCTCTCAGGAGCCAAGCCTGGAGAGGTTGGCCAAGAGTGGGTAACGCCCCTATTGCCCCTGCTTCCTGAGACAGCGCTCCCCAGACCTGAGGAATAGCCCAGGGCTGGCCCACCATCATCTGTGTTACCCCGCGCACCACGGCGCCAGGCGGCGATCTGGGGCCACTAGGATGACTGACAGCTGCTCCCGCCTCACCCTATCCAGAAGGGGGGGGATAAGGTGTAGCGGTGGAAAGGCGTAAAGCAGCTTCCTTGGCCATGGCTCGTGTGCAAATGCGTCCACCCCCAAGGGCGGATTGTCCCACCGGGCCAGGGAGAACCACAGGGCACAGTGGCTGTTACGCCGATTGGCAAACAGGTCCACCTCTGCTCTCCCGAACTGAGTCCAGAACTGCTTCACCACCCTCCGGGTTGAAGCCTCCACCCGTCTGGCAGGGTCCGCCTCTTGACATGAGGTCGGCCCCCCCAGTTCTCTCGCCCGGGATGTGCAGGGCCCTTAGAGACAACACAAGCTGTGAAACCCACAACCACAGGTTCTCTGCCGCGGTCAACAAGGCTATTGAGCGGACTCCGCCTTGCCTGTTGATGTACGCCACTGTGGTTGTCGCTCCTCACTAGCACATGTTTGCCCAGACCCGGCGGCAGACATACATCTCTGGGCGGGCATTTGATTTACCAGGGCGGGCCCACCACGACACTGACATTTCCCGGGAAATCTGAATTGTCAACGGGGGGGCTGTTAGATGCTCGCGATTTGTCAACGTGGGGGGGGGAGGGAGGGAGGCGCTCTTGAATTGTTGAAAGAGAGGGGTTTTAGGTTGCCATAAGGCTGTTGACGGTCTTATGTATCCATTGGTTGGTTTTGTGGCACATTTGTAACGCTGTGCCAACTTGAGCAAGCACGCAGGCAAACTTGAGCGCACACAGGGTGGAAAGGTGGAGTGTGGTTGAGCGATGGAGAGAAAGGGAGAGAGAGAGAGAGAGAGAGAGAGAGAGAGATTGAGTGAGGCAGAGAGCCTGTGCAGTGGTCTGCTTGCGCTCAGAGCAGGAGTTTGTAAGAGAGCCGGCTTGAGAGTAAATTTCTCTTCAAAATATAATTGATTGCCAGCTGACTTGCTTGCTCGTTGGTAACGTAGGCCTAACTGGGTTTTTCTAATGTGCTGCATCTGGCACTGAGTTGCCATATTCCTTTCGTGAACCACTGGCAAGAGTAAACTAACTGACAGGCTGCTGTGCCGCATCTCACTCAAAAAACCCACACGACTCAACCCAGCGAAAAACCAGTCTTTGGCACAGCCTTTCATTCAGAATTTCCTAGCAAAATTTAAAAAATGATATTAAACAAATACAAAAATAAATATTAGGACAAGGCCCTACAAATAACAACAATAAACCTAATAATAAAACAAGAAAAATGTGGTATTCAGCCCTGATTAAAACAGCGGGCACAAATCCTGGATGGGCGGGCCCGGCACCATGGGGCCCGCCCATGACGCCGGGTCTGTGTTTGCCCTGTATTAAGGGTTTGAAGTGCGGTAGGACCAGCATCACTGCTTGCAGCTCCAGGAGGTTGCTGTGTCGAGCCTCTGTCAGAGGCCAGCAACCACCTACAGCTCTCTCTAGGCACGTCCCCCCCCCCCCCCTTCTAATCTTCTAATCTTCGTTCGTTTAACTCTTCGGTTGGCAGCTCGTCTGAGAGTTAGACATAACACACTTAGCTAGTTTATCTACTCTGGAACTAGCTAAACTAGTTATAAATATATTTATTCTTTACTGTCGGGTCACTTATTACCAGTGTTGTGCTAGTTACTGAAAACCAGTAACTAGTTACCATTACTAGTTACTTTACTGATTACTTACACCAAAAAGTAATGCGTTACTGTGAAAAGTAATGTTTTAGTTACTTAAAAAAAGGGCTCCCATTAATGCCCGAATAGCCTTCATTTCAGTTTGTTATTGCATTGGAGAATAATACAATCTGTTGATCAACTTCACATGCATTATATGCATTATATGCAATCTGGATTGCATCGATATTAGCTGGCTTTCCATGTTTGTATATTCTTTCTCCAGGTAGTTGGAAACAGTTTTCCGTCCCATATGCCGTGTGCCGCCCGGACATGGCATCATGCTAACTAGCTCCCTGAAAGCGGGTGACTCCACTGTAGCAATAGCCTGCATGTGTTCTACAACATACCGTGCAATGGCTTTATCGACTTTTCCCTGGCTAGCAGTCCCTCGGTTAAAATCCAACCACTGTTGCTTAGGTGGAGGTGGAGGTGGAGGTGGAGTGGCGTTGGATGAGTCTGGGTCTGTGGTCTTAGCTACTAGCTTCGTCCAAGCATGTTGTTTTTGCAGATGTTTTAAGAGATCTGAATTACTGGTTTGGGCAGTAGATAGGCTCTTTGACCCGCCAGGACACAACTTACATTTAACTAAAACGTTCTTTTCTTTGTGCTCGACAAAAGTGAAATAGTGAGAATATCTCCAGGTGGAGAAACTAGACTTGAGCTCCGCCGTCGCCATGATAGTCTTGTTAGTAAACAACACAAACACGCCCACAGCGCGTCTCCGCATGTGACACAGGAAGTATCTAAGTATATTTACGTTATATTTTAAGTACGATGCTTAAGTACAGTTCTCATCTCTGTTCGCCTGGCTGTTGACTATATAAAAAAACTAACGCAGTAACGGAGTAACGCACCATGTAGTAACGGTAACTGAGTTACTGAATTTAAAAAGTAATGCGTTAGAGTATTAGTTACTGCCAAATAACGGCGTTACAGTAACGTGTCAGTCCCAACACTGCTTATTACAGGTTCAGCGAGCTGCACGAGACTGACGGGCTGTCAGGAGAGGGAGAGGAAAAGAGAGCACCCCGTTTATTTTTCCCCTTTTATTATCCAGAATTACTGTAAACTTTTGAATAAAGTAGTTAATCTACTATTAGTAGTTTGTTTAAATGCATTACTTATGTTGTTTTTTTCATTAACATAAAATAAATCTCGCGTACCCCCATTTGAGAACCATTGGTCTAGACTCTAGACCAGGGTTCGGCAACCCCCTGGCACACTAGGAATAAGTGGAATAAGTGTGCAAAAATATTTAAATTGTATTTTCGGATCCTGAACGAGGCCGCCGCCAGAGCGCGTCTCCCCGTTACCTGCAGAAGGAAGCCATGCACGCAACGCAGCCCCCGCTCTCTTTATCGCCAGGTGACTTTCTTGCCGCTTTCCTCCGTGGTGCAGATCGTTTCACCACAGAGAGGAAAACACTTCACTAATTGCAGTACCCATAAGGAGCTGTACAAAGCCGCAGTTTTTGCGTGGCTGTGTCTTTAAAGCCCAGTGGCGATCTGCTCATCTTTCATCGAAATAATATGCTACAAAGGGGCGGACTGGCCATCTGTGTGTTGAACTTTCCTGTCGGCTCCCAGACCGTAGTCGAGGAGGACAGAAGCAACAAGCTTCAGGTTCAATAACCCACTTTAGCTTTAATGACTGGAGAGAGGCGAGCTCTTCTTGGGAGGCCGTTGCATTTATTTAGCTGTTCTTCTGTTTCACAAAATACATCACAGACCTCTGTTTTTCTGCTTCCTCGTTTCACTTCCAGAAACATACACACGTTCCCTCCATAGGTTCTCTCAGGTGCTCTCACTGTCGCTCTACCATCCACAAACACACATGCACAAGCCGCACCCCTCTCTCTCTCTTAAAGGGACAGCGATCTCATCTCACTCTGCATGACCTTAATATCATAGTGTGCTCTGGAGAATCACAGAACGGACGATCGTCCTTATTATTATGCCGCTTAAACCAATTATTTAAATGTGTTTGTTAAATTCGGCATCATGTAAGTTGCGCTCCCCCCCCCCCCCCTCCCCCCGCCGTTGATAATTGTTGGTCGTTGGCACGCTGATAACATTTTTTTTTTAAAATGGCACTTCATATCAAAAGGTTGACGGCCCCTGCTCTAGACTGTTGGACTAAAGGTAATTTGGTCCTGAGAAAAAAATATTCTGTGGATCCATTGAACCAGTTCATTGTCTAGGAGCAGCTCCAGACAAAAAACCTGATGTAGTTCGAGACATATTTTCTGTTTTGTGGCTTTAAGAGAGGCGAGCTCACATTTTCAATTATTGAGTGAACTTTTTTCAATTGAGTTCCTGAATTACTTGGTGTTTAACTTTTACTAAAATAAACGTCACAGTTCAAACACTTGAATCGCCCTGATTTCAATCATTTGCTTTCTATGTGTGTTTTCGTCCGTATGTCTACTAGCCAATGTTACGGTTAGCAGTGTGAATCCTATGTACAGCCGCAGGGACCTACTTACGATAGGATTACAGTGCAATGTGGCGATAACAAGTGCATTTTCGCACTCCCACAATATACCGGAAGAGATAGCCAGGACACCGGGCTCTCCGTGGATTGTTGTCGGCTCCACCAGGCATCGGAGGCGGAGGAGGAGCAGGAGCAGGAAGCAGAAGCGGGGATGCCGGTCCGGTCAACTGGCTAAGCTAAGGAGACAACCTCACAAACCACCGCTACCCAGCATCTTTCTCACGAAAGCCAGATCCATCCTCAACAAAATGGATGAACTAAACCTACAGATGATTGAAAATAAATACGTACAAGACTGTTGCTTCCTGATCATAACGGAGACATGGCTACACCCACTTATCCCAGACGGAGCCATTGAGCTAGCGGGGCGAAGAGCATACCGCTGGGACAGAAACATCGACTCTGGTAAAAGCAGGGGAGGGGGGTTATGCATTTACGTACATAGCAACTGGTGCAAGGACGCCATAATCATGGACAGTCATTGCTCATCAGACCTGGAGTACTTGACGGTGAAATGCAGGCCTTTTTACCTCCCTCGTGAGTTTACCGTTGTCATAGTAACAGCTGTCTACATACCACCAGATGCTAATGCTAAAATAGCGCTAGGCTACCTGCACAGTGCTATCAATTCACAACAAAGCACATATCCCGAAGCCGCCCATATCATAGCTGGTGATTTCAACCATGCAGACTTAAAGACAGTTCTCCCAAAGTTTGTACAACACATAAAATGTGCTACCAGGGGTAAACACACACTGGATAAGGCCTATTCAAACATTAAGAAGGGATTTAAGTCTGTACCACTACCACATATAGGGCAGTCAGATCACCTGTCCATCCTTTTAACCCCAGCATACACCACTGTCAGGAGGAAAACTCAACCCACCACAAAGACTGTTAAAACATGGCCTGAAGGAGCTTCCTCGCAGCTACAGGATTGCTTCGAAAGGACTAACTGGAATATGTTTGAGTTTCAGGACTTGGAGGAGTACGCATCAACTGTACTCTGCTATATACAGAACTGTGTGAATAATGTGACTGTTGAAAAAACGTATTCAGATATACCCCAACCAGAAGCCCTGGATGACGAAGGAGGTCAGAGCTCTCCTCAAGGGCCGAAACATCGCCTTCAGGTCTGGTGATAGTGCTCAATACAGTGCAGCTAGAGCCAACCTGAAGAGAGGCATCAGGGATGCCAAAGTAGCCTACAAGAGGAAGATTGTGGACCACTTCACCAACAACGATCCACGGTGGGTGTGGCAAGGTATCATGTGGCAAGCACATCACCAACTACAAGAACAATAACAGCACAACGGTTGACGGGGATGCCTCACTGGCAGAGGAACTTAATTGTTTCTTTGCTCGTTTTGAGGTCAATGCAGTTAGAGACGGACACAACAACCTCACCAGCATCCAACAGTCACACCCTCACTGTGCAGGAGCATGATGTGAGGCGTGTGCTCAGAGCGGTGAACCCGAGGAAAGCTGCAGGCCCTGATGGCGTGACGGGAAGGGTGTTGAAGGAGTGTGCAGACCAAATTACGGAGGTCTTCACAAAGATCTTCAACCTGTCACTCTCGAATCCATCATCCCGTCATGCCTGAAATCTGCCACAATCATCCCTCTGCCGAAAAAAAAACATCATCTCCAGCCTCAACGACTACCATCCGGTAGCACTCACACCGCTCATGAAGTGTTTCGAGAGGCTGGTCCTGCAGCACATCAAAACCATTCTCCCAGCCACCTTCGACCCAAATCAGTTTGCGTATAGAGCAAATAGGTCTACAGAGGATGCCATCGCCACTGTTCTTCAGAGTGCACTGTCCCACCTTGAACACCAGGGGAGCTATGTGAGGATGCTCTTTGTTGATTACAGTTCTGCCTTTAATACAGTCATCCCGGGAAGATTGGTTTCCAAGCTATCTGACCTAGGATTTTCCCCAAACATCTGCCAATGGATTAAGGACTTCCTAACTAACCGCCCCCAGACAGTGAGAATAGGCCCTCACCTCTCCTCCACCCTCACACTCAGCACCGGTTCACCACAAGGCTGTGTGCTGAGCCCCATGCTCTACTCCCTGTACACCTATGACTGTGCCCCCACTCACCCCACCAACACCATCGTCAAGTTCGCGGACGACACAACCGTGGTTGGACTGATCACAAGAGGAGATGAGTCAGCCTCCAGGGATGAAATCCAGAAACTGTCAGTGTGGTGAATAACCTTGTTCTGAACTCCATAAAAACAAAATAACTCATTATAGACTTCAGGAAAAACAGCACAACACCAGATCCACTGTACATCAACGGCAACTGTGTGGAAAGGGTTCCCGCCTTCAGGTTCCTCGGCACACACATTGCTGAAGATCTATCCTGGTCTATCAACACCACAACATCTGTGAAAAAGGCCCAGCAGCGACTCCACTTCCTGAGGATCCTCAGGAAAAACAACCTGGAAGAGAAGCTTCTGGTGCCTTTCTACCGCTGCTCCATAGAGAGTGTGCTGGCATATTGCCTAACCACGTGGTGTACCAGCTGCTCAGAAAAGGACAAGAAAGCCCTTCAGAGGGTCATCAACACAGCCCAGAACGTCATCGGCTACTCACTGCCTTCTCTGGAGGAACTCTTCAGCCAACGTTGCCTCAACAGAGCAGGCAAAATAATTGCAGACTCTTCACACCCTGGACACTTCCTGTTTGCTCTTCTGCCCTCCGGTAGACGCTACAGGTCAATTCAATCAAGGACAAACCAACTGAAAAACAGTTTCTACCCCAGAGCCAACTTTTTAATAGTTGTATTAACTTATTAACTGATCGACATCAGAGATGCAAAATATCATCCCTGTGTTTTTTATATTGTAAACTGTATTTAAATAATGTGCGGGCATGTATGCATGTTGGTATGGATGTGTGAGCATATGTTTATGTGTGTATATGTTTATATAGATATATATGTCATCGTTTTATGTGGAAATGTACTGCGAGGATTGCTTTTTTAAATTTCGTTGTACCTGGTGCGATGACAATAAAGGAATTCTATTCTATTCTATTAGGTCCTGAATGAGCAAAAAGCCAAACATTTATTAATTTCCCCTCTCATTTCATTTGACTGAGCCGAGACCAGCCGTGACACAACCAATTGGAGGTGGGGTTTAAGGAAAAAGCAATGTGCCCAGTAGATGCTGAAGATTGCCTGAAGATCCTGGATGATCCAGGTGTTTTGGATCATCTGTTAGGTTTTATTTCCTGTGGAAGTTCCGGTTTTCCAACATCTGCAGCAAGCCCACCGCTCTCTGCAAAGCACATTGGGCAGCCAGAGAAGCCAGTTCAGTGGCAGGCTTTCGAAGCTGTTGGAGAGACAAACAAATAAATCCTTCAGATGGGAGAAGGATGAGCCCTGATGACCTTATTGGCTGTTATAAGACTGGATATACAAATAAGGAGCTACACATTTACATTTGTTCTCTGTACACAGTGGCGACAGACAGTATTAAAATAATGATTACAACAAAATGCAAAAAATAAATTAAAATATATTTTAAGATCATGTTTAATCATCTGATTCGTCTGTACATTGCTGTTTTAGTATGTGTTCTTCTAATTAGTGTCTACAGTGTGTGCCTATTGAGCTGTTTAGAGCCATGTGGGACAAAACCCGATCCTGCCCCTCCCTCTCACTGTCTAAGTGAACGGTGACTGTAAAAACTACACTGCGCATGCTCAGAGTATTTTCCTATTTAATGTGTGTGGCAACAAATAATGACCATAGGGGCATAGAGCTCCCATCCCCACCATACGTAATCTCACATAATTCAGAGCTGATTGGCTGTAAGTACGTGTGCCGCGACAAGTGTAAGCTGCGCATGGCTTCCCTCCACAAAAAAGCAATGATATTTCTCCATGGGATTTTAGAAAATAGCTCAAAATAAGAACTCTATGGGAAACGTACCTGTTAGATAAATGCACGTTTTGTTCAGCTGGATAATATCCACATGTCTACCCTACTTTTATCATTTTCGAATCATAAATCTATCGATTATATTTATGATAGACTTTTGAAACTACAAGAAAATAGGGAGGACTTTTACAAAAAAGTAATAGAGATTTTTGTCCAGAAGGATAGGCAAATGGACTTCAAGTCAAGGTAAGACCACAATTTTATTGAAAATGGGATCTTACTAAGAGAGAACAATTCAATATTTAAATGATAAAATTAAATTTTTTGGGTATCCTTTTGTTGAACTATCTGTTTAAAATTAATCAAAGCATCAGACAAAAAAAGCTTTTGAAAATAATATTATATTTTGATTTAGGTCAAAATATAATATTTGTAAACCTGAAGAGTCAGTGCCAGTGCCTCGCCAGCCATGAACCTCTCTGCAGAAGCTTATATAGACATCTAAGTTTTTTGTGCCCCACCACTTTTGCACATATAGAAACGCCACTGTCTGTACACCACCTCCACTTGCAAATTGCCTTGGAAAAACATCTAACTAGCTTCAGCAACAGCTGCTTGATGATGATGCTGCGTCGTGTTGTGGCCAACTGTCACCTCGATGAGTCATGAACTTTAGAACTTACCGACAGCAGGGCAAAAATAGCCTAATGCTAAGTTGTTTACCAGGTCTATCCCAACAATAGCTACAGTGGAGGAAATCTTGACCCTGCATTGAGAAATCCATGTCTCTGAACAATGCCCAAACACCCCCCACTCTCTCTTTATGAATCAAATCCCTGAACGAGGATCGCATTGTTAGCGGCAGCTGAATAACCAAGCGATGCAGGCTGTATTTGGCACATCCTGTCCTGCTCCCTGCCGGGTGGAGGTTTCTGTTCCCTCCTCTCCCTGAATAGATAGCAAGATTGGCCCCAAGACACCAGAACATCCTGCCTACACAGCAAGAATGTAAACAGGCCTACATGTTATGTCTACCCAACACAGCCTGATTTCATAATCTCAGCTATTCCTCAACTGTATATGTAATGCTATACAGGCGGGCCTGAATATGGTGGGAAACTGTGGCAGTGAAACTGTATTTCTGGAGTCAGGTTGTAGCACACGCAGTGATGCAAATGCTTCATTAGGAATAAAATGATACTGCATTGCCTGAAATGGACATATTCTGCTCATTTCCAGCTTCATATCAGCATGTAGTGTCTCTACTGGGACATGCCTCCATGCTTTAATGTTCAAAAAGCTCTTTATTTTTCTCATACTGCCTGTGCTGCAGCACCTCTTTTCACCCTCTGTCTGAAACCAGAGCCCAGTCTGCTCTGATTGGTTAGTCCCGCCCCTTAGCCTATAATATACAATGTGTTGCAGTGCAAATGGTACATAGTAATGTCACTATTTTCCTTAAGTAAACAAAGTAGTCCAATGAAGGCGTTTCAGGCAGGGGGGGAGTTTGTGGGAGAGAAACTCCCTCTGGAGGGAACACAGGGAATTTAGCCTTTGCAGACCATTTACATTTAACAAAACCTATAGAACACACTACAGGATGGGAAAACTCAAAAAAGAAGAACAGGGCCCCTTTAAGGTTGTTTGTGATTTGAGATGATAACAATATATTACAATTGATAATGACAAGGAAGTTAGAGATGATGTCTAAATTATGTGACAGAGTGCTATGCCTTTATACTTTGGATGCATAAAATGAAGGCCGTTAAGTCAAGAGACTGCAGCAAATCATGGAGAAATCAACTGTGAAATTAAAGGATTCTAAAAGGACATTTCAAAGCTCACATAAAATTATACAAGAACAAAAGTTTTAGGAGTATTTATACTTGTTTTACTGTAAGTTTTGTATTATACTTGGAATTGGCAGAAGCAGGTCCATTGATGCAATGCATAGACACATTTTAATAACAGATTTCGGGACTTCATTATAAAACATTTCAGTGAATCTCACTAGGTCAGTGGGTTTATGGAACAAGACAACAAGCCCCGGGCTTTTCCGTTTCCTATTGATCAGTTCAGAACGGAGAACAGCCTTTCTCTGTCAGAGTTGCTTTCCAAGAACTTCAAAGTCATCTTATTGACATGTTGTAGGTGTTAATTTACTTAGTGTGGAAACAGGAATCAGACATACTGTATTTATTCCTTATTTGCATCTGCATTCATTGATATTCTAATATTGTATTCATTGATTAATAATATATGATTATGGTGTATTTAATCACCTGAAATATCAAACCTGATCAACCTCACAACTATTAAAACGACAAATGATTAAACACAAGCGGTACAAAAACTGGCAGGTTTGGTAGGATTACTTTAAAAATGTAATCAGTTATAAAGGCTATCTACAGTGTCAAAAAAAAGTGTAATCATTAACCAAGATATTTATTGTCAAAAATGTGTCCTATTAAGTTATAGGCTAGGCTTCAGAATAGTACAGTTTACAAATGCTCTTTTAGGTTAATTAGAAGCAAACACATTATTTCAGTTTTTTAATTCAGGTGTTCACCCATTGCATTTAAACAGCATTTCAAATAAAGAAAAATGAAAGTAGCCTAAATTAAAAACTGAAAAGAATTCACGCAGAATGTACAACAATAATATATATATATTTGTATTACAAAATATATTATAACATGTATTTCTGCTAGTAATCCCTATTTTTTATTTTACCAATAATCTGATGACGCATTTTTTAAAAAGGATCTCTAGGTAATATTCTGATTACAGAATCCTGTCACATGTAATCCATTAGTCCCCCAGCCTGCAAACTAGGGATCATGAGCCTACCTAAATATTGACACATAGGAAATAATATATAATATAATAAGCATAGATAATAATCACATTTTAGAAATATCTTCATTTAGTGGAATGTTGTCCTCAGTGACTTATTTGATATTATTCGCTCATTGAGGCTTGTATTTGAGCGCACACCAGAGAACAGTTCATGTCCGTTGGTTGTAGGGCAGGAAGGTTCACTGAGCCTGAACCTCACTTGGGTATTCTTCAGCTAAAGCTCCCATAGGACACCCTATGGGACCTCGTCTTTTTATCTTCTTGCCCATGGAGGTAATTATCAGCGTTGTCCCGTATTTGTGATCCATTAATGAAGCTTTCATCCCTGGCTTTCTGCCTGTGACGAGGCCCGGACCATCTCACCAGAGTAATTAGTGCCAGCAGCGTTCACTCACTGGATCGGCCCTCAGCAGGAAGATGATCTGAGGGGGGAGAAAACGGGAGCAGACAGGAGGCCAAGTCCTGAAAGCCTTTGATAGATCCCTCTCCTCTCTGACTAACCCTTCTCCACGCTAATTCAAGTCGACCTCAGACGCAGAAGCAATGTTGTTGGTGTCCATCAAGTGGAGGATGAGTGATGATAAAGGAGACGAGTCTCTCTCTGAAACATGCCATGCTTCACTCTCCGTGTTTTGTTTCAGTAGCTCTCTCTGGGGAATTGCGAGTGGGAATTTGGGAATCATCACTTGAGAGTTCTGCCTTGTTCAATCTCTTGGCGTGAATCCATTGATACATAATTGATATGTAAGTTTGAGTTACAGTACAAGTAAAAGTTTGTGTTCTCTCTTGAGATGCTTTTCTTAGATCTTATAGTTTTGATACTGTATCAACTGAATGATAGTGAGCCATATTGTATGTTATGTGATTCTCTGCAGACATTAATCACAGTGTAATCTTACTTGGTTTATTATTGGAGTTATTATACCTTAACTAGTATAGCATTTTATTTTTATGTGTCTTGTCCAACCCAGTCTCATAAAAAAACGTGTAATAATTACGTTGGTCCACAACGTAGGACGTAGTATTTCTACAAAAACGCCTCTGAAATTGTAAGATCGCTACGTTTTTTTTCACCATTCATTCCAATGGCTGGCGTCTATGTCACGTGATCTTCACATTTCTCCCTGCAGAAAAAAAAAACATGGCCGACATTCGTTTTATTCTCGGTGGAAAATGCCTATTTTAAAGTTAGTTTGGCCATTAAAATGCCTTTTGATGTCATTTGATGCGAGAAATATGAGTTGTTATTTCAGATTATGTGTGCAGTGGATGTACTTGATCTTTAGTTTGCTAGTTATTACGAAGATTACTTCAGGAAATTGTGTCTATACAACGTTTTCATTGTTACCAAGGTGGTTGCTAGGGTCGCTGCTATCGATATTATTTCTGTTATGTTGTGTAAAATTGTGTTATCTTTATTGCTACCCCCTTCCCCGTCAATGTATAGTGTTGGTCCACAGTGCAAACGTATTAATTTAACAAAATCCGCATCTAAAATGGTGGCATAGTGTGGTGCCGAGAGATGGGAGTCGGAGGCGGGGTATCAAAGGTACAAGCTAGACTTTTATTTAGCATCTCAAAACACATATAAACAGCTTCATGCCCGGGAAGCGAAGACCGGCGGAGACAGGAAGTCCGGCTCACTAAAATGTCCGTGCAGAACAATACCCTAACCCATAGATCCGTGGGTGAATAATGTCAATCACCACAATAGATACGTTATTTTCCCCTGTGCAATTCTCCATTTACTCAACAATAACACTTAATTATCCTTGTGTTTATTTATTTGTTTGATTAATAAACACAAGTTGGAGTCCGTCAGGACCGAGGGTCGGAGCAGCTCATTTGCTTTACAGAATATTACACCCGGAAGTAAGTATTCTCTCCGCTTCGCTTGACAAACCCCGTGATAGTCCTCAAGCTCTGTGATTGGAGAGTGTGCTCCGAGGGTTACACCGAGCCTCGAACAGCACTTGAAATTGGATGGAACCACGGCAGACTGTCCAAAACTGGATTTGAACGGGTCCACCGCGTGCCCCCCTCCCCCACCCCGTCCCCAGAACTACACATGCTGGCTATTGTGTTTTGCAACATGTTCTCTATCTATGGCACGTCTCTACTGGGAGTTCTAGTTTTAAAAGACGTTTTCATATTTCCCATAATAAGAAGTGGCCAGTATTAAACTGTGTACATCCCTGGAGGTTTAGGGGATAGGAAACACTCAAATGTAAAACATATAATTAATAAATGGGGGAAAATTGCTTGTGCCCATAATGGGCAGCATTAATATACACACATGCCAGCTAAGGTCAGAAGAGCTTTCTTTAACAGCTGGTCTTATGTCTGTGACCCCTGTTGTTAATTGATAACATTACATTACATTACATTAATTGATAAGCCTGAAACATGCACTTGTCAAGGTTCAGAGGCACATTTTGCAAATATGGCAGTAGCCATCGATCAGCTTAAGATAAGATATACTTTATTGATCCCAAGTTGGAAACATTTGCGTTACATCAGCATGTGTAACAGTTAAATATGTAAAATCATGATATTTGTAAA
Organism: Harpagifer antarcticus; assembly: GCA_902827135.1. Taxonomy (NCBI): domain Eukaryota; kingdom Metazoa; phylum Chordata; class Actinopteri; order Perciformes; family Harpagiferidae; genus Harpagifer; species Harpagifer antarcticus. The sequence continues at coordinate 3,084,428 of CADEHL010000900.1, read as the reverse complement.
TCATTTAGTATAATCACACAAATTCTGTGTTTTATATTTAATAATTCTGTGTTCTTTATTTATTGATTGTTCAATACCTGACAAGGTCGGAGATGAACAACTTGGGTCACAGGTTCCTCAACAGTGCATCACAAGACATCTATCAATATGTGTGTATACCTCCACCATTAAACTGTCGTATTCTGCACATTTCTTATACTATCTACATACATCTTATAAGAGTATAATACATATGTATAATATCAGTTAAAATAAGTGCTTCAACATAGTTAACATTGCTGGAGGTATGCACAAAGTTTTACATTCATTGCATAACTACACCGTTTGTGAATATGATATGTCAATAAACCTTAGAAAATCTTGAAAGGGATGTGCAAAATAGTCATTATATACAGTCTTTAATTAACTATTAGTAGAGAATAACGAGTAATGAACATACTTTATAGGGATTCTATTAATATCTAATAATAAAAATAATGAAATTCAATAACCTGCTTTAACCACCAAGTGTCCCTTTATATCAGCTGTGCACCTTTATGGTGTAAATACAGCCTATCTACCAATTGGATCAAATATAAAAATCAGCCGAATTAGTGTTGATACTGCAAGGAGACGTATTGTGTGAAAAGAAATGTAAGATGTTGTTTAATTGCTTATATATTTATGATCCATGTCACGTTTTCAGTGTTGGCGACAGTTCCTCATGTTTGTCTAGAAGTCTTCTCATCAGGGGTCTATAAATAGAGAACTACGGCAGATATGTAATATTTAATGCAGCCGAACCGTGTATTACAATGCCGTTATGTGATGACTTTCAAAGAGAAAAGCAAGCACACTCGGAATAAAGTGTTTTCGGTCTGTTTCCGGTATTTGTTTATGACGATGTGATGTGAGATGTGAGACTGGAATTGCACAGGGGAAAATAACGTTTCTATACCACCATTTTAGATGCAGATTTTGTTAAACTAATACGTTTGCGCTGTGGAACAACACTATACTTTGACGGGGAAGGGGGTAGCAATAAAGATAACACCATTAAACAGTTACACAACATAACAGAAATAATATCGATAGCAGCGTCCTTAGCAACCACCTTGGTAACAATGAAAACGTTGTATAGACACAATTTCCTGAAGTAATCTTCGTAATAACTAGCAAACTAAAGATCATGTCCATCCACTGCACACTGTCACAAGTTAGACACCCATTTTATTGTTTGTTTGATGCCTCATCTAAACTCTCCTGTCATTTCAGATCCCGCTTTCCCCCAGGCCCTTGCAATCAGCTCATTCCCCTCACCTGGTCTCCTCAGCTCTTCCCCTCACCTGTTACTCATTCCCTCATCACTCCACAGTATTTATGCCACCCCATTTTCAGTTGTCAGTTGCCAGATTGTCTTGTGTATTCTGCCAAGCACTCCAGCGTTTGATTATCTCCTGCCTAGTTACCTGTCCTGCCCGGTTTTGACCCCTACCTGCCTGTTATCGGACCTCGAGTTTTCTGCCTGCCCCTTCTCGGATTTGTTTGCCTAAACTGCTGGATTTCCTGGTTTTGACGCCTGCCTGTCCCTGACCCGATTAAACTGAACATTACTACACTGGTTGTATCTGAGTCGTGCTATTGGATTCTTATCTGTACCTGTGAGCGTGACATTACAATCTGGCCAAACATGAATCCAGCCGACTCAGCGACAGAACCGCCTTCGCACGATATCGTGTTACAACGCCACGAGCAGCAGCTTACCTTCATGGCTGAAGCGATGCAGGAGATGGCCGCTCGTTCCGAACGGACCTTTGTGAATCTCCGTGATCTTCTTCAGACCCGTACCGCAACGGTCCATGGCCCGGAACTAACTCCAGCTTCCGCTGTTCGAATCCAGAGTCCTCTGGCATCGGATGCACGCCTGCCTCCTCCGGAACGTTACTCGGGAGCCCCAGGTTCGTGCAGACCATTCCTGGTCCAATGTTCCCTCGCCTTCGAGCTTCAGCCTTCCGCCTTTCCAACAGAAAGATCCCGGGTGGCGTATATTGTCTCTCTTCTCACGGGCAAAGCTAAAGACTGGGGTACCGCCGAATGGGAAAGACAATCCGCTGCCTGCTCATCTGTAAGCGTATTCTCCGATGAACTGCGTAAAGTTTTTGATCACGCTACACCCGGAAGAGAGGTAGCTCGTGGACTGTTTAACCTGGTGCAAGGAGGGAGATCTGTGTCGGATTACTCCATCGAGTTTCGTACCATAGCCGCCGAGAGTAACTGGAATGCTTCTTCACTCCTCGATGCCTTCTACAACGGTCTGTCGGATCGCCTTAAAGACGAGCTGGCAGCTAGGGACCTTCCTGCTGATTTAGATGAGCTGGTGGCTCTCTCCATCCGCATTGACTGCCGTCTGCGGGAGCGGAGGAGAGAGAGGGTTTTCTCCGTCGCCCCTCAGGCTTCGCCTCTCCCGTCAGCGCATGCTACTGAACAGGTGAGAGGAGGATTTTCTAACTCATCTGAACCTATGCAGCTGGGGCGGACCCGGCTTTCCGAGGCAGAACGACAGCGCCGCCTGCGGGACAACCGCTGTCTTTACTGCGGCCAGCAGGGTCATCTTGCCTTCTCTTGTCCTGTAAAAAGACAGGGCTCAACAGTCATCCAGAGGGCGCTGGTGAGCCGTATGATGAATTTAGAAATGCCTTCTCGACCCCTAACCCATGCTCAGCTAAGCTGCTTGGGGAAAATGCACACTGTGGCAGTTCTTATTGACTCTGGTGCTGATGCCAGTCTTTTGGACATAACACTGGCCTTTCAAATGGGACTTGGTCAGGAGGCTTTGGAGAAGCCCATCAATGCTACAGCTCTAGATGGTCGTCTTCTCTGCAGAGTGACACACCGTTCAACTCCAGTTCAAATGAGCATGTCAGGTAATCACAGCGAAACACTCTCTTTTCACCTTATCCATGCACCACATCAGCCTGTCATTTTGGGGTTTCCTTGGTTAAGGAGGCATAATCCTCATATAGATTGGGCTTCAGGGACTATTAGAGAGTGGAGTGCTCATTGTCATGCTGTCTGCTTAAGATCTAGTTCCTCAATTGATTCCAGTCAGCCGAGGATCTCTGAGTGTGAAGACCTTTCCGGTGTTCCCAATGATTACTGGGACCTTAAAGAGGCCTTTAACAAAGTTCGGGCCACCTCACTCCCGCCTCATCGTGCTAATGACTGTCCTATTGACCTGTTACCTGGTACTTCGCCTCCTAGAGGTCGACTTTTTTCTTTATCGGCTCCTGAAACTAAGTCAATGGAGAAGTATATCAATGACGCTTTGGATGCAGGGCTTATCCGGCCTTCATCATCTCCTGCTGGTGCAGGTTTCTTCTTCGTGGGTAAGAAGGATAAGACTCTGCGCCCATGCATTGACTACAGAGGACTCAATAACATCACTGTCAAAAACAGGTACCCCCTTCCACTTGTTTCCTCTGCATTTGAACTGTTACAAGGCGCTACTATTTTTACCAAGCTGGACCTACGTAATGCGTACCATTTGGTGAGAATCAGGGAGGGGGACGAGTGGAAGACGGGATTTAACACTCCTAGTGGACATTATGAGTACTTAGTCATGCCTTTTGGACTCACCAATGCACCTGCAGTCTTCCAGGGGTTGGTGAATGATGTTCTGCGGGATCTTCTCAATATCTGTGTTTTTGTATACCTGGATGACATTTTGATTTTTTCCAAGTCTAAACTGGAGCATGTGGTCCATGTTCGCCTAGTCCTCCAGAGGCTCTTGGAGAACCACCTCTTTGTCAAGGCCGAGAAGTGTGTGTTCCACACCACAGAAGTCCCTTTCCTGGGATTTGTGGTCTCCACCGGAAACATCAAGATGGATCCTGAAAAGACCAAGGCGGTCACTGACTGGCCACGCCCTTCAACCCGCAAGGAGCTCCAACGCTTTCTGGGTTTTGCCAACTTCTACCGGAGGTTTATCCGAAACTACAGTTTGGTGGCAACCCCTCTCACAGCTCTCACCTCTCAGAACATTCCCTTCCGGTGGTCCTCGGTGGCCGAAGGGGCTTTTGGTGAGTTAAAGTCACGCTTCACCTCTGCTCCCATTTTGATTTTTCCAGACTCTACTCGGCAGTTTACTGTAGAGGTAGATGCGTCGGACACTGGAGTTGGGGCAGTTCTTTCTCAACGGTCGGCCGAGGATCAGAAGATGCACCCGTGTGCCTTCTTCTCCCGGAAGCTGTCTCCAGCAGAAAGAAATTACGACATTGGTAATCGAGAACTGTTGGCAGTGAAACTTGCCCTGGAGGAATGGAGACACTGGTTGGAGGGAGCAGAGCAGCCTTTTGTGGTCTGGACTGATCACAAAAATTTGGAGTACATCCGTTCAGCTAAGCGGCTGAACTCTCGTCAAGCCAGGTGGGCTCTGTTTTTCACACGCTTTGATTTTTCTCTTTCTTACAGACCTGGTTCTAAGAACATCAAACCTGACGCCCTGTCTCGCCAGTTCCAGCCAGAGAGCTCTCCATCTCATTCTGAGAATATCATCGCTCCTACATGTGTCATTGGTCTGGTGACCTGGGAGGTGGAGGATAAGGTCAAGCGCTCTCATGCTGAACACCCAGCCCCAAGTGCCTGTCCTGTTAACCGTCTGTTTGTTCCTGCCACCCTCCGTACCCAGGTTCTCCAGTGGGGTCATAACTCTCGCCTGGCTTGTCACTCAGGAGTGAGACGGTCCCTGGCCCTGATTCGGCAGCGTTTTTGGTGGTCTTCCATGGAGAAGGATGCCAAGGAGTTCATTGCTGCCTGCCTAGTCTGCTCCCAAAACAAGACCTCACGCCAAGCTTCCTCCGGTCTTCTTCATCCCTTACCTATCCCTCATCGTCCCTGGTCCCACATCGCCTTGGATTTTGTCACCGGACTACCACCCTCAGACGGTAACACAGTCATACTCACAGTCATAGACCGGTTTTCCAAGTCTGCCCGACTTATTCCACTAACCAAATTACCTACTGCCAAGGAAACGGCTGAAATCATGCTACAACATGTGTTCAGGCTGCATGGTCTTCCCAGTGACGTTGTGTCTGATTGGGGACCACAATTTACTTCTCGTTTTTGGTCCGAGTTTTGCAGACTGCTGGGAGCCAGTGTCAGTCTCTCGTCCGGATTTCATCCCCAGTCCAATGGGCAAGCAGAGCGAATGAACCAGGAGATGGAGACTGCCTTACGCTGTCTAGCTTCCTCCACTCCCTCCTCCTGGTCGAGGCAGCTTCTATGGGTTGAGTATGCCCACAACACCCTTCCTAGTTCTGCTACTGGTCTTTCGCCATTCCAATGCTCCCGCGGATACCAGCCGCCCCTTTTCCCGGCACAGGAACGGGAGGCCAGCGTCCCATCTGCACATGCGTTTGTAAGCCGATGTCGACGCATATGGTTAAAGGTCCGCTCCGCGCTCCTGCGCTCTTCCGACCGTTATCAACGGACCGCCAATCGCCGTCGCAAGCCAGCTCCACAGTACTCCCCAGGGCAACGGGTCTGGCTCTCCACACGGGATCTCCCTCTCAGAGTTGAGTCAAAGAAGTTGTCTCCCCGTTTTGTAGGCCCATTTCCCATAGCTAGGATTATCAATCCTGCAGCTGTCCGCCTGCGTCTGCCCCCTTCTATGAAGATTCATCCTACCTTCCACATGTCCAGGATCAAACCAGTTAATGTGAGCCCTCTTCAGCCCCCCTCTACACCCCCACCACCACCCCGGACTATCGACGGGGAGACTGTTTACACTGTCCGTCGCCTCATCAAATCCCGGCGACGTGGTAGAGGGTTGCAGTACCTGGTACACTGGGAGGGTTATGGTCCTGAAGAGCGGTCATGGGTCCCCGCTCGCAGCATCTATGATCCTTCTCTCATCACTGACTTTCACCAGGCCCATCCCGATCAACCTCGTGGGACGTCAGGAGCCGTCCATAGAGGGGGGGGTTCTGTCACAAGTTAGACACCCATTTTATTGTTTGTTTGATGCCTCATCTAAACTCTCCTGTCATTTCAGATCCCGCTTTCCCCCAGGCCCTTGCAATCAGCTCATTCCCCTCACCTGGTCTCCTCAGCTCTTCCCCTCACCTGTTACTCATTCCCTCATCACTCCACAGTATTTATGCCACCCCATTTTCAGTTGTCAGTTGCCAGATTGTCTTGTGTATTCTGCCAAGCACTCCAGCGTTTGATTATCTCCTGCCTAGTTACCTGTCCTGCCCGGTTTTGACCCCTACCTGCCTGTTATCGGACCTCGAGTTTTCTGCCTGCCCCTTCTCGGATTTGTTTGCCTAAACTGCTGGATTTCCTGGTTTTGACGCCTGCCTGTCCCTGACCCGATTAAACTGAACATTACTACACTGGTTGTATCTGAGTCGTGCTATTGGATTCTTATCTGTACCTGTGAGCGTGACACACACATAATCTGAAATAACAACTCATATTTCTCGCATCAAATTACATCAAAACGCATTTTAATGGCCAAAGTAACTTTAAATAGGCATTTTACACAGAGAATAAAACAAAGTTCGGCCATGTTTTTTTTTCTGCAGGGAGAAATGTGAAGATCACGTGACATAGACGCCAGCCATTGGAATGAATGGTGAAAAACGTAGGGATCTTACAATTTCAGAGACGTTTTTGTAGAAATACTACGTCCTACATTGTGGACCAACGTAGTTATTACACGTTTTTTTGTGAGACTGGGTTGGCTTGTCTTGTGTTTTTATATGGCAGCTATAGACGCTTCAAATGCTAGATGGGCATCACAAAAAATAACACTAAAATGTTGAATATTCAAAATGAATGACACATGCCTCACAAAGTGAAAGTGTTACCCTGAAAGGTAAGGGATAGGGTAAAGAAGGATCATGCTTTTGTCTGAAATAATATCTTGTTTTAGTTAAACATAAAGACAATGTTCCCCAGTCATTTCTTGGGAGCTCTTGTGTTTTTTACATAGGAATCCTCTTATAAATAAGTGCATGTAAATGGTCTGCAAAGGCTGAAATCCCTGTGTTCCCCACAGAGTGAAATGTTCTCCCGCACACTTCCCGGGGCGGGAGATCTCTAAGCGCTTGACCAATCACAACAGAGCTGGCCAGCCAATCAGGGCAGACTGGGCTCTGGTTTCAGACAGAGGGTGAAAAGAGGTGCTGCAGCACAGGCAGTATGAGACAAATAAAGAGCTTTTTGAACATTAAAACATGGAGACATGTCCCAGTAGAGGGACTAAATACTGATATGAATTTGTAGATAAATTGACCTTTTGAAACTTTCACTTTCAGAATTAGTGTATCTGCACCTCTGTAAAAGAATGACAGCACAATAAGTGACTCCCTGAAATCCACATGTGAAGGGGGTGGATGAAAACACTATCAGATTTCACCATCCCAACCGTTATCAAACAGCTTTGTCCTCCATCTTTTTTTATTGTGAGTCACTTACAGTTCACTGGTGCTGGATTACAATGCCCTGGTTTTAGGTTTCCATTGTGTAATCTGCTCCGGCCACTTCCTCTCACCACAATCTCAGACAATGATTCACCATATATGTCATATAATACAGCGTATGTGTAACAGCAGCAGCTGAGGGCCCAGCCTGAGAGAAACACAGGAAACTAGACAGAGATATACAGTATGTGATAATTGTGCTTGCCAATCTATTTACATTTTTTTACGAAAACTCAATTAAAAAAGCTTTACGGTTCTTTATTCATAACCGCCATCAATTTACATGTAGGTGAAATTGTCTGGGAAAGGCTCCTACAGCAATAACAGAATAAGGAGCACAGACTATATAAATAAAATATATCTTACATTTTAAATTATATAAAGTGTAAAGCAGGGAATCTGATTGATGTCGAAGATGTATTAATCTTTTTTTTGCATTACTTACTAATAAAAAATAATAATATGTAATATTAATACATATTATAAATTCAATAAAACAATATAAAAAATAATGAGAAGAATAGTAAAAAGTAAAAGACCAATTCAAAAGTAATGTCACTAATTAAAGGCTAATCTAAAAAAATAAAAACATATAAAAAACATAATAATGTGACTTTAAATAATGCCTCACTGTGTATTTCTGCTGATCGCTGAAGCTGCGGTACAATTTGTACCGCAGCTTCAGCGATCAGCAGAAATGTACCGTACAAACCGAGAGATGTTTGTACCGTACAAACATCTTTTTTAAACTGAAAATAGCTGCATGCTGCTGGATATGATGCCGATGAGCGCTGTGAGACTGAAAGCTTTAGTTATGAGTCATAAAATAAAGTCAAGCAGAATAAAAAGCTCAGTAAAGGGAGAAAGTCGGTTATATTTCTGTCACTAAGTCATTTAGAGTGACAACAATAGTGAATGGCATATTGTTCATGTGTACCGTTTAAGCAATCATTATATTATAGTTATTTATCAACTGAAATCAGAGTTTGACATTGTTGGAGGGTGCTGCTTAGAAAAGTCTGCAATGCATGGCTGCACACACTCCTCTGTGTGTGTGTGTGCGTGCGTGCGTTCTTCTCCCTGCCCGGTGACTTCATCTCTGCAGTGTGCTGCCAGCAGCTGAAACACAACCCAGCACGTACAAAGGGAAGAAACTGATCACATATTTTCCTGTACTGTGTATCCGCCTCTCCCCCACTGTCCCACATTTAGATTTAAATCTGATGCCCACTTGGCCAAAAATGTCCTGCCGGAAAAAAAAACACTGTGATTTCAAGCCAAAAACAGAACAGACTCTGCTCCTGCTTTACAAATGGTCGTTTTTATAAGAAGACATGAAGTGGGTGTGTGTTTGACCGTGGTGTTAGGACATGGTGGGGTGCTGCCATAAATTCCTCCCAGATGAATACAAAATGGAAGAATTGGATCATCATGTGGTGCTATAAGTTGAAGATGTGGTGAGAACAAAATGTACAATATGGGAGAACACACCCTTTCCTGAGGAATGATGAAAGTCGTGGCACAAGTGAGCTGGCTGCTTCAGTATTGGACCATAGTAATGTTGCTAGGTAACCTTAACACAGTGTTTCTCAAAGTGGGGGGTGGCGCAGAGGCATGACAGGGGGAACCAGGAAGAAAAATTGTTTAAAAAAAAGACATATCGAAAATATGATAAAGTACAGTACAAGTACGTCTGGGTCTCTGTGTTTCATTCAAGTTCGGCTCTGTGTGTGTGTGGAACGAGCCATTTTCTGTGCAGGAGAGAGAGAGAGCGCACCGGTACCGGAGATCGTTGTTGTTACCTTCTGGTGCTAGCGAGCTAGTGGCTGGGTCTCAAACGTTATGGTCACGATTAATGTAAACAATTATTTCCGAGGCACACGTTTATATGATCCTTATAGTTATACAAAAATAAGAGAATAAATGAAAAACAGGTATGAAATACTATATGACAGTAAAAAAAGGGGAGTGATTTGTAAAATATCCATAAAGAAATAGAAAATCTGTTTACAGTTCTGTTTCATATGGATGTTGAGAGATGTATCCATAGATCGCTTAATGTTTGTTCTTCATGCTTATATATCGGACTATTGTGACTCGCTCTGCGGTTGAAACAGATGGTGCATGAATGCGGTTTTTGCGGTAAATGAAATTCGAGTACTTATTGATGTGTTTATGATTTGAATCAGCTACGTAATGAATGTTAAGGCTTGGCTTAGCGTGTAAGCGAGTGGTAGCTACATCGGTGCTAACGATGCTAATCGTAGTCTCCAAGTTAAAACCATAGACTGTAGATATAAAGGTTAAAACGAAATAGACAAGTGTTAAGCGTTAAGTGGGATAATACTGTAGAACAAACGGCTTCTGTTTGAGGTTGATAAAATAAGGTCATCCTTGTAACTTAGAGAGATATTTTATTATGTAGGTAGGAACTGTATGCATCGCTAAGGTTCATTTAAATTGGCTATGCTCAAGTATGTAGACAAGCTAATGTCGAAGTAGTGTATGTGAAATTAACCTCACAATAAGATGTGTGTATATTACAATTATTAATGTCATATTTCAAGATGATTAGGTTAGATATTACAATATGGTTGGTTGAGCTGGAGTTCATTATTGAGCTTACACGTTAACGTCACAGTCATCTGAAGAACGAACCCAAACCATGTTGTTTTTATTAATTGCATTACCAAATGGGTATCAAATAAACAGTAAGCATTGGTAACACAACTTCCAAAGTTACAGTAAAATAAAAAGGACCCTGACTCGGACAATACACAATCCAACATGTTCAACAGAAGAGAATAAGTTATATTGTTTGTACACATGGTACTTTACATATATATATATATATATATCTGTTTGTTTAAGGTGTCCAGGTGATGCAGACAGGCTGGACCAGAGAGTGAGAGACAGAACTGGACTCCTCACAGCAGTGAACTTCAGCACAGGTACAAAGACTCTTTTTTCATACTGTACAAAGAATCAAGAAATATATTGGTTTAAATAAATGAAGTATTGACTTGAATACACTGATATACATTCCATTAAACAATACTAAATACTAGATCACCTACACATCAGTTAAGTTGTTAACAAGCAAAATGACTTTGTCAGCTTTCTAATTTAATGTATTGAAGACAAAGATATTTAACACATAGAGAGAACTGCTACTATTTATCTCTCAATATTGTCTGTAAAAAACGTGGTAAAAGTGATTCTTTCAGTGAGACAACAGAGCAAGCTTCTACAGTTGCACTACGTTTTGATAACAGTTAAATATTATTTTGATAATAAAATATATTTCAATGTTGATGAACTTCATACTGTTCATTCATAATCTGATTGTCTTTGTAGCTCACTGTTGAAATATCCAAAATAAATTACAATTACAAAATAATTATATCGTCACCTTCTTAAACTAATGGCCTAAGTCATATTTTGGAGAAAATGGTTTTTTTGCCTAAATCATCTTTCTTGATGCTGGCCACCTCTGGTGAAATTGCCTACATCCTTTTTGAAAAGAAAGTGCTGTTCCTACCCTGATAGTATAATGGCTTATGTCAAGAGTGTGACTTAGGCAATATATTTTTAAAAGATAATTGCTTAAGTCACATTGTCTTGTGACTTAGGCAATTTGACAAGCTTTACAAAATGGCTACTTCAAGAAGAAAGAAAAACTAACAGATAAATTAAGTTATTTTCATGGTTCAGGGCTTGTCCCCTGTTGGTAAGTGATGTTTACTATACTATAGGTTAGGCTATAAATGTTGTGTAGTTATTTAGTCTTTTAATTTCACAATTTATAGTTACTGTAGCTACTATAGTTACTGTAGCTAATGTAGCTCCATGAAGCTTGCACACATTTCCCTCTGGGACAATAAAGACTCATCTAAAAACTAATCTAATCTTTCAGAACTAACGGTTACAATTACAGCATAATTATAAATAAGGAAAAGTACATTTTGCGTTTGTCTGTTTTAATTCTTAATATTGTCCTTTTTCCACATTACATTTCCATCTTATTAGGAAAGATTAAATGTCTTTTTAACTGAATTTGGCCAAATAATATTCATTAAATATTGTAAGTTGCTTTGGATAAAAGCGTCAGCTAAATGCAATGTAATGTAATGTAAATAGCTTTAATGTATTAATGCATAGGACCACAGTGCAATTACAAAAATGTTTTTCACAATGATCACACAGTTGTGACCGTACGCCTACTCCTTTTTGGTAGGAGATGCACTTGACTTTTCAGACACCGATCAGGAATCATCCAATGAAAATGAGACTGTCGTTAAAGAGGTGGAGCAGCATGTACCAGGCCAAGACACTGTGGGTGGTTCTCAATGTCGAGGACGCTTCCTTGTCCTCCGAGTCAGGTCCATCAGAGGCTAGGCAAGAATAATTCCTGGCTTTCGGAGAACGAAGAATGGAACAGGCTAGCAGGTGTGCGTCATATGAGAGGCCCCGCCTTCAATTTTCCGCCAAAGATTTTGGGAATTGGTCCGTGCGCAAAGCATTGTGGGGATTTTAAGACCGCGGAGGTGCAGCCTCGAAATTTCCAGCAACAAATTACGCCGGCCTCGGTAGAATTCCAAGGATCCTGGACATTGGAACAGTCCTTCGGCGGCACTCGATGACGTAGTATCCTTGAAATAGTGGCTCTGGAGCAGCCTTACTCGACATTGAGAAACACCCTGAATCAGATGGAGCAGACAATAACCTAAACACTTTCATTGAAGAAGAGAGTGTTGCTGAAGATGCCTTAGCAGACCCGTCCACACCATGAAGAAGACACAGAGCCTTTGCCTAGACCTTTTTATATCCCTTTTATTTATTTTTTATTTTTGTATTGCTTTTTATTAATTCTACCGTGTTGTGTAATGTTTATTTATACTGTTCATGCTGACTACTTGTAGCACTTTGGGATCTGAGATCAGATATGAAGTGCTTTATAAATGGAACCCATTATTATTATTATTATTACAGATGATGATGTTATCATAGACCCAAACTACAATCCATCCTCTGTTGAGTCCTCTGTCCCTGAAAATGAAGTCTGGCTGCAACTTCAGAACATTATGGTCCTCATCTAGAGGATGTGTATGAAAACAATACGGTCAAAAGGAAACTAAATACCTCAGCCCAGAAACATGGAAGCAAAATTAATCCAAGAAGAAACGTCTCAAAGGAATGGCATACAAGGCTAAAGGTGGCAAAGAAATAGCTGCAAAGGCTATGGGCCTTCCCTGCAATTCGAAGGTCTGTCAACGAGTCACGACTTGAGACTGTCAATCCATTACAGAAGAGCAGAGGCAGTGGATATTTCAGAAAGTTTGGTGAATGGACAACTGGGAAGAACATCGGTTGTACATCACCACTTTGGTCACAAAGGTTGCCATGAAGCAAAATAAAGAAAGTTGGTGAGGGATCCAGACGCAGTTCATCATTTTCCTACCAACTGAAACTTCAGGATGGAACAAATCTTAAATCTTTGTGCAAAGCTTTTTTTCTTCTACACTTGGTATCCTTGAAAGAACCATTACACTGGCTGAAAAAAGATACCATCGACCATGACGAACAAGTGGCAGACCCGCCAACTACATCTCCACCTAAGAGTGGCAAAAATGCAACGCTGGAAATGGCTGTTGCAGATTTCCTTAAGGACTGGTTGAAGGATCTGCCCACTGTTGATTCACATTGCTGCCTACAAAGACAAGAAGTTCCTTCACCCCAGGCACAGCCATCTCCCAACTATATCGGGAATATCAATAGGCAGCTGCAACTGTTGAAGTTGACACTCTGCCAATCAAGGCGAGGAGGTTTCAGGACCTTCCGTCCATGAAACATGTCATGCCCTTCGAGTGTCATCAGCTTTTTGACAATTTACCAAATAATTAGACACACACACACACACACACACACACACACACAAAGATGACTGAGAAAGGTTCAGGGGAGAAACTGATTTCAATGGAAAAGGGTTAGCTACAATTAAAAACACAGCAAAGAAGAGCTGGAGGGAGTAGTGAGGAGAGGCACATGCCTCCTCAGGGTTTGATTTACTTGCCTTTTGTTTTATTTAGCTAAGATTTAAGTTGTACCTTTTGAGTTTGCTATATTGAATTAAAGGGCCAACCACGGCCAAACTGCTCTCTGTTTCCTGAGTCTCTGTATGCTCCTCTAGCATTTGAAACTGTTAGTGGCTGACCCAGCCCCATGGTCTGTCACAGTAATGCGGGAAAGAGAAGTGCACTGTTTTGCCTAAGTCACTTACTCCAGAAGTAATAAGGCCTAAGTCAGGTTTCAAATTGCCTAAGTCACAACAACATGTTCGTAAATTGGCCTAAGTAATCTAATCCTCTTATTTTACACAATTGACAGACAGTGTTATTTGTATGTCAATAGTCATATTGTCATAACCTTTTTGTGTGAAATAATTAATATATATCATATATTCTATCTTTGGTTAAGTTTTTTCTGTTTTTTGAAAAACTTTCAGTTTAGTTTACGAAGGTAACGATATATACAGCCCCTAAACACACAAACACACCACTTTCATAAATAACACACTTGTTCTGAAATAATATGTTTTATGTTTCCTGTCATTTTTGTTAGGAAAGGACATGCCTGAAAGACACGACATTTTCTCCTTCTCTGAGGGTCAAGTAGAACATCCAAGAGGAACATTAAAAGCTGATGTTATGAGATTTTAAGACCAGTACAGGACATTCACTAAGAAACTACTTTTATTGTGAAAACACAGTCAGCTGATCGAATGCACCAATTTCCACATCTATGCTCCATCAGCTGATTATTTCTATTTGCCTCACTTTATGAGTTTCACATCACCTGTGCCTTGTACCGCAGAGTTTGCAACGTCACAAATAAATGGGGCCAATCTTCAGTCAGATGTGAATGTGTAATCTAACATTTTCAGTAAGAATAATGGACAAAAGGAGTGAAAATACTAATTATTGAAATGTGAATGTTAATCAAACATGTTTTAAATAAAAAGCACATAGGGACAGAAGGTGTAAACCTATTAAATGTATAAATAAACACATTTAGTCAAATAAAGTGACAGACTAGGCCTATGCAGTTGGTATCAGCTATGCCCAGCATGGGCTCCTCCATCAGGCCTGGTCCTCCTCGCTGAGGAAAGACCCTCAGTGCTCTCCAAACCAACAGACAGGACGTCCATCACACGGAGGTTTCTCCCTGAAGTCTCTGCTGCTCTCTGGACACCACGCTGTCTCAATCCGTTCACACTGAATATGAAAATGAAAATAATAAACGCTTTAGACAATAAGAAATATAAAGTTGACTGTTGAGTTGCTCAGTTTTTTTAGATTGTCAATACTATTACTGTATAACTAATATCTCAGGTTAAGAGGCACCTTCAAATAAAGATTGGTCTTTAAATACATTTTGTCTTTTGAATTGTTTGTCTAAAGTCAAGGATCTAGAACTGGTACTTAGTTTTAATGATACAGTCTGGTTATTATGCTGTTTGGAGGAGGCCTCACAGGTAAGAGCACTAACTAGCTACCATCACATGTACCTTAGCTTGACTTAAATGTATTAAACGTGTAATTAAGTGATATCAAAATACAAATAACTAATGTCATGCAAACAAATTAACATTTGCTTGATTCCAGTGTTGAATTTAGCACAATTGCTTACAAACGCTAAGGGAATTTAATTTAAGATTCTGAAGTATTATGCTAAAAACTCATGTCCGCTTACCTTAGAAACGTAAAATGTGACGGCAGTGTGCAGATGGGGAACATGTTAGCTTAGCTTGGTAGCTTCAGCTAGCTCTGGAACTTCCAGCTCAGTGGCAGCAGGTCCCACCTCGGCTCCGCCTCTTTGCCCTTATTTGGAGCAGGCGGGAGTTGAACTCTGACGTCACTGTCGAGCCGTTAGTGGCCGACTCCGCCTACTAAGGGCTTCTCTGCAACTCTGCAGAATCCTATGGGTGACGTCACGGACCCTAGGTCCATTTACAGTCTATGGTTCTGCCCCTTCCTTCAGACTTCCTTACAGAGCCCCTCCTCCAACACACACAAACGCGCACATGACCAATGAGGGCACGAGATAAGTTTGTGCACAAGATGGAAGGCTGACAGGCAGGTAGGCCATCCAATTGGACTTGCTCTTTACAGTGACACGGCTTCCACAGATGAAATATTTGTATATATTTATTGTCAGAGCATTTAATGTATTCATTGCTATCGGGATGTTAAGAGCATTCCATGGAAAATAACAAAAATTATTTCTGAAGTAAATTACCTACCCTACGTTTAAGTGCAGTGCAGAAAAGTTCCTGGGCCTGCCACTTAAGTTAAGTAGCTAGGGGTGGCGGTTGTTGAGGGTGAGTAGGTTCCAGCGTTCCACACTCAACTTTTTGGTTATGCGTGCACCATTATGGAGCTATATCAGGGTCATACGTTTTGATCATTCAAAAAAATACAATTTATTTGAAAGTTCAAGTTTGAAAAATACGATGATGTATTCAAAATAGTATTTGAAATAATTTGTCAGGTTGAATATTATTTTTGATTCAGTTCAGCAATTATTTTGAATAAAATATTATTTTCATATTTCACTTTTAGAAATATTTTGATATTTAGTCTGTGTTGTCGTGTGTGTGGGGTGGGGTCTACTAGGGTGGTTGTATAGTCTGACCGCTGCAGGTAGGAAGGACCTGCGGTATTTCTCTGTGAGACAGAGGGGGATGGCGTCAGGTCCACCAGAACAACCGGCTCGTTGCGGATACGTAATTTCACATGTTAGCATGGTTTATTGCTCTTATACCGCGATTGTTGCAAACTACGATGCTCAACAGCTCGCTTAACGGAACTTTGACGGAAGTTTTGTTTACCACCAAACGGGAGTATTGTGTATAGAAAGTGTCGAGTTATATTTCTCGCGCTACCTAACATGAAGGCAACATGACAGAGGGAGGGCTGTCAATCAGGATGCCAAACTACTCTTTGGTAAGCCCCGCCCCCCAAGCAACATCAGGGCCAAAAGTTTGAAAGCCAAAAAAAAGACCTGAAAGCCAAAAAAGATCTGAAGGCGAAAAAAAAGTGAAACCTGAAAAAACAAGATTTTAAACTGAAAAAAATATTGTTTTGAATCTGAAAACGTAAAATTTGCAACTGAAAAAAATAAGGATTCAAATATGAAAATGTGTATTAAAGTGAAATATGAAAATAATATTCAACCTGAACATTTATTTCAAATACATCATTGTATTTTTCAATGTTCAGGATCAGTGGCGGCTGGTGGAAAATATTTTTGGTGGGGCTATGGAAATAGGGATCAAACCATACTAGGGCGGTCCGGGGGGAGGACACATTGAGGCTTAAAAATATGAGATAATCCATAATCTTCAGTGTGGTTAGCTATACATCTTCCAAAACTGTGCAACAGTACAGTAGGCCCACACAAACTGCAGAACACTGGTGCTTTGGGAACACTCAAATGATTTAATTCCCATTTAATATCAGTAGACTAAATAACATTGTGTGTGTGTGTGTGTGTGTGTGTGTGTGTGTGTGTGTGTGTGTGTGTGTGTGTGTGTGTGTGTCATACTTGCCAACCCTCCCGATTTTCGCGGGAGACTCCCGATTTCATTGCCCTCTCACAAATCAGATTTACTCACGACTGTTTCCACTCGGACTTTAATACAGCTTCACCATTGTTTGGTTTCCATGGTAGTGTGTCTCTTTAGCAGCGCGCGCAACTCAAAGTCTGAGAGGGTGAGGAAGATGAAAACTAAACAAGAATCGACAACTCGAGCCTCTGCTCACTCTTTTTCTGTAAAACACAGGTCCAGCCCACACATATGCTCCATGGTGCTACAGGCATTGCCCTTACAACTACAATAAGCATGTACATGTTAATCTACTGCTCCGGCGACGCAGCCATTCTCGACAACTAGCGTCACCTTGGATACGAGTCTAAACAACTCACAGACACACAGGCCAGGGCGCTGACAGGGTGCCCTTTGAGCATCAGATCTGACGACGCTGATTGACTGAAATTATGTTTCGGCGGCATAGTTTACAGATAGCAACAGTCAGCTTGTTGGCTGCTGCTGCTCTGGCTGAGGGCTCCTTTCTACAAGAGAGGGTAGGCAGGAAACATGTGATTTATCAGTAACTTTAGACATTGTAAAACAATTTTAAATGAGATTTTATTGTAGATTATACATTTTACTGATAACAACTATATAATATTTACCTAGTTCATTAAAAATAAAAATTATATATATTTTTTTAAATATATTTTTTAATTTACTTTTAATTTTGAATGACAATCAAACATTTGGGAAGAGGGGGGGCGGCGCCCCTAGCTCCCCTATGGGTCGGCCGCCACTGTTCAGGATAAAAACTTGAACTATCAAATAAATAGTATTTTTTTGAAAGATCAAAACTTGTTATGACCCTGTTATATATCCATACACTATCAGAATCAGAATACCTTTATTCGTACCACTGAGGGGACATTTACGACGGTTCCACAATGAGCCAAAGGTAGCTTAATATCTTAATATATCAGTCAAGAAAAATGCATAAAAACTGTATTAAAGATTAAAAAAAAAATTACACAATTTACAAGATACACCATTTTGCTATACTTCACATCGGGACACAATTATGCACTCAAAACAGCAAAAGTAAGAATAAAGTTTCGCAAAGTGATACAGTACAGCACTAAAATACATACGGAGGTGAGGCGTAGATGTGCATGAGGTCAGGTGGCTACAGAGTGAAAACAGGTGAAACTAGGGCCAAAATGCAAAGAAAGTCCAACTAAACTAGATCCAGGGAGGGAATATCTTCAATAACAACAGGGAACAGATAAGCCAAACGTCAGGTTAATGAAATGTGTTTCACTTGACCTGTCAGTCTTCTTCTTAGTGATTTCATGATGTTCCCACATGTCAGTGGTTACACCAATTTGTGACTGATGGACATGATGAACATAAGACTTTATTATGGAGTACCTTTAGGGCATGGTAAAGTAAACTCTCTGTTCAGCATACCTTTATGAACATTAATCTCAACAACTCTTATAGGGGTGACAGCCCTAAACTCTCTCAGTATTCCCCCTTTTTAATGAAGTTGCAGCTGTAGATGAATGGAGCCATGATGTGTTGCACCTGGACCTTTTTCTTAGTTTCCAAAAATTAGAGTTTAAATAACTTGGATCTTGTGCGGTCGCCCTCCTTGTCTAGCTCACTGAGCCCGGGCTGTAATACAAGCACTTTTTGCCACATGAGACAATATGTTTAAAGTGTGACTCAATGTCTGGCCCGGCAGGTGATTTTATGAGCGTTAAAGCTTTTGGCTCTGCACATGCAGTGACTACATGTTTAAATAAAACAAGGGCAGGCACTGAGAAAGCACATTAGTGTCATGCCACTTCAATATCCTGATTTTGACTTTATGGCTGTTGGGGGGAGACTGCTCACTTTGTTGGCGTGTCTTCCAAACACAGATGGCCTGAAAGCGTCGATGTGTAGGTGGCAGAAAGCTGGAAACCGGGAAGAACCAATGAGTCTGATGCAGAGAGGCACAGAAACACAAACGGAAAAACACACAAAGACAGGAAGTAAAACTAGACACAAGGTGAGAATATTCTGCAAAACACAGATGGTTTAGAACCGATGTATGCTGGAGCACAGACAGCCAGGATCTGACCCGACTCTTACTAGTAATCTGTTACCAGTTTCATCTTTTTTCAACTGGTACAGCTGTGTGAATACGTTGTATAGCCAACAAGAACTTTTGAACCTTGGTTATCTGTGTACATATAGTTTCTATCTTCATGCACTTTATCTACTCTTTGCACTTTCTGGACAATGTGCAATGATAATAAAGTTGAATCTAATGGCGCATTTCCACTACAGCACGGAGCGCGGTTTAAGCGTGCCGTGCCCGGACCGTTTTTGGTTGCGTTTCCACTCGGCGTAGTTCTGGCTAGCGGGTACTTTTTCGCAGTTTTCTGGCTCTCCAAAATCGAGGTTCTTTCCGGGCCAACAACCGGGGTGAGTATGTTAAACTAGTGAGAGAATCGCTGGCAACTACAACAAAATGAACCTATTTTACCGTGATTTAATTGTAATACACGTTTCAAAATGATGCCGAAGTAACAACATGCTGATACCGGTTAGTAAAAACCATGACTTCATGCTTTGACAAGTCTGCAGACAGACGGCAGGCGAAAAAACCTTTTAAAATGCGTGTTTTCTGAATGGAGATCGGCTAAGCTAACCCTGTATATGCTCCGACCGTCCACACTCACAACAACGGCCTATACAGACATAAATAAACCAGCGACTGTATTCGCCATGACACAGGCAGTCTGTGGTTTGTACTTGTTTAACTCAGTGGCGTAGCCACCATAGGGCCAGGGTGGGCCCAGGCCCACCCAGTTTACGCATTGGCCCACCCTGAGAAAGCTTCGGTGTTATTTAAAAAAAAAATATATTTTTTTTTTAATTATTTTATTATTATTAATAATAAAAAAGGTTATTCACCCATTGACAATATCCAAGAATTCAAATTCTATAACACATAGGTTTGAGCAAGCTCTCTGATTGGTCAATAGGCGTGTTTGATTCCACGATCAAACAACGGTCAAATAGAACGTGCCTAATCACAAAGTATCCAGGGGCCTACACACGCCACTAGCCTACCGGAACTACTTCCATGAGCCTACATAGTGTGGTTTCCATAGCGACGTTTAGCGACACACAGCCGTTACACGGTTATACATTGTCTCTCGTTGGAAATCGGTAGCTACAAAATGTCAGAAGCACCTGCATACAGTGGCTGGCGGAGGCAGGGTTGGAGGCCAGAGAAATTATGTCCGTTAGCGGACATAAAAACGAGTCATCGCTTCGCAGCTACTGGGCTCCATCTCTAGACAACAGAAAGATGTGGAGCAACGCGCTTTTTGCCGGTCCGGGACACGCCATGAAACGGCCACTGGAGGAAAGCTCTTCCTATAACGTAGTCCTACCCGTGAACACCACAGCAGCACCTGCAAAAAAGTCTGGCATGGAGTTCATGGAGAGCTGTTTCAAGAATTGCACTTTTAATGGCAGCATGAACATCCACCTTCATTCTGAACCCAAAATGTTTCAGCACCAGGGACAGCCTGATTTGATTTGTTCCGCTAATCCCACACAGTGATTACTCAGATATTTAAATAGCCTAATTCAATAAATTGTTTTCAATAAATTGTTTTCAATAAATTGGTTAATAATATATTATTTACTATAATTATATCAATAACTGTAAGCGGGGTAGCAGGAGTGTTCGATCGGCTATCGTTACCGTGGGAACTACTTTCAGGAACTACTTTCTGACGGAGATTAACTCAAGCAGAAAGCGTAGGTTTGGGAGCAAATTAGCACACATTATGACATTATTTTACGATATTGTTGATTACAATGATAGTTTGTGTACTCCAGTACAGGCGTACGGACCTCGGCGCAAGCGCCTCGGTCCTGCCGCAGTACTGTCGTACCAATAATGACGTTCAAGAACGGCCTCTCGTGTATGATTGCTTAAGTGAAATTCAAGTGAACAAATATCGAGTTTAATTAATGTTGTATGTGCTTTATCCTCTGAACCGAACTCATAACGGTAAAAACTGATTGTTGGTTCCGGCGCGCGCCATAATAACGTGAGAGAGGCAGAGCTGCCTGCAAAATAAATGATGGCTCAAAGTTCACTAATGATCTTTGGTTTTAAAAAAAAAAGCCAGACTCCAAGGCAGACTCCAAGCTGATGTTCAGGTGTATATCAGTATGCTGCCCTCATCTAGCAGCGATCTATACGATCATATTCTGATAACGATGAAATAGCCCCGCCTCCCTGTCCCCACCTCTCCTGCTGCTGGGCTGTCAGAAGAAAAAAAATGTTAACGGAAACTCTGCCGCACCGTTCCCTCGTCCCTTTGAAGAGGCGGAGAGGTGGGTGTGTTTCATCTGCTGGTGGACAGTCCGGAGAGATATACACAGGGTTGGGTTGTAACGGAATACATGTAACGGCGTTACGTAATCAGAATACAAAAATCAAGTGTATTCAGCTGGCGTTACATTTGAAAAACGAGTAATCTGATTACAGTTACTTTCGTAAACCTGAAGTGAATACATTTTGGAATACTTATTGGAATTATTCAGGGATTTGTTATCCCGGGGGACTCCCGAGGCAGTTGCAAGGTACCGACAGGCCCGAAGGGCAGCAGCCTCAGCCGTGGCCGAGGCAAAGCAGCGGGTGTGGGAGAAGTTCGGAGAGGACATGGAAAAGGACTTTCGGGCGGCACCAAAGTTGTTCTGGAAAACTGTCCGACACCTCAGGAGGGGGAAGCAGGGAACCATCCAAGCTGTGTACAGTAAGGATGGGACGTTGTTGACCTCAACTGATGGAGTGTTAGGGCGTTGGAAGGAGCACTTTGAGGAACTCCTGAACCCGACAACTCCGTCCTCTATGTTAGAGGCAGAGCTGGAGTATGACGGGGGATCGACACCAATCTCCCGGGGGGAGGTCACTGAGGTTGTTAAACAACTCCACAGTGGCAAAGCCCCGGGGGTGGATGAGATCCGCCCAGAAATGCTGAAGGCTCTGGGTGTCGAGGGACTGTCTTGGTTGACACGTCTCATCAACATTGCGTGGAAGTCGGAAACGGTACCGAAGGAGTGGCAGACCGGGGTGGTGGTTCCCCTTTTTAAAAAGGGGGACCAGAGGGTGTGTGCCAATTACAGAGGCATCACACTACTCAGCCTCCCCGGGAAAGTTTACTCTAAGGTACTCGAAAGGAGGGTCAGGCCGATTGTCCAACCTCAGATTGAGGAGGAACAATGCGGATTCCGTCCTGGTCGTGGAACGACGGATCAGCTTTTTACTCTCGCAAGGATCCTGGAGGGGGCTTGGGAGTACGCTTATCCGGTCTACATGTGTTTTGTGGACTTGGAGAAGGCGTATGACCGGGTTCCCAGGGAGTTACTGTGGGAGGTGCTGCGGGAGTATGGGGTGAGGGGGTCTCTACTCAGGGCCATCCAATCTCTGTACTCCCAAAGCGAGAGCTGTGTCCGGCTCCTCTGCAGTAAGTCGGACCCATTTCCGGTGAGGGTTGGCCTCCGCCAGGGCTGCGCTTTGTCACCAATCCTGTTTGTAATATACATGGATCGGATTTCGAGGCGTAGTCATGGGGGGGGGGGGTCTGCAGTTCGGTGGGCTAAGGATTGCACCACTGCTTTTTGCAGATGATGTGGTTCTGATGGCTTCATCGGTCTGCGGCCTTCAGCACTCACTGGATCGGTTCGCAACCGAGTGTGAAGCGGCTGGGATGAGGATCAGCACCTCCAAATCTGAGGCCATGGTTCTCAGCAGGAAACCGATGGATTTTCCACTCCAAGTAGGGAATGAGTCCTTACCCCAAGTGAAGGAGTTCAAGTATCTCGGGGTTTTGTTCTCGAGTGAGGGAACAATGGAGCGGGAGATGGGCCGGAGAATCGGAGCAGCGGGAGCGGTACTGCAGTCGCTTTACCGCACCGTTGTGACGAAAAGGGAGCTGAGCCAGAAGGCAAAGCTCTCTGTCTACCGGGCCATTTTCGTTCCTACCCTCACCTATGGTCATGAAGGATGGGTCATGACCGAAAGAACGAGATCGCGGATACAAGCGGCCGAGATGGGTTTTCTCCGCAGGGTGGCTGGTGTCTCCCTTAGGGATAAGGTGAGAAGTTCGGTCATCCGGGAGGGACTCGGAGTTGAGCCGCTCCTCCTTCGCGTCGAAAGGAGCCAGTTGAGGTGGTTCGGGCACCTAGTTAGGATGCCACCTGGGCGCCTCCCTAGGGAGGTGTTCCAGGCATGTCCAGCTGGGAAGAGACCAAGGGGTAGACCTAGGACCAGGTGGAGGGATTATATCTCTTCGCTGGCCTGGGAGCGCCTTGGGATCCCCCAGTCAGAGCTGGTTGATGTCGCCAGGGAAAAGGAAGTTTGGGGCTCTCTGCTGGAACTGCTACCCCCGCGACCCGACCACGGATAAGTGGAAGAAGATGGATGGATGGATGGATGGATTGGAATTATTGGTGGAAAAGTTTCCTCACAAAATGTAATATTCATTACCGGCAGAACTGTGTGCACACTGGGCTGCAGCGTGTCTGTGAGCGAGAGAGAGATGCAGCATCTGTGAGGCCCCGCCCCCGCACGCAGATGAGAGAGAGAGAGATCTCTTTTTAAATATATTGAAAGTTAGAAACGGAGATGGTTAGATAAAATGTGCAAGATAACGTTTATGTAGCATTTCTTTATTGTCGAAATGATGACATTTATAACGGGATGAAATCAAAGTGAATGGCCGGCTGCTGCTGAATGCATGGGGCAAGTGACTGGAAACAGTTTTAAAAGTTATTACATCGTTTCAGATAATAATAATAATGATAATTCATTCTATTTAGGGGCGCCTTTCAAAGCACCCAAGGACACCTTACAATTCATAACATATTTTAAGGAAAGGTTTTAAGACAGTACAAAGAATGCAGTCCGGGTGATGGAAAGTATTCCAAAAGTATTCTAAAGTAATCTGCCACCGGTACCGGCGGAGATTGTTGTTAGCTTCTGATGCGCAGAATACAAATCTGTCCCATCCTATTTTTTACAGGCCCACCCTAAAGTACATTTCTGCCTACGCTACTGGTTTAACTTTTGTCTAGTTTCTGAATAGATATGAGGAGCTGTGAGCTGTGAGCTCTGAGTGCTAACAGCTTGATGTTGGTTTTGTGTTTCGCATTGAATATGACGTCACGGCTCCACCTACACTGCGTTACTATAGTTACTGCCCCAGTTCCTAAACTGTAATGGAAGCGCAGCATAAAGTGAGCCTGGCCTACCAAGGAATAACTATACCGTACTAAGCCGTGTGAGGCCCTGCAGTGGAAATGCGCCATAATACAATCTGACCTGAGATGGCATGATGGGTCCAGGTCTCTGTCGATATCAATCACATTATACCAAATCATTTCAATTACAGATTTTTTTTACAAACCCCTCTGTCTTAAGAGCCTTGCTGTAGACAAGGTAAACTCCCCGAAAAAACTCAGAATTAACAGGAAACAAATCGAAACCACAGAGCCTCTTACAAGATAGACAGATGTGCAATGATGTGGACACACACACACACACACACACACACACACACAGTTACCACTTGTTTGCAGGGGCAGCCATGCATAACAGCATGGAGCTGTTTAGACAGGAGGCCCAGGTGTATCCCAGACTGTGCAGCTGGATGGGGGCTCAGGCTTTAAACCTTCACTAAGCACAAAAACACAAACCCCCACACACACACATGCACACACACTCTCAAAATCCCCCATCCCTTCATCAAACAGCTTACCCACTCATACCGGCATCGTCATGTCTGCCAGCAGCCAGACAGGCAGATAGTTACATGTACACACACCCCCATGCCAAGGAATGTTCTTACACAGAAGCTAAGGTCGACACACCAACTCCCATCTGTATCTCTTTACCGACTTGTAACTGATGGGTATAAAGTTAAGTTGCTTATTTTGTTTTTTTACATCATTGTCTACCTGTACCTACGTAAACAGGCACGACTGATGTATTTGTCTTTAAAAAGAAGAGACACTTAACTCAAAGATTATGAAGGATAAAAGGAAAGTAATAGGGACGATGTGTGAGTGTGATGTGTGAGGTATGCACATATTGTTACCACGATATTGTAATGATCCGGTTATGAAACTTTAGAGTTGTACAGTTTACAACAAAATGAAGGTCAAGTTCCAAGTGGCAGGAGCAAGGGGGGGGGGAGATACACCCCCACTTTATGCCCCCATTGTATGCCCTTGGCTGGATTTACCATCACAAATGAGGGCTAAATTGAAGATGGGTGTGGTCCAGGCAAGGATGCCAGGGGAATAAAGTGGCTCAATTTGCCGTTACGGATGGTGTCATTCCATCGTAAAATGGTTTTAAATTAGAACCTACAAACATTTTTTAGGCAGAAAAAGTCAGGACTGTATTAAGTAAAAATACTCATGTTTCTGTAAGATATTTGAATGTTCTTCTCAATCCCTATGAAGTATAACCAATCCACAGAATCTCAGATATTATCACCCAACAGTCGAAAGACTGTAGATCTGAGAGCTGCTTGGCTTTAATGGTGGACAGCCTGGACTTAAAAAGAAATGTAGAGACACTGTAGGGACTAATCCTCTTCAAATTCAGCTCTCACACTCGCTTTCTAAAGAGATCAAGGCCAACATGCGAGCTAAAGCTAAGGGCAAAGCCAGTCCGTTTTAATGGAGGGCTGGCTTCAGAGGAAGGTGAGGAGGAAAGAGGTGAAACAGTGAGCAGTGAGTACAGGCCCTGAGGGCTGAGGAGGCATATTTAACAAGAGCTGCACAAAGTTTTGACACTGTACTTCTTTCATATCCACAGCTCCTCTTTTTACTCCTCTCCTCCCTCCTATCCTCCCACTGCCCCATCTTCCCAGCCCAGACTTCAAAGGAGTTTTCTTCTCCTCCCTGGAGGCAAATGTTCTTATCTACAACTTATTTTTGTCATAAAATAAGTTGATAAAAATAATGTTGCTCTTCTCATATCAGCTCCATGTGTCTGGTAAAATGTGTTGATTTTTTGCTCCTTAAGATTTCTTTCTAATTGTTTCCTAAAGCCTTTTTTATTTTTCCACCAAGTTTTTTCCACATTATGCTTTTGAAGAATACTGCACATATTACAATTTGAACAAGAAATGTTGTTGGAGCTACTAACATTGTATGAGGCACAACAACTTTGAGATCAGAAAAGGTTCTGATAAAAGCACCCGCCCCCCATCACCCATAGGTGAATATTTGGCTGTGAATGTCAGGCAATGCGCCAAATTATAACCAATCACCATCAAAAACAGCATGACCAGAAAAACGCCTCCATTGGACTCCTTTGTTTACTTCATTAACATGACATCACTATGTAACACTTCTATTGCCTAGCTCTCTAACACATTGTAGGTGATAGGCTAAGGGGCGGGACCGCTAAGCGGTTGACCAATCACACTAAATGCTAATATGAACCCGCATTAGCATAATAGGGCCCCTTTCAGTGAAAAATCGAAGTACTTCTTCCATCTCTGTGCAGCTAACTTTCCTTTAATTCAGCGCCTCATCATTAGTTTGCAGTCGCTCTCTCTTTATATGCCTCCTTCCCTCCCTCCTTCCCTCCCTCCCCCTCCCCCTCCTCTCCTCTGTCTGTGCAGCTGCACTCCTCACAGTTCTAATCTCCTCCTCTCTCCCTGTGTGCTTCACTGCCATCCAACTATTTAACCACAGCCCTGAAACAAACCAACATCTGTTTGGAGGCCAGCCCAGACCCGGCCACTGCCTTCCTGCTGCAAACACACAGCCGCCGCCAGTTAACCCCTCGCTGCCCGGACCAGACGAGGCCTCTATGTGCCAGCGAGGCTCAGCCGCCCAGAGGATTCATCTTCTGCAGACAGTAGTTGGGGCTGCGTCCAACTATTTTGGAAGATTCTGTGTCTGTGGTTTACAAGTGGTAATTTGGAAGATCTGTGTTTTACTTGATTGTATCTTTAGTGCTCTTTGCTGTTGCTGTTCCCCGGAGAGCATTTGTCAATCAAGCTGTGTTTGCAGTACATTGAGATCTGACTAAGATTTCCGTAAGGGGGAATTTTACTTCACTATGCTGCCATAGAAGCCATTTATGCTCATGCTAACCATGCATTTCTTCCATGGGTGGTAGCAGGTCCTTTACTTAAACAAAAGTAGAAACATCATGGTCTTAAAATAATCCATTACAAGTTAAGGTCCTGACTTGTAATTGAGCCACAATTTGACTTAGCTAAATGTACAACAGTATTATCATCAAAATATACTTATACTACAAAACATATTAATGCTGTAGTTTTTCAATGTGGAGCCAATTTCAGAGACTTCAGAAATACATGTTGACTTGTACAGCACTGCATAAGCATATCATGTGTTTTCTTATGTATAAAGTAACTAGTAACCATGAAAAGTAACCAGTATAAACAGCAAGTAGTAACCAGTATAAAGTAGCATAAAAAGGAAATATTCAAGTAAAACTATGTCAAAATAATACTTAAGCTTAAACTTGTGTCAAAAAAAAAAAAAATTGGTTATATAATGATTGTGTTAAAGCCCCTGTCACACTGTCCCGAAATTGACACCCGATGGACACACGATAAAGGAAATGTTGAAATTCGGCTCTGATCGTAGCAACATCGCGCCATTCGTGAGGGCATCTTAAGCCATCGTATGACCACCGGTGGAGTTTCTCAGGCTCCGGCAGCAACTTCGTGTGCGGCAACTTCGTAAGACACTCGTGAGGGCATCTTGTCGAATCGTGTCATCTTCGTGTTATCATCGGTGCCATCGGGCATTCACCCTCACTCTGATCGGGGCGAATGCCCGATGGCACCGATGGCACCGATGATAACAAGATGCCCTCACGATGGCCTTACGAAGGGCAAAATTGACACACGAATTCAACACGAAAATGAACTTTCTCAAGGTCCTTCGGCAATTTTTTGGCATGCCAAAGATTATCCCACCGCTCACGAAGTTGCTGCCAGAGCCTGAGAAACAACACCGGCGGTCATACGATGGCTTAAGATGCCCTCACGAATGGCCCGATGTTGCTACGATCAGAGCCGAATTTGAACATTTCCTTTATCGTGTGTCCATCTGGTTGTTTTATTGCACAACAAAATCATGTAAACATATTATGTAAATAACCCAATTTGTGTTCTGTGAAACTGAAAAGGATATAATATATTATTTTGAAGGCGAGTTGACAGGAAGTTGTTGTTGCTATGGAAACAACAACATGACGGATAAAACGTAATATCTTCTACATATAAAGACGGATAAAGTAAAGAACAAAGTCTGAAGATATCAGTACAGTATCATAGTACTGTAACATAATTGTTTTTGTTACTTTCGTTGTTTGTTACTTTGTTTTGTTACTTTCGTTGCAGTTGCAGAAATCACATTGTAGGATTTTTTATGAATAAATTGGTAAATTCCTCGGTGCACCAGGCTGGGAAGACTGAATCTGCAATAGGTAAGCAGCTTGGTGTGAAGAAATCAACTGTGGGAGCAATTATTAGAAAATGGCAGACATACAAGACCACTGATAATCTCCCTCGATCTGGGGCTCCACGCAAGATCTCACCCCGTGGGGTCAAAATGATCACAAGAACAGTGAGCAAAAATCCCAGAACCACACGGGGGGACCAAGTCAATGACCTGCAGAGAGCTGGGACCAAAGTAACAAAGGCTATCATCAGTAACACACTACGCCGCCAGGGACTCAAAACCTGCAGTGCCAGACGTGTCCCCCTGCTTAAGCCAGTACATGTCCAGGCCCGTCTGAAGTTTGCTAGAGAGCATTTAGATGATCCAGAAGAGGATTGGGAGAATGTCATATGGTCAGATGAAACCAAAATAGAACTTTTTGGTAAAAACTCAACTAGACGTGTTTGGAGGAGAAAGAATGCTGAGTTGCATCCAAAGAACACCATACCTACTGTGAAACATGGGGGTGGAAACATCATGCTTTGGGGCTGTTTTTCTGCAAAGGGACCAGGACGACTGATCCGTGTAAAGGAAAGAATGAATGGGGCCATGTATCGTGAGATTTTGAGTGACAACCTCCTTCCATCAGCAAGGGCATTGAAGATGAAACGTGGCTGGGTCTTTCAGCATGACAATGATCCCAAACATACCGCCCGTGCAACGAAGGAGTGGCTTTGTAAGCAGCATTTCAAGGTCCTGGAGTGGCCTAGCCAGTCTCCAGATTAGGGCTGCAACAAACGACTAATTTGATAATCGATTAATCTATTGATTAATGAAACGATTAATCGACTATTCGGACTATTACTTTATGCCTTGCACAATTTCTCAAACGCTCTGATTTAGCCATCAACTTTTAGATTTATCTTGAGGTTGTTTTAGGCATGTGGAAACTAAAAATGAAGACAATAAAGATGAATACTTGATTCAAAAATACATATATTATTAAATTAATTAAACACATTTTGAACAAAATTAACATAGCTTTTAATTTAAATTAAATAAATAATATTTCACATCAAAAGAAACAACAATGTTTTAACAAATCGTATTAAATAATCTGATGACAGAACTGTAAACAGAATAGCTGAAACTTTAACAAACTAAATAACTCTGTTACCTCTATTCATTAACCCATGTTTGTATAATGTAGTTAACTCTTGGTGCACTTTTGCTAAATGTTTAGACAAATTGCTTGTGTTACCGCCCTTACATGCTAAACTCTTATTGCACTTTTAGCAACGAGCATTCTCCACATCGAGACGGGTAAAGTTTAACCACACCTCGGAGCGCGTTCTCTCCGCCATCTCCTCCGTGTGTGTGTTGCTGCATGTAGCAGCTGCGTGTGTGTACACTGCCCCGCCCCCTCGCACACAGACGGGGGAGAGAGATCGTCTGATCAAAAATACATCATAGACGCATTTGTTTGTCTTTTTGCATATTAGAAACGAGTTGGCGACACTAAGACTGCGAGATAATGCTTATGTAGCAATAATACATGACATATCTTTTTTAAATGTCTCCAGTATACCGATAAAAAGACCAATAACGTTGGAGCTTAACGGCACGTAAAACACACGTGATGACGTCACCAACGAATCGACGAAGTCGATTAAGTCGATTAGTTGTTGCACCCCTACTCCAGATCTAAACCCCATAGAAAATCTTTGGAGGGAGTTGAAAGTCCGTGTTGCCCAGCGACAGTCCCAAAACATCACTGCTCTAGAGGAGATCTGCATGGAGGAATGGGCCAAAATACCAGCAACAGTGTGTGAAAACCTTGTGAAGACTTACAGAAAACGTTTGACCTCTGTCATTACCAACAAAGGGTATATAACAAAGTATTGAGATGAACTTTTGTTATTGACCAAATACTTATTTTCCACCATAATTTGCAAATAAATTCTTTAAAAATCAGACAATGTGATTTTCTGGATTTTTCTTCTTCTCATTTTGTCCCTCATAGTTGAGGTATACCTAGGATGAAAATTACAGGCCTCTCTCATCTTTTTAAGTGGGAGAACTTGCACAATTGGTGGCTGACTAAATACTTTTTTGCCCCACTATATCAGCAAAACTAGGGGCTGAATCTAATCAGCCCTAACTATATGCTTTATCAAAAAGGAAGGTCTTAAGCGCACTCTTAGAAACGGATAGGGTGTCTGCCGCCCGAACACAAACTGGAAGCTGATTCTACAAATGTGGAGCTTGATAAGAAAAGGCTCTGGCTCCCATTGTACTTTTAGAGACTCTAGGAACAACCAACAACCCTGCATTCTTGGAACGCAATGCCCTAGTAGGACAGTAGGGTATAATGAGTTCTTTAAGGTAAGATGGCGCCTGCCCATTAAGGGCTTTGTAGGCGAGAAGAAGAATTTTAATTTTATCCTGTGTTCTATAGGGAGCCAGTGTAAGGCAGCCAGAACAGGAGTAATGTGGCCCTTTTCCTAACTCTGGTTAGTACACGAGCTGCAGCATTTTGAATCAGCTGAAGCGACTTGACTGACTTCTTGGTACACCCTGATAATAGAGAAAAGAGTTACAATAATCCAGCCTTGAAGTAACAAATGCATGGACTAGTTTCTCTGCATCGTTTTGAGGCAAGATAAGCCTGATTTTTGCAATGTTACGTAGATGGAAGTAGGCGGTCCTTGAAATTGATTTTATGTGGGCGTTAAAGGATAAATCCTGATGAAATCTAACACCAAGATTCCTTACAGTCTCACTGGAGGTGTTACGGTGTGTGGGAAGCAGGACCAGATTAAAGTGACAAAAATAACTCCTTTATTTCAAGGCTAAACTATTAACAAAGACTGAACAGAACACTCAACGCAGACCAAGTCATTACACAAGACGAACCGACCAAGACAGACAGAAAAACCAGAACTTCCATACACACAAGACTAATCATACAAACAAGACACAGGTGAGGCGGGAGGCGAAAACACAGGGACACCAGGTGAACACAATCGGGTAAATTAGACACACCAGGGAAACTAACGACAGGGAACCACAGACAGATCTAAACAAGACAAAACACAACGCAGACAGTAAACCAAAGACAGATCTAGACAAGACAAAACACAACACAGACAGATCGTGACAGTCAGAGCACGGTGCAGAGTCTCTAGATGAGTTTACAGTAGTCCCTCATTCTTATTATACATCCATGTTGTAGTCTGCTATAGAAAACTGTAGTTTCCATAGTTTCCCCACAGCAGCAGACGCACAAAATGACGTCCGCTGGCGCATCATAAACACGTCGAATAGTGAAAGTGCAGTCAGATTCTCTAAAGTCTCTTCTCCTAAGTCCTTTTGAATTCTCCTATCCACTATCCCTTAACCCCGTGACGTTTCACTCAGAGGTCAAGGAATAGACTATAGGAGCTGATTTTTTGGATTATTCGACCGCAATCGCAGAATCAGCACTTTTGAAAAATGGCTGAAACAGAGGGGATTATGGAATGCTACAATGCATGATCTGTTTGGTATTTCGAGCCAAACACTTCAGAGACATGTTTATTATATATCTGAGACCTATAATATATTGATGAAAAACAGTATAATAGGGGACCTTTAAGAAAATCAGAAATGCAATGTGCACGTAGAATCCTTGTCCGATCACCAATAGTACTATGAGCTCTATTCATGCGTTATTTTGAGAAAGGATTTTAGCAGTTCATAAAATATCCTAAACAATAATACCAAGATTCCTTAACATTGTGTTGGAGGCCATTTACCTGCCATCCAGGATAGACACGCATAATGGGTTTTGTAGGTGTTTGGGGCCAATTATAATGATATTTTGTCCTGTGTTTAAGCAGGTCATCCAACTTGTTATGTCCTTAAGACATGTTGAAGTTTAGTTTTAGACTTGATCAATATATATAATTGGGTATTAGCTAAAAGTTTATGGAGTAATTACCTATAATTCTGCCTAAAGAAAGCATATAAGGTGAAAAGAATATGGGTCCAAGTACAGAACCTTGTGCAACATAGACAACATTTGGCTCTCTTCTATCCAATGAGACAATAAACAAGGTTGGAATAAAGTGTATACAGTATACATAAGGCCGCAGTATGATAGTTCTTTTTCCAACCTTCACCACAATCCTTATGTCTACACTTTTCTACCTAAAAGGATCTTTGACCGATGTCAAAGAGGGAGCCCCATTGAAAAAAACTGTGACTTAAATCACACAGAATAAATCTAACTCTTCTATATTTGTAGGCCTTTTTATAAACATATTTGTTGTTACCAATGGCTGCAACTCATGCTGAGAGGAAATATGAATGTAATGAAGAAGATGGAAAGTATGGTGGAGCTGTGTGTATTGTACGCAGCTACTGTTTCCACACACACACATGGTGACAGACAGTGAGGTGTTATATACCTGCTTGCATGTACACACTTGCAGTTACACACACCTAGTGGACCGGCCAGTTTGTGACTTGAGTTCAAGTTCTCAGGTAAACAGAGGGGGGGGGGGGTGTTATTTGCCCAGAGCTATGGGCCCTCACTCCTTGACAGCCATGGGCCAGGGGCGGGGTTACACCACACCAGGACAGGCTCCATACTGAAGCTGCTGAATATAACACTCATTCTCTCAGTGACAGGCGGAGGAATTATTTCCACGCTTATTCACAACAGCTTTTAACTGTGGTGGTGCCGCCTCGTTGTATTTCAAATCAAGTCTATTAGTCATCTTCTAAAGGCCTCATTTTGTAAAATACATTTATTCGACATCCTACCCAGAGTTTTAGGAGAAGATTGTCTCTACTTTGTATGTGTATACTATCATCGGATAATATTGTAAATAATAATAAAACCTTTTGTCTCTCATTTTCAACCTGAAAAATGGGGGTTTATGTCATGTTATACTGCTTGACATTGCTCAACTGAAAAAATGTAACATCTTACTTTATTTGTTTATTTAATCTTTATTTTGTCAGGTGGTCTATTTCATTTCAAGATGTCTAAGAAAAGAGACAAGAAACACAAGGCAAAGCAAGTTTATTTATATAGCACCTTTCAACACAAGGCAATTCAAAGTGCTTTACAAAAAACGAAAGACATTAAGAAAATGGCATTTAAAATCAGTCATTAAAAAGAAAAGATAATAAAATAAACAAGTTACAGTGCAGTTTAAGATGTAAATAGTTCATAGGCAAAAAGAAAAGTCTTTAGTCTGGATTTAAAAGTAGTCAGAGTTGCAGAGGACCTGCAGGTTTCTGGGAGTTTGTTCCAGATATTTGGAGCATAATAACTGAATGCTGCTTTACCATGTTTAGCTCTGACTCTGGGGACAGAAAGCTGACCAGTCCCTGAAGACCTGAGAGATCTGGATGGTTCATAATTTAGCAGAAGGTCAGAAATGTATTTTGGGCCTAAACCATTCAAAGCTTTATAAACCAGCAGCAGTATTTTGAAATCTATTCTTTGACACACAGGAAGCCAGTGTAAAGACTTCAGAACAGGAGTGATGTGATCCACTTTCTTAGTGTCAGTGAGGACTCGAGCGGCGGCGTTCTGAATCAGCTGCAGCTTTCTAATAGATTTTTTAGTGAGACCTGTAAAGACACCATTGCAGTAGTCCAGTCTACTGAAGATAAAAGCATGGACAAGTTTTTCCAAATCCTGCTGTGACATTAGTCTTTTAATCCTAGATATATTCTTTAGGTGATAGTAGCCTGATTTAGTAACTGTTTTAATGTGACTGTTGAAACTCAGGTCAGAGTCCATGACTACACCTAGATTTCTGGCTTTATCTGTTGTTTTGAACATTGTAGACTGAAGCTCAGTGCTAACTTTTGTACATTCTGCCTTGGCTCCAAAAACCATTACCTCAGTTTTATCTTTGTTTAATTGGAGAAAGTTCTGACACATCCAGTCATTGATTTGTTCAATGCACTTACTCAGTGTTTGAATAGGAGCATAATCTCCTGTTGAAATTGTTATGTAAATGTGTGTGTCATCTGCATAGCTATGGTAACTTATTTTGTTGTTTTTCATTATTTGAGCCAGTGGTAGCATGTAGATGTTAAAGAGAAGAGGCCCCAAGATGGAGCCTTGAGGTACCCCACATGTCATATTTGTCAACTCAGATGTGTATTTACCTATAGAAACAACGTTTTTTCTGTCCTTTAAGTAGGATTCAAACCAATTTAAAACTGTTTCCGAAAGTCCCACCCAGTTTTCTAGTCGGTCGAGTAATATGTTGTGGTCAACAGTGTCAAACGCAGCACTGAGATCTAATAATACTAACACTGAAGTTCTGCCACTGTCTGTGTTTAAGTGGATGTCATTGAAGACCTTTACAAGAGCAGTCTCAGTGCTGTGGTTTGGAAGAAAGCCTGACTGGAACACATCAAAACAACTATTTAAATGCAAGAAATTACTCAACTGTTGAAAAACAACTTTTTCAATGATTTTACCTAGAAATGGCAGGTTTGATATGGGCCTGTAATTGTTCATTACTGAAGCATCTAGATTATTCTTTTTTAAGAGCGGTTTAATGACTGCAGTTTTCAGGGCCTGTGGAAAAATACCTGAGTGAAGAGATTTGTTTACTATATGAAGTAGATCTGAGGCCATGCAACGAAAAATATCTTTGAAAAATCCTGTTGGAATAATATCAAGGCAGCAGGAGGAGGATTTCAGAAGTTGAATAATGTCCTCTAGGTTTTTATCATTAATCTGATGGAATTGTGTCATGGTGTTTGAATTGATATCAGGTGGACATAGGGACAACACATTTGCTGTACCTGATGCAGAGGCACTGACTGCTTGTCTGATTTTCGGAATTTTGTCAGTGAAGAAGGAGGCAAAATCATTGCATGC
Organism: Harpagifer antarcticus; assembly: GCA_902827135.1. Taxonomy (NCBI): domain Eukaryota; kingdom Metazoa; phylum Chordata; class Actinopteri; order Perciformes; family Harpagiferidae; genus Harpagifer; species Harpagifer antarcticus. Next base: position 3,048,955 of record CADEHL010000900.1, on the reverse strand, counting down.
CCTGGTGGATAGAAATTCAGAGGCTACTGACACTGGGGGGTTAGTTAGTCTGTCGACGGTAGCAAACAAGGCACGTGCATTGTTTTTGTTTTTGGTAATGATGTCAGAGAAGAAAGACTGTCGTGCGTTTTTCAATTCCAAATTATAAAGGCCAAGTCTCTCTTTATAGATTTCAAAGTGGACCTGGAGATTTGTTTTTCACCACCTACGTTCAGCTTTTCGACACTCTCTTTTTTCTGCTCTCACGGTCATGGCCTTTCTCCATGGAGATATTTTCTTGCCAGACACTTCCTTTACCTTAGTTGGAGCAATGGCATCTATAACATTTTTAATTTTTGAATTAAAATGATCTACTAGCTCATTTACTGAGATGTTAGCAATGGGCAAGTGTGGAAGAAAAATTCTGAGTAAACATTTCCCTAGTATTTTCAGTTAAATATCGCTTTGTGGTTTCCTCTTTTTGAACATTTTTGTGAACAGAAATAGAGCTCTCAAAGAAAACACAGGAATGATCAGAGAGCGCAACATCAGTCACCACAACCTCAGAGATATTCAGACCCTTTGAGATAATTAAGTCCAGAGTGTGCCCCTTATTGTACGTGGGCTCCGTCACATGCTGAGTCAGTACATAGCTATCAAGAACACAAAACAGTTATTTTGCCACTCTGTCCTGGGGGTTGTCAACATGAATGTTAAAATCACCAACAATGACTAGACGGTCAAAGTCAATACACACTATAGACAGCAGTTCAGTAAAGTCATCAAAAAAGCTTGCAAACAAAAAAAAACGTACAAAGAATCAAGATAAACATAACCGAGGGTTACCCCTTTCCCTCAACCTATCCTAAGGGAGTGCATGTACGTAGAGTCCTGGATTTCGAATCGTGGCTGAACCGGTCTCTGCGGTCCTGCCTGACTCTCATCATACTACTTCCCTGATGGCTCCCACAGGATTTTTGACATCCTCGTGGATTCCTCTTCTTATTATAAAAACATGCATTTCCAAACATTTGGTCTACCTACGCTGTAAAATGTATTATCTCTTCGATTTACACACGGCATCTATTGCACGTCTGTCCGTCCTGGGAGAGGGATCCCTCCTCTGTTGCTCTCCCTGAGGTTTCTCCCATGTTCCCTTTAAACTGTGGGTTTTCTCTGGAAGTTTTTCCTTGTATGATGTGAGGGTCTAAGGACAGAGGGTGTCGTATTGTACTGATATTCTGTTCTGAGACAAATGTAACATTTGTGATTTTGGGCTATATAAATAAACATTGATTGATTGATTGAGGGTACACTGATGTATTCTCCGGAGTCGATTTCAGCCAACAGTGATGTTTAAAATAGGTGTGACGCATGGCTGGACTTATGTCAACGAAGCAAAGCTCTGCAAACTGTTCCCGTTGTGATAAGTTATTGAAGATGATCAAATGTGCATCAGACTTTCTGCCCTTTACCATTTGTTTACTCACTAATCACATCTCCCCTGGATGTTAGGACAGTGAGAACAGCTGCTGAGGTCAGTGCAGAAAGCAGAACAGTGTGTATAATATATATATCGCTCAATAATATATGTAACAGGCCTACATTACACACTTTATTTGTAGGCTTTAGGAGATATCTACAATTAAACAGTAGATGTTTTTCATGAAACCATAGTGCTTCACATAATAAAATATACAAGGGCTGTAGCCTGATATTTATTATATTTAGTTTGTGTTTGTTGTACAATGTGTTGGGTTAGGCACATTCTGCATTTGTTGCGACACTTTAAATCTCACTTCGTAGTCAACCCCAGAGTATGTCTAAAAAAAAAAAATTCAATTCGTCCATCCGTTCTTGAGTTATAAATTGGTGGTGTTTTTGACACCCCCTATAGTCCAAAATGAAAATGCTTTTTTGTACCTATTCCCAAAGACAGACTGAACCTATACACCAAGATCTGTGATATGTGGATACATTGTTGATGAGTTATGAGCATTTCTTTCTAAGCCCTTCGCTTTTTGCGAGTACGTTTTGATTCATGCCGGCAATATTTATCGTCTGAACATGCTCATTTTCTACGGTAATGTGTCTGACCCTCCACCAATGCTGTATATGAAGTTTGGTGTTGGAAAACCAAACATTTAAATTTAAGTTAACATTTCACTGTTTTGAAAATTATGCTAATTAAAAATAAAAATGTAGGCGGAGCTTGGCGGTCCAAGAGGATTATTTGTAGAGCAGGTCGAGACGGATAAGTGTGCGAAATTTCAGGTCATTCGGACTTACGGTGCGACTATGTAAATGTTTCTGAAATGGGATTTTCATAGGTGGCGCTAGCGAGCAGGTTGAATAATTTGAACCCATTGACTCCAGAATATTGAATAATAATAATAATATGTAGGATAACAATAGGTTCCTCGCACTTTGTGCAAGGACGCCGTTGGGGCGTAGCGCAACGTGCTCGGGCCCTAATTATAATCTCCACCAATTCAATTTATTTGAGAATAAAACTATATTTTTCATTACATTGGAGTAGTTGTATTAAGTAACATGTAGTGGAATTACGTAAAGAATACTACAAGTACCTCAAAATGGTACTGACTCACAGACCCTATTTCAGGCTTCTGACCACAAACACCTTTAAAAAATGATTGACTTCAAGAAGAGGAAACCGGAAGTGTTAAATGCTAGGTATTTTTCAAGTTGTAGGATTGTACCACTCTTGCGGACATGAACAGATGCCTATTTGTTGCTATACATTTCCCCTCCATAGATTTTGATGCGTGTGTTATGCCTGTGTGTATGCACCTCTACACCTCTGGTCATATTGATATTTTCTGATATTGAGTTGAGAATGTGTGATAGGTCCAGAGAAGCAGGAAGAAACATGTTGCACGTCAGCTGAGGAAAGCTGTCAAACTGAGTTTTTCATAACTAGTAAGCACCTTTCACATTAATGCCATTTCTCTGAACTAACTCTCATGTTAAATATTTCATTAAATAGTAAATATTCAACGCAGAGATCAAAGTTAGATTTTATGCCGTGAAAGCTATATGATAATGCTTCCCTCAGCTAAAGTTTTGGAAACTCAGTAGTGAATTAATGTCTAAATACAGACCGGAATACTTTTTTAAATCAGTTTCATTTGGGAAAATAAAAAGAAATACTGCTAAAACTATTTTTCAGGACTGGTACCCAGAAATGTGTGTGTGTGTGTGTGTGTGTGTGTGTGTGTGTGTGTCACGGTTGAGTGAAGGAAGCAGGACCCAAGCGCAGATAAATTTGATAAACCTTTATTTCAAGGCTAAAATGGAACGAATACAGAAAAACACAGAACACTCACCGGTGGAGTCCGTCACCAACAAAAGAAGCACCGACACTGAACACAGCACGAGACAAGACTTAAATACAGGGAGGGCTAATTACCAGACACAGGTGAACACAATCGGTGAACGAGACACAGGTGAGGAGGGAGGAGAAAAACACAAGAGCCACAGGTGAACACAATTCGCTAACGAGACACAGGTGAGGAGGGAGGAGAACACACAGGGACACTAACGACAGGAGGAAAACATGACAGAGAACAGTGAAAACACCCAAACTTAGACAGAACTGTGACAAAACCCCCCCCTCAAGGGACGGATTCCAGACGTCCCTAAACCCCAACACAAAAATCCAAAAAAAATCCAGCAGGGTGGGTGGAGGGGGTCCGGAGGAGGGACGTATCCCTAGGCCACCAGGGTGGGTGGAGGGGGTCCGGAGGACGGGACTAAGCTGACCGCCCAGGAGCCCAGTAGGGGACCAGGAAGGGATCTCGGGTGGACGGCCTGGGGGCAAGGCAGAGTCCATGGTGGGGGTCTCGGGCGGACGGCCCGGGGGCAAGGCAGAGTCCATGGTGGGGCGTAGGCCACAGCGGGCGAACTCAGGGGGCCGAGCATGAGGGCGAAGGCAGCGGCAGGAAGAGTCAGGGGGCCGGGCTCGAGGACGAGGGCAGCGGCAGGAAGAGTCAGGGGGCCGGGCTCGAGGACGAGGGCAGCGGCAGGAAGAGTCAGGGGGCCGGGCTCGAGGACGAGGGCAGCGGCAGGAAGAGTCAGGGGGCCGGGCCCGCGGACGAAGACCGCGGCTCACAGAGGGTCGGGATCGAGGGCGAAGACCAGACAGCTCCGGAGGCCGGGCAGGACCCGGTGTCGGCCGGACAGGAACCGGAGCCGGCGGGACAGGCTTCGGCAGGATCCCCCACGGAAGAGGACCAGGAGTTGGCAGGACCCCCAGCAGGAGAGCGGTTGGCGGGACCTCCGACGAGACAGGACAAAGGGTTGGCAGTACCCCCGGCAGGAGAGTAGTCGGCGGGGCCTCCAACGGGACAGGACACAGGGTTGGCAGGACCCCCGGCAGGAGAGTTGTCGGCGGGGCCTCCCACAGCACAGGACATAGGATTGGCAGGACCCCCGGCAGGAGAGTAGACGGCGGGACCTCCAACGGCACAGGACACAGGGTTGGCAGGACCCCCGGCAGGAGAGTAGTCGGCGGGACCTCCAACGGGACAGGACATGGGGTTGGCAGGACCCCCGGCAGGAGAGTAGTCGGCGGGGCCTCCAACGGGACAGGACATAGGGTTGGCAGGACCCCCGGCAGGAGAGTAGTCGGCGGGGCCTCCAACGGGACAGGACACAGGGTTGGCAGGACCCCCGGCAGGAGAGTAGTCGGCGGGGCCTCCAACGAGACAGGACAAAGGGTTGGCAGGACCCCCGGCAGGAGAGTAGTCGGCGGGACCTCCAACGGCACAGGACATGGGGTTGGCAGGACCCCCGGCAGGAGAGTAGTCGGCGGGGCCTCCAACGGGACAGGACACAGGATTGGCAGGACCCCCGGCAGGAGAGTAGTCGGCGGGGCCTCCAACGGGACAGGACACAGGGTTGGCAGGACCCCCGGCAGGAGAGTAGTCGGCGGGGCCTCCAACGAGACAGGACATGGGGTTGGCAGGACCCCCAGCGGAACCTCCAACGGTACAGGACATGGGGTTGGCAGGACCCCCGGCAGAAGACTAGTCTGCGGGACCTCCAACGGGACAGGACATGGGGTTGGCAGGACCCCCGGCAGAAGACTAGTCTGCGGGACCTCCAACGGGACAGGACACAGGGTTGGCAGGACCCCCAGCGGAACCTCCAACGGTACAGGACATGGGGTTGGCAGGACCCCCGGCAGAAGACTAGTCTGCGGGACCTCCAACGGGACAGGACATGGGGTTGGCAGGACCCCCGGCAGGAGAGTAGTCGGCGGGGCCTCCAACGAGACAGGACAAAGGGTTGGCAGGACCCCCGGCAGGAGAGTAGTCGGCGGGACCTCCAACGGCACAGGACATGGGGTTGGCAGGACCCCCGGCAGGAGAGTAGTCGGCGGGACCTCCAACGGCACAGGACATGGGGTTGGCAGGACCCCCGGCAGGAGAGTTGTCTGCGGGACCTCCAACGGCACATGAGTAGGGGCTTGAGTGGGGACTCGAGAGAGGGCTTGAGAGGGAACTCGAGAGGAAACTGGAGAGTCGACTGGAGAGGTGACTCGAGAGGGGACTCGAGAAGGAACTCGAGAGGTGACTGGAGAGGGGACTCGAGAGGGAACTCGAGAGGAGACTCGAGAGATGACTCGAGAGGAGACTTGAGAGGGATCTTGAGAGGGGACTTGAGAAGGGACTCGAGAAAGGACTTGAGATGGGACTAGAGAAGTGACCTGAGGAGGGACTAGGGAAGGGACAAGAGGAGGGACTAGAGACGGAACCAGAGAGGAGACTAGAGAAGGGACTCGAGAAGAGACTAGAGAAGGGACCAGAGATGGGACTATGGCAGCTGGGGCCAGAGCTAAGGCTGGAACCATGGCTGCTGGGGCCGGGACCATGGCTGCTGGGGCCAGAACTAGGTCTGGAACCATGGCTGCTGGGGCCAGAACTGGGGCCGGAATGATGGCTGCTGGGGCCAGAACTGGGGCCGGAATGATGGCTGCTGGGGCCAGAACTGGGGCCGGAATGATGGCTGCTGGGGCCAGAACTGGGGCTGGAACAATGGCTGCTGGGGCCAGAACTGGGGCTGGAACCATGGCTGCTGGGGCCTGTACTGGGGCCGGAACCATGGCTGCTGGGGCCAGAACTAGGTCTGGAACCATGGCTGCTGGGGCCAGAACTGGGGCCGGAATGATGGCTGCTGGGGCCAGAACTGGGGCTGGAACAATGGCTGCTGGGGCCAGAACTGGGGCTGGAACCATGGCTGCTGGGGCCTGTACTGGGGCCGGAACCATGGCTGTGTGGGCCGGTTCTGTAGCCGGAACCATGACTCTTGGGGCTCGGATTGCTAGCCTGGACTTGCGACTCCTTCTCCTAGAAGCCGCCTGAAGGCTCCGTGGACCTCCAAAAGCCAGCCGAGTTCCAGAAAACGCCTCTTGGACAGGAGCAGGAACTGGGGCGGAAGCACTGGTTGACTCCAGACGGAACACACCGAGACGTTTATAGTCCGCAGGCTGGAAATCACACGCCCAGATGAAGTTCAACATCCAGTCAGGTAAGAACTTCACCAAGTCCGGTTTCTCCATAGCCAACCGGTGCGCCTCTACCAGAGCGGCCTCCTTCTGCCGAACACTGGACGCTCCCCTCCACCAATCATAGCAGCAAGCCAAAGCAAATGAAAAATGCTGTAATTCCAGCTCGAACGGATCATCTGCTGGGTCCATTTCTGGTCGGTGCTTTCTGTCACGGTTGAGTGAAGGAAGCAGGACCCAAGCGCAGATAACTTTGATAAACCTTTATTTCAAGGCTAAAATGGAACGAATACAGAAAAACACAGAACACTCACCGGTGGAGTCCGTCACCAACAAAAGAAGCACCGACACTGAACACAGCACGAGACAAGACTTAAATACAGGGAGGGCTAATTACCAGACACAGGTGAACACAATCGGTAAACGAGACACAGGTGAGGAGGGAGGAGAAAAACACAAGAGCCACAGGTGAACACAATTCGCTAACGAGACACAGGTGAGGAGGGAGGAGAACACACAGGGACACTAACGACAGGAGGAAAACATGACAGAGAACAGTGAAAACACCCAAACTTAGACAGAACTGTGACAGTGTGTGTGCGCATATGAAGGCAAATGGCACAGCTGCTTTTATTTGAATTCAAGACTGTGTGAATTCCCCTGACATGACACACTTCAATCCAAATGCTACGCTGCATGCTGACCCACACACACAGGTTGAAACTGAGTGTGTGGTTGTGTGTTTTGCTTGAGAGTGTGAGCATGTCCTTTCAACAGAAACAATTAAGACAGAACAGAAAGTAGTTACATATACATTATCTACATTGTACAGTGCATGTGTGTGTGTGTGTGTGTGTGTGTGTGTGTGTGTGTGTGTGTGTGTGTGTACATTAGCACTGAGGAATGTTAACCTCCTCCAGATGTAGGGAGGTGACAGATGGATCCACGGTATTGTATAGTGACTCACTGGAGTTTTACCTGTGCGTCTGCACCACCAACTACACCCTCTACTCAATGTAGACTGCAGGCTCGGAAGTAACGGATTACATGCATGGGATAATGTAATCAGGATACAATGAAAGGTAACTGTATTATATTACAGTTACATAATCAGTTCAAATTCTCTGTAAGCTGTACTGTTTTGTAGGCTTATACTTGAAGTGTGAACCTATACTTCTACTGCCTGAATCTGCTTTCTTTGCTTCATTTGTTCTGTTTTTAATTCAGCAGGTGAACCTATATGTTCATAACATAGTGTGTGTGAGCTTAACTGTGTGTATTAAACTAAAACGGAGCATTTTCAGCTCAGATTTTATTTCTGCTTTTTTAAACTGTAGTTTGTGCTTTTTCTAAGGTCACATTGTTCAGTTGTCTTACATTATACACTAAAGTAAACAACATATTGTTGATATATTTTGTATTCATTTATTTGCATTGCATTTGATATTGAGGTTATCCAATAGTGACGGAAAGTAATTAGGTTAATTACTTTTATATTGTGATACTAGATTAGGTTAGGGTTAGATTGTATTACAGGTAACAAGTGTTGTGCTAGTTACTGAAAACCAGTAACTATTTACCATTACTAGTTACTTCATTTCAAAAGTAACTCAGTTACTTTACTGATTACTTACACCAAAAAGTAATGCGTTACTGTGAAAAGTAATGTTTTAGTTACTTAAAAAAAGGGCTCCCATTAATGCCCTAATAGCCTTCATTTCAGTTTGTTATTGCATTGGAGAATAATACAATCTGTTGATCAACTTCACATGCATTATATGCAATCTGGATTGCATCGATATTAGCTGGCTTTCCATTTTTGTATATTCTTTCTCCAGGTAGTTGGAAAAAGTTTTCCATCCCATATGAATACCATATATATATATATACTTTTTTGTATATATATATATATATATATATATATATATATATATATATATATATATATATGCATATGCCAACCTTGAGACCTCAGAAATCGGGAGCATTTCCAAAACCACCGTGGTGGGGGATCGCCGGAGCAGGGTTCGCCGGAGCTGTATTAGATTAACATTAACATGCTTATTGTAGTTGTAAGTGCACTGTCTTGCAGCCTGTAGCACCTTCCTTGATGGAGCATATGTGTGGGCAGGAAAGGAGTGAGCAGAGGAGAGTTGTCGATTCTTGTTCTGTTTTCTGTGACTATCTTCCTCACCCTCTCAGACTTTCAGTTGCGCGCGCTACTAATGAGACGCGCTACCATGGAAACCAAACAATGGTTCAGCTGTATTAAAGTCCGAGTGGAAACAGTCCTAGGTAAATCTGATTTTGTCAGAAATCGGGAGAAATATGACCCCGGGAGGAAACCGGGAGAGGGCAATGAAATCGGGAGTCTCCCGCGAAAATCGGGAGGGTTGGCAAGTATGCCCATATGCCGTGTGCCGCCCGGACATGGTATCATGCTAACTAGCTCCCTGAAAGCGGGTGACTCCACTGTAGCAATAGCCTGCAGGTGTTCTACAACATACCGTGCAATGGCTTTATCGACTTTTCCCTGGCTAGCAGTCCCTCGGTTAAAATCCAGCCGATGTTGCTCAGGTGGAGGTGGAGGTGGAGGTGGAGTGGCGTTGGATGAGTCTGGGTCTGTGGTCTTAGCTACTAGCTTCGTCCCAGCATGTTGTTTTTGCAGATGTTTTTAGAGATTTGAATTACTGGTTTGGGCAGTAGATAGGATCTTTGACCCGCCAGGACACAACTTACATTTAACACAAACGTTCTTTTCTTTGTGCTCGACAAAAGTGAAATAGTGAGAATATCTCCAGGTGGAGAAACTAGACTTGAGCTCCGCTGCCGCCATTCGATAGTCTTGTTAGTAAACAACACAAACACGCCCACAGTGCGTCTCCGCGTGTGACACAGGAAGTATCTAAGTACATTTACTCAAGTACTGTACTTAAGTACAGTTCTCATCTCTGTTCGCCTGGCTGTTGACTATATAAAAAAACTAACGGAGTAACGCACCATGTAGTAACGGTAACTGAGTTACTGAATTTAAAAAGTAATGCGTTAGAGTACTAGTTACTGCCAAAAATAACGGCGTTATAGTAACGCGTTACTTTGTAGTCCCAACACTGCAGGTAACTAGTAATTGTAACAGAATACATTTTTAACGTAACCCTCCCAAGCCTGGTTAACAGGCACAGTCAGTTCTTCATAGCCCTTCAGTGACCAGAACCAGCTCACATTGGGTTCTTTGGTTCTATAACACAGCAGACCCAACCAAATTAGTTGGGTCTATGGGTGTGGCCTAATTTGCCTTAGGAGTTAACTGTTTAAGAGCATGGCAAATTTAAACTGGAAGGTGGGTCTTGAAAAACCAAGTAAAACTGACTGCAGATGGAAATGAGCAATTAGCAAAAATCTAGCATAAAACATTCTCTTCTCTTTTCTGAGACTAATGTATATGTATGCATGTTCTTGTTTAAATAAATACTTATCACATTATTTCAAAAAATTATACTGGCAAAATAAACACTGCTGTTTTAAAGAGCTTTTTTATGTTCAGTGTTCTAAGCAAGTACTCAGTTTGTGTTTTCAAAGTTTAACAACAACTAGATTTCGGGTTTATAAGGGGTCTAGAATTGGTAATAAAGCAAAATCATATAAAATGTTTAAATGACATAAAGTACAAAAATACTTTTCGTCTAAATAATAATAATATATATATATATATATATATATATATATAATAATAAATATATATATTTGCGTAACAAATGCAAGTGCTACAAAATTAAAAAGGGTGAAACAAAACAACAAAAACAATAAAAACAATTTAAAAACAATTAAAACAACATAATAAAAGCTGTGACATTCATGCCGGCATGGCATAATGTGGGGGATTTAAAAATCTAGTTAAAGGCTATTCTAAAAAGATGGCTTTTTTTGAAAGCATCTACAGTCTGTGTGGCCCTCAGCTGGTTTTGACGCTTGGGTTTGGTGTGGGGTATAGCAGCAGTGGCAGCTCCATTGAGATGGCCTTGTGATCCGACACACCTAGATCGTAAACTGATAGTTTACTAATGGGGGCAGAGTTTGTGATTACAAGGTCCAGTGTGTGTCCCCTAGTGTGTGTGTGGGGACATCAACATGTTGTGTTAGGTTGAGGTAGTCCAGAAGGTGTAGGAACTCGTCTGCATAGTGACAGGAGGGGCTGTCAACGTGAATATTGATGTCTCCTAGTATTATAATGTTGGCAGAGGTAGCGCAGAGTGTACTGAGAAGATCGTGGATCTCTGGGATGAAGGCAGAGTTTGGTTTGGGTGGCCGGTAGATGAGAAGTATTGTCAGTGAGAGGGGGGGTTTACATTTAAATCCAAGGCATTCAACTGAGGATAGTACAGGTAGAGGCAGGAGGAACAGTTCCAATTCGTTTCTGTGTATTATTGCTAAGCCGCCACCACGACCAGTGCTGCGAGATTTTCCCAGGTAGCTGTTGCCAGGGGGACAGGCTTCATTTAGGCCACAGTAAACCTCTGGCTGTTGCCACGTTTCTGTGAGGCACATAAAGTCTATTCCCTTGTCCATGATGTGGTCTGAATGCCGATTTGTTTGTAAGGGATTGTGCATTAAATAGTTCTATTTTGACTGTAGATGAAATGCTTGGTTTCTGTAGGGTCCGCAGTAAACTATGATCCACTCCACGTTTTCCGCACAGCTCAGTGTGTAGACAGTGGTCCAGATGGAAGGAATGGATGATACAGGCGGGCACGGTTGGGTGTAAACAAACTTTCTACGAGAGCCTCTGTGGATGTAATGAGGTCGGCGTAGTATTCCAAGTTGTTTGATGGCTGAGATGCACGTTGGGGTTGTGTAGTTGTTGAGACTCAGCAGTTGCGGGATGGAATACTTTGACATCATGCCGGTGGCGGCAGGTTCTCGCCTAGAGCTAGCCGTTAGCCATAGACAGAGATTGAAGACTGTTTGGTAGAATGAGATGTTGATCCATAGCATGGCAGGAGGAGAAGAAGCTGGGAGAAGCAGTCTGTGTCAAAGCAGGTTAGTCAGCAGGTTGTTTGATGGCTAACTGTGGAGGCAGCTGTACTAGGGCTAACCGCGCCGGGATAGCTGAAAGGCTGTCCGGGAGATACTTCACAGTAGCGATGGTAGAGGAAGGGATACAGTCAGCTAAATACATAAGTTAGTTGTTGAAAGGTAACAACAACAACCAAAACCAACAAAACAAAATAACTTAAACTGGAGCTAGCGAAGAGAAAGCGGCGAACAAGCAGCGCCAGCGTCCATTTCCTGCAATATGCTCATAAAGCATTCATATAACTTAATTTCACTGTGGAATGGAGCTTAACTTTATTTTAAAATGAATGCAATTATTAAAAATATAACTGCATGTATCATTGACATCAAAAAACATGTAAATGACGTCCTGCATGTGATTATCACTGGCAGCAATGTTGACCCACAGCAGTTTGATGTTCTGTTCAACTCAAATTCAATTGAACTTTTTACCGTATGGTTTTGTGTGTCTCAACGGGAATAATCCCCCCTCCAAGGAATAATGCTAACTTGATGAGTATCATGATTTTAACGCACGTGATTATCTCCAAAAAAAAGACCAACGGGACCCCAGGAAGTAACTGGAGCTGCTGGAGACACAATATGAGTGCATGGTAGCATCCAATAAAAAGTCATTTCATTATACACAATTAATCTCAAACATCTTTAGAATCCAGTGTTTAGAGACCAGCTCATCTGCAGATTGTTATTTAGGCTTAGCATAGCCCCATAGTCTCTGAAACAAGAAGGGTTTTGTTCTTATATCTGTTACATTTGGATCTGGTTAGCACAAATCTGAGTCAGATCCGCTTAAAGTATGTGTGCAAAAACCAGACAGTTCATGTTTTTCACATTGCTCACCATGCCCTTTGCTTCCACCGATTGAAAATGACTTGTTGCAGATAAGCTCTGACTCATTGACATTCATTGTGAGAAAAACTTGACAACATGCCAACGACTTTTGGCAATTGTCTGGGTAAATTGCTCTCAATCACAATCAAAACCGTCCCTGTGTAGACAACCAGAAGCGCACTGTGTGTTCCTGCAGCTCAACACAAGCAACAGTCGGTGTCTCGACAGATGACTTCTATCTTATCACGTTGTGACAATTTCAAGCATTTGTATCCTGAAGTTGCCTTTTTTTACCTTGTGAGTGTGTATGCTTTCTGCCATGATCATTTTCAGTTGGCATCGGAGATGTTTTCCTGGTGGCTAGGAGCAGCTAATTTAATGATTTCTTTGACAATTATGCAGATACAATTGGTGTTATTTCTGAGTTACTACACCTTGTGCAGTTGCGTCTATCTCATATTTGTGGAATTGTTTCTGTAGCTATTTTTTATGGATGCAGTGAGGTAGTCTCATTTTACAGCCCTGTCCTTGTATTGCCTCTACATATATTTTTGGTTGATTTTTATAGTAAATATGTTTCTGTTGCGCACCTTGATGCTGATAACTGAGTTCAACCCTCATCTATGACGTTACGGAGAAGAAAATTAACTTGCAGGACATTAGCACAAGAAAATTATCCAAATTGACAATGACAATGCCAGCACTATCTTTGACTATTTGATTTGTGTTCTAGCGCTAGCCAATAGTAGCGCGAGTGTTACATAGTGATGTCACTATGTTACAGAAGTAAACAAAGACATCTTTGGCCTTTGCAGAACATTTACATGCACAAAAAAACGATTTAACAATTTACAGGAAAAAAAGAAAACATTATAAGGCCTCTATACAATTAAAAGGAATCACGCTCCGCTCCCAAATAAAAACATAAAAACAATTAAAGAATAATCTTGATCCACCAATAACGTTGAAACTGTAAATTTAGAGTACATGTGTGCCTCCAAACATTCACTAACGTTTTTTGACAAACTGGACAGGTCTAAAATATACCCAGATAGAGCAGATTTCTAAACTTCCTGCTGTGAAAGCGACACTGCTGTAATTCTATAGGGAGGCTGCAGCGCCAAATATTTACTGAGCTGTAATCTGCGTGACCCCAGAGGTTGTGAGAGACCACTGAAGACAGGGAGAACCTGTTTATGGACTCTGTCAAGATTTATACTTTACAGTATGGGGATTATTTACTTCCAGCCCCACATCTGGAGACATGCCCACCCCCCCCCCCCCCCCCCCCCCACAGACTCCTTGTGCAATGAGAGTGTAATTATCTTGCTAAACAGCAGAAAGCAGGTCTAGGTGGAGGAAGGGAAAACCGAGCTGCTAGCAAACAGCTGAACACAGAACTTTTGTAGAAAGACGAGTCTGACAGTTAACAGTACCCACACTGCTACTAAAGGTTACATTATGTAAATCCTCAGTGAATGCCTTTACACTACATTCATGTAGCTATTAAAAGAAGAAGATTTATCTACTGGTGGAGGGATTTAATAGGAATATTAATCTGTCACTAAAGGCCTACACATACACCCTTAATGCTGCTGTTCAGCCTGTTTTATCACCTGCTATTGAATAGTCACTGAGGTTTCTCAAAAGGATGATGAAATCCTTTACTTCCCACTCTATTTGTATGGAAGCATTAAGTGGATCATGATGCTGTTTTTGGCAAATAATGGTGGAGATAATAAACATTAATAAAATAATACCGCTGTCAGAAATCCCCGATTACTCCCACCACAGATGTAATACCTACAAAATGTTACCCTGTAGTGTGGAATTTGCTCATTTAGTTATTTTTCTCTTTATTTGTATCATACTTTTACATGTTACAGTCAATTTCTCCAAAAGAATGTGACCAATTCTTAATGTTGTTGTATAACATTTGATAGAAAAATCGCAACTTTAATTTGTCCCTGTTAACAGCTACTCTATGGTCCACCTTCTGTGTTGCCGTCAGGCTACTCTCAAATAGTCTCAATACTTTTTTTGATTTTTTTTTGATTTTTCGTAGAGCCACTAAGTTTTGAATGCTCTTACACAGTTTTTTGGAATTATTACTTGGCTTAGTTAAATACTCAATTCTGATTGGTCAATTTGGATATTCCACAGGTTAGCAGACTGCTGCTAAGGAGAACTGACCGGTGGTAAGGAGGAAGCTCTTTAACGCCAGCCATGCACCATGTAATACTTTCTGAATAATGATTTTAACATTTGTGGAGAGCACAACGTTTTGAAATGATGATGGTTAAACTGTCACCAGTAAAGCCCCTGTCACCAGGGCTGGACTGGCCATCTGGCATACCGGGCATTTTCCCGGTGGGCCGACGTGCCTTTTATTTATTTTTCTGAAGTCCCGGCCCATAAGAAGGGTAGATTGGCCCTCTGTTTAAATGTTTTTAGTAATTGACACTGGGCCGGCCCAATCAAATATTTAATCACCTCCCCCTTTGGGCCGCTCGGTGTGCATCATTAAACCCCAGGAGGTGAGCCGGCCGTTGAAGCCAAACTGCCTTTTTTTTCGATAAAATTTTTTTTTCGAGTTAGAAATGGCGAAGGCCAAGCGAAAAGGGGGAGCATAGAAAGAGCAAGAAAAAATCAGGCCCTTCGTGCTGATGCTGCCGCAAGTGTCAAAATAACCGACATGTTTAGTACAGGTGCAGGTCCATCTTCTTCTAACCCGTGGCCGATATTGGTGGTGAGGAAGATGATGAGAGGGAGAGAGATCAGCGCGAGTGGGGAGAGGGAGGAGAACTCGCGGTAAGCAGAAGCTAAGAAAATTTGGAAAAGATTATTATTAAGGTTATGATACTCTGTAGTTCTGGAACCCATTAATATCCCTTTCATGAAGCACTAATAAGACACATATTATAAGAGAAACATTCGTTAGCCTACAAGCTAGTAAGCTGGCTTTTTTAGGTTTTCCCTGGCAAGTTAAAATATAGCTTAATGGGACTCTGATACGTTGTCTCGTTGAAAGTTAACCAACATTCATGAACAATTACTGTCAGCTTGTTTTGTTTAGTTTAGTTTATTTACTTATTTGGTTATAAGGGCAACAGTGGTCTTTTGGGACCTGAACATTCTTTTTATAGTCAGCTTTTTGTGGTAGTTTTGATTGACAATATATAGAATGAATAATATAGAAATAGATAAAAAATGGAGGCACACATGTAGTTTTGACCATTAACTGTGTGGTATTGTTATGTCAATGCCTATTTGTATGGACCTCTATCAGGGAATACATTCATTCTGTATCATTGTGTTGAGCCAGGTAGCATCCCCAGAGGAGGAGAGTGTCAGCGAGAGTGAGGAGAGCAAAGAGCAGGAGGACATAGATTACTTTGCCTGCCCCGAGCCATCTATGTTACAGATGTTTTTAGAACAGCACCCACAACAACATACCAGAAATACAGTTGTGCACAAGGTATTCACCTGTAAAGATGGCACCAGCAGAAAGTGGCTTACATATTGCAAGGGACGTTTTGTTTTGTATGTCTGGCATTTGGGAAGAGGACTGACACTGGCACATTTATAACTGGAATGTCAGATTGGAGGCACGCACACCAGCGCACAGAGGAGCACGAAAAGAGCATTACACATTCAACCTGTGCTGAATCTTTTTTCTTACGGTGCTCTAAAGCAGACATCGAAAGCATGTTTGCTGGCTGTCAGAGACGTCAGGTTTTGGAGCGTGTGGTGGATGTGGTCAAAGTGCAGGCAGGTGGAGAATGAGGGAGCATATATGCTAGCTGACAACACTGTGGACCACGGTAACTTTTTGGAGCTCATCCTTTTATTAGGAAAGTATGATGTCTGCTTAAAAGAGCATCTGGATGATTGCGTAGAGAAGAGCAAGACAATGCACCAATCCAGTGGAACAAAAGGTAGAGGGTCTCTCATCCCCCTACTCTCCAAAACTACTGTTAACTCCATAATAGAAACTGTTGGTAGTCTAATCAAAGAAAGTATCTCCAGTGATGTCCAGAAGGCCGGAATGTTTTCTGTTCAGCTGGACACAACACAAGACAGAACTTCTCAGGATCAGTGTTCAGTAATCTTAAAATATGTCAATGAGACTGTGCAAAAGAGGCTTGTGGCTTTAGTGAAGTGCCATGCATTCACCGGACAATATTTTGTGAACTTGCTCTCAGAGGTCTTAGAGCATCTGAGACTGGACAAGGGCATGTGTATAGGTAACAAAGGATTGTCTGCACTGATGACCTCCCAGTCACCCACTCATGTCCATGTGTGGCGCTATGCTCATGTTCTTAAACTTGTCCTGGCTGAAACTACCCAAACTCTCATTGAATGTGGAACACTTTTCAACCTAATCAATGACATAGCAGTGTTTATCAGGGAGTCCTATCAGAGGGTCAATCTGTGGGAGAAACAAGCCCAAGAAAAGATGCCGTCGACTCATCCTGTAGACTCATCTGGTCCTATCTCTATTGTGTTGTCATAGAAAGGGGAGGCAGGGCACTATAGCCCCCCCCCCCTAAATTCACTAGAAGCCATCATTTAAGGGGTTATTTTTAAAACTTTTCTTCTGGGGGGGGGCATACCCCCCCAGACATTACATTACATTGCATTTAGCTGAGGCTTTTATCCAAAGCGACTTACAATAAGTGCGTTCCACCAGGAAGACACAACCTTGAAGAAAACAGAATCATATAAGTACATCAGGTTTCATAGAGCTAAACATTTCAAGTGCTACTCAACTGGCTTTAGATAAGCCAGTCCTTTATTAGTATATAAGTGCTTTGTTAATAATTCTTTCGCTCGAAGTGGAGTCGAAAGAGATGAGTTTTCAGTCTGGAAGATGTGCAGGCTTTCTGCTGTCCTGATTTCAATGGGGAGCTCATTCCACCATTTTGGAGCCAGGATAGCAAACCCACGTGTTTTTGCTGATGGGAACTTGTGTTGGCCTACCTGCCTGTCAGCCTTCCGTCTGTGCACAAACGTATCTCATGCCCTCATTGGTCATGTGCGCGTTCGTGTGTGTTGGAGGAGGGGCTCTGTAAGGAAGTCTGAAGTTGGTGCATCATGGCATGTGGCTCATTAAAAAATAAGTACAGCTATTATCTCCCTCTTGTATAACTGATCGGCCCCACCTGCAGCAGGTAAACCAGGGTTGCCAACTCTCACGCATCTGGCGTGTGACACAAGCTTTCACTCTCAATCTCACGCTGCCCAAACTATTCTCACGCCAAAAACAAGATGAACAGGTGATCGTTTTTGGTTGGTTATTTACAATGTTGAGTTGACAGCTGCTCAAGCTGTTGATCCGCTCCCTCCTCGCCTCCACCACCATCAGACCCCCCTATTAGTGCTCGGTCACTGTTCGCTTTGTGAGAGGGTTTGAAGGTCTCATTTCTAATGATTGATAGTTACACATACTTGTTGTATGTATTAGTTTAGTTTGCCCCTGGTACGTAAAAAGAATAATAATAGCGTTATAATTCTTGTCAGGAACCGCTACTATTTGTTTGTTTTATGGATTTGGGCCGGTCTGAGTCTAAATGCCAGGGCCGATTTGCTGTCCCAGTCCAGCCCTGCCTGTCACACTGTCCCGAAATTGACACCCGATGGACACGATAAAGGAA
Organism: Harpagifer antarcticus; assembly: GCA_902827135.1. Classification (NCBI taxonomy): domain Eukaryota; kingdom Metazoa; phylum Chordata; class Actinopteri; order Perciformes; family Harpagiferidae; genus Harpagifer; species Harpagifer antarcticus. The sequence goes on along the minus strand of CADEHL010000900.1, from coordinate 3,030,886 downwards.
ATGTTCAAATTCGGCTCTGATCGTTACAACATCGGGCCATTCGTGAGCATCTTAAGCCATCGTATGACCGCCGGTGGAGTTTCTCAGGCTCCGGCAGCAACTTCGTGAGCGGTGGCAAAATCTTTGGCATGCCAACAAATTGCCAAAGGACTTTGCGAAGGTTCATTTTCGTGTTGAATTTGTGTGTCCATTTTGCCCTACATAAGGCCTGCATCCTCCAACTCATACGACCAAATGGGCCGATTGTTCAGGCCCTTATTTCGACCAAATGGGTCGTTTGTTCAAGCGCTTAATACGACCTATAATTACGTTTTAAAGTTTTCGCCCTCTAGTGCTCCCATTGAATGCAAACGTTACAGATGGTCGTTTATTCACAAATAACCCTCTCTGTAAAATCCTAAATTGTAGGATAGTTTGGCCATTAAAACGCTTTTTGATTAGATTTCTAGCGAGAAGTATATATTGTACTTTTAGAATCCACGTCCAGTCGATATGTAGGATCTATAGTTTGATAGATATTACGAAGATGATTTGAGGTTTCGTCAGGAGAAGGTGTATATGCGGCAAAGTTACGGGTTGAAAACAGTATTTCTGGTCTCGACGTTTTCATAATAAAACCAATGATCAAATGATTTAACAGTGATATCTGCAGTACTCATCCACTAAATAACATCAGTTTATCCTTGTTAATTATACAACATTAATTGGTTTAAATTGTGTACAATGCTTTTGTGTTTTTCCCATAGGTTTTTCTATTCGATTCTGAGAGACACATTTATTTTTTCAGAGGTTTTCATAGGCTAAAATTACGCCGCAATGCACGTCGGGATATGATGTTTATGCGATATGAAATCGGAAAACATTAAAAAAAAAAATAATAATACTTTATTCCGAGTGTTCTTGCTTTTTTCTTTGGAACTCATCACATAACTGACTTGTAATACACGGTTTGGCTGCATTAAATATTACACATCTGCCGTAGGTCTTTATTTATAGAGCCCTGATGAGAAGACTTCTGGACAAACAGGAAGAAGTTCCGCCAAAACTGAATATGTGGCGTGAATCATAAATATATCAGCAATCAAACAACATCTTACATTTATTTTCACAAAATACGTCTCCTTGCAGTATCAACATTCGGCTGACTTTTATATTTGATCCATTTGGTACGTATGTTATATTTACACCATAACGGTGTACAGCTGATAGAAAGGGACACCTAGTGGTTAAAAAACGTATTGAATTATTTTGTTGAAATTATGTTATATTTTGTTGAAATTATGTTATATTTTGTTGAAATTATATTATATTTGATGAAAAAAATATTAAGAGTACATACTTTCATAGGTGGAAAGTAGAAGGTCAATGATAGAAATATAGAATAGATAATATCAAGAAGATACTGTAGTGATCTCTACAATAAAACAGTTTAGTGCAAGACGTCCAAAGATATTAATAGGAGGATGTGCAAAACAGACAAACTAATAAGGCTTTATTTAAACATTAAAGAATACTTTAGGTTAAGGTCTTCTTTTGAATAAAAAAAAAAGTTGGGGGTATCCACAGATAAATATTAAGTCTGACAAAGTACAATCACCTTCCCTGAATTTGACTCAGGTGTAACTAAAGTCTGATTTAAGGGTTGTTTATATTTCACATCATTAATCAGAATCTGTAAAGTAACTAAAATAAATGTAGTGGAGTAAAAACACCAGGTTAACCTCTGAATTGAGTAAAACAAAGTAGTACATGCTGCTGTAACAAAAACATTTCCCAACTTGGGATCAATAAAGTATATCTTATCTTAAGATGATCGATGGCGACTGCCATATTTGCATAATTTGCCTCTGAACCTATACAAGTGCATGTTTCAGGCTTATCAATGAACAACAGGAGGGGCCACAGACATAAGACCAGCTGTTAAATAAAGCTCTTCTGACCTTAGCTGTCATGTGGGTATATTAATGCTGCTCATTATGGACACAAGCAATTTTCACTCATTTATTAATTATATGTTTTAAATTTGACAACACCACAGTGTTTCGTATCCCCTGGGGGGCTGGGCTGGACCCGTCCAATTCCAGTTTTGGATCGTCTGTCGTGGTTCCATTCCATTTCATAGAGCTGTTTGACGCTCAGCGTAACCTTGTCGCACTGCCACTCCAACATCCAATCACGGGGCTTGAGGACTAATCACGGGGTTTGTAAAGCAAGGCGGATGTTGTAGTCCCAAACGATAGCTGGGGATTCTGGGTAGTGTAGTGTCTTCGAAAACTCTGTCTAAACTCCGAAAAAACTATTTGTTTCTCCGAATCCAAGGTTAAAAACACAAAGGCATTGTACACAATTCAAACCAATCAATATTGTGTAATTACCAAAGTTAACTGATGTTTTTTAGTGGATGAGTAATGCAGATATCACTGTGTAATCATTTGACAGTGATGGGAATACATCCGGTTTTATTTTTGAAAACTTTGAGACCGGAAATACTGTTTTCACCCCGTGAGGGTTGACGCTAACTTTACATGGTAGCTGCCGCATATACACATTATCCTGCTGAGACCTCAAATCATCTTCGTAATATCTATCAAACTATAGATCCTACCAGGGCCGCCCCTGTCCAACTTGGGGCAACATTGTGAGATGTTGCCCCAACCGACAGGAGTGAAAAAAACGTTTTGGAAACAAAGTAGGCTACTTTGCAAATATAATACCTGCTTATTATTATTATTATTATTATTATTATCAACACAGTTACTTTTTTATACAGTGAGGTAAATGTGCATGTATGTCGTTCAGTATGCGTTTATAGGTCTGCATTTACAGGTCTGCATTTCCTGCCAAATACTAGCCTCAAAAAGATTAAAATATAATTAATGCAAATAAACTACTTAATAATAATCATAATCCATTCAATAATATAAATACTATATTATTTTATTATATATAGTTGTATAGTCAAGACAAAACATGCTTATGACATGCTCAAAAACTGATATTTCTTAAATCTGTATTCAAATGTAGTTCCCTCTGTCAGCAATGTATCAACAACTACACACACATTCCTATCAGTATTTCTCTGTGTTGTGGTTGACATGATGATGACTGTTAGGAGTTAAGGGGAGAGGCTGAGCATCACCATGAAATGTGCAAGTTGACATAAAAATGAATAAAAGGGGATGTTTTTTAAGCTGTACACTTTAACTGTTATGTAAGCCAACTAGACAGACAGTGTATCACTCTTCCTCCTGTACATTAGCAGATAAAAGGCATAACATACTTGAATGAATGTTAAATAAAGAATCCTGGAAATAAATGCATCTCCATTAGCCTATATGCTCTGCAGAGACTGCCTTCTTCATGTCGTGAATTGCAGCTGATGTTTTAATATGGCAAATGGCAATTTGACTTATACAACATTCGCAAGTTGTATATTTGACTCATACAATAACCCACCTTCGAGTGATGCTCTAGTTTCTTCATGTTTTGTTTTTTTTCCCTCTGGCTTGCGCCGGACTGAAACTGTCTTTTCACCGACATCTCTTCACCTGCACTAGTGGCCGTATCAAAGCTGTGATTGGTCAGATTTCGATTAATTGCAACGGTGTCGGGTTACAGATGTGCTCCCCTTGTCATCTCTCGCGTGTCAGCGGGGGGTGCGCAGAGAACTGCGCACAGCAGCTGAGGCCTTCTGGGCGGGGCCCCATGCAGCCCGCGTGATTGGCCTGTATGGAGGGGCGGCCCTGGATCCTACACATCGACTGGACGTGGATTCTAAGAGTACAATATACACTTCTCGCTAGAAATCGAATCAAAAAGCATTTTAATGGCCAAACTATTCCACAATTTAGGATTTTCCAGAGAGGGTTATTTGTGAATAAACGTCCCTCTGGAGCGTTTGCAATCAAGCATGTTGTTTCTTACACGACCACTAGAGCACCTCTAGTGGTCGTGTAAGAAACAACATACACTTTAAAACGTGTCTCTGGGTCGTAATAAGGGCTTGAACAATCGGCCTATATGGTCGTTTTTTGTAGGAGGACAGGCTGCAGCGTGAGGGCATCTTGTCAAATCGTGTCATCTTCGTCTGATCATCGGTGCCATCGGGCATTTTTCGCCTCACAAAGACAATATGAAGGAAACAAGAAGCTGCCCGATTGTCTTAGGAGGGCAACACGACTACGTGAAGCCCTTGCAATGCCGTCGTGTAGCCATGATATTATAGTACGATGACATCGAGATGGGACCACGGTGTGCAATGTTTCCTTGCAGATTGCTTCTCTGGTTGCACAACAAAATCATGTAAACATATTATGTAAATAACCCAAGTTGTGTTCTGTGAAACTGAAAAGGATATTACATTGTTTTTGTTACTTCCGTTGCAGTTATAGGTCTTAAATGTAATTTAGGTAATCCCGTTTTATTTAGATGCTTTTATTTTGAAGGCGAGTTTAGGCTGATGACAGGAAGTTGTTGTTGCTATGGAAACAACATGACGGAGAAAACTTAATATCTTCTACATATAAAGACGGAGAAAGTAAAGAACAAAGTCTGAAAATATCAGTGACAATTTTTATTATATACAATCTCAAGTTTCCAAAATGTAAAGTCCCATAGTACTTTAACATAATTGTTTTTGTTACTTTCATTGCAGTTGTATGTCTTAAATGTAATGTAAATGTTGCCATCGTGTGTGGTTCGGGCGCCATTGTGTGGCCTTCTGTAGGCATCGTACTTGCTTCGGCTGTTGCTTGGCCGTTGACCAAGTTCGGAGCCATCTTTGTGCGAAATTCACAATTCCATATTCGTGTGTCCATCTGGTGTCAATTTCGGGACAGTGTGAAAGGGCCGAAAAAAAAAGATGGGAAGACGATTTTCTATGAGAGCTGCTCATCAGAAGTACCCGTTTCCCCTTAAAAAATAAATATGGATTTCGCTTTTAGTGCATTTTACAACTTTTAAAACCGAATGATTTGAATAAGGGGTTTAAAAGTGTTAATACTGGGTCGTTTATGTCACAGTTCTATGTCTAGGTTTGGGTGTTTTCACTGTTCTCTATGTCATGTTTTCCTCCTGTCGTTAGTTTCCCTGGTGTGTCTCGTTAGCTGATTGTGTTCACCTGTGGCCCTTGTGTTTCTCCTCCCCTGCCCGGCTGTTTCTCGTCTTGTAATTATCCCTCCCTGTATTTAGTCTTGTCTCGTCCTGTGTTCAGTGTTGGTGCTTCTTTTGTTGGTGACTGAATTCACCGGTGAGTGTTCTGTTTTGTCTGTATTAGTTTCATTATCCTTGAAATAAAGGTTTATCAGAGTTATCTGCATTTGGGTCCTGCTTCCTTCACTCAACCGTGACAGAAAGCACCAACCAGAAATGGACCCAGCAGATGATCCATTTGAGGTGGAATTACAACATTTTTCCTTTGATTTGGCTTGCTGCTATGATTGGTGGAAGGGAGCGTCCAGTGTTCTGCAGAAGGAGGCCGCTCTGGTAGAGGCGCACCGGTTGGCTATGGAGAAACCAGACTTGGTAAAATTCTTACCTGGCTGGATTTTGAACTTCATCTGGGTGTGTGATTTCCAGCCTGCTGACTATAAACGTCTCGGTGTGTTCCGTCTGGAGTCAACCAGTGCTTCCGCCCCAGTTCCTGCTCCTGTCCAAGAGTCGTTTTCTGGAACTCGTCTGGCTTTTGGAGGTCCACGGAGCCTTCCGGCGGCTTCTAAGAGAAGGAGTCGCAAGTCCAGGCTAGCAATCCGAGCCCCAAGAGCCATGATTCCAGCCCCAGTTCTGGCCCCAGCAGCCATCATTCCGGCCCCAGTTCTGGCCCCAGCAGCCATGGTTCCAGCCCCAGTTCTGGCCCCAGCAGCCATGGTTCCGGCCCCAGTTCTGGCCCAAGCAGCCATGGTTCCGGCCCCAGTTCCGGCCCCAGCGGCCATGTTTCCGGCCATGGTTCCAGACTTAGTTCTGGCCCCAGCTGCCATAGTCCCATCTCTGGTCCCTTCTCTAGTCTCTCCTCTTGTCCCTTCCCTAGTCCCTCCTCAGGTCACTTTCCTAGTCACTTCTCTAGTTCCCTCTCAAGTCTCCTCTCGAGCTACCTCTCGAGTCCCCTTTCTAGATCCCTCTCAAGTCACCTCTCGAGGTCCCTCTCCAATCTCCTCTCAAGTTCCCTCTCAAGTCACCTCTCGAGGTCCCTCTCAAGCCACCTCTCGAGTCCCCTCTCAAGATCCCTCTCAAGTCTCCTCTCAAGTCGTCTCTCGAGTCTCCTCTCGAGTCCCCTCTCCAATCACCTCTCGAGTTACCTCTCAAGTCTCCTCTCAAGTTCCCACTCAAGTCCCGTTGGAGGTCCCGCCGTCTACTCTCCTGCCGGGGGTCCTGCCAACCCTTTGTCCTGTCTCGTTGGAGGCCCCGCCGACTACTCTCCTGCCGGGGGTCCTGCCAACCCTGTGTCCTGTCCCGTTGGAGGCCCCGCCGACTACTCTCCTGCCGGGGGTCCTGCCAACCCTTTGTCCTGTCTCGTTGGAGGCCCCGCCGACTACTCTTCTGCCGGGGGTCCTGCCAACCCCATGTCCTGTCCCGTTGGAGGTCCCGCAGACTAGTCTTCTGCCGGGGGTCCTGCCAACCCTGTGTCCTGTCCCGTTGGAGGTCCCGCAGACTAGTCTTCTGCCGGGGGTCCTGCCAACCCCATGTCCTGTCCCGTTGGAGGTCCCGCAGACTAGTCTTCTGCCGGGGGTCCTGCCAACCCTGTGTCCTGTCCCGTTGGAGGTCCCGCAGACTAGCCTTCTGCCGGGGGTCCTGCCAACCCCATGTCCTGTCCCGTTGGAGGTCCCGCCGTCTACTCTCCTGCCGGGGGTCCTGCCAACCCCATGTCCTGTGCCGTTGGAGGTCCCGCCGACTACTCTCCTGCCGGGGGTCCTGCCAATCCTATGTCCTGTGCTGTTGGAGGCCCCGCCGACAACTCTCCTGCCGGGGGTCCTGCCAACCCTGTGTCCTGTCCCGTTGGAGGCCCCGCCGACTACTCTCCTGCCGGGGGTCCTGCCAACCCCATGTCCTGTGCCGTTGGAGGTCCCGCCGACTACTCTCCTGCCGGGGTTCCTGCCAATCCTATGTCCTGTGCTGTTGGAGGCCCCGCCGACTACTCTCCTGCCGGGGGTCCTGCCAACCCTGTGTCCTGTCCCGTTGGAGGTCCCGCAGACTAGTCTTCTGCCGGGGGTCCTGCCAACCCCATGTCCTGTCCCGTTGGAGGTCCCGCCGTCTACTCTCCTGCCGGGGGTCCTGCCAACCCTGTGTCCTGTCCCGTTGGAGGCCCCGCCGACTACTCTCCTGCCGGGGGTCCTGCCAACCCCATGTCCTGTGCCGTTGGAGGTCCCGCCGACTACTCTCCTGCCGGGGTTCCTGCCAATCCTATGTCCTGTGCTGTTGGAGGTCCCGCAGACTAGTCTTCTGCCGGGGGTCCTGCCAACCCCATGTCCTGTCCCGTTGGAGGTCCCGCAGACTAGTCTTCTGCCGGGGGTCCTGCCAACCCTGTGTCCTGTCCCGTTGGAGGTCCCGCAGACTAGTCTTCTGCCGGGGGTCCTGCCAACCCCATGTCCTGTCCCGTTGGAGGTCCCGCCGTCTACTCTCCTGCCGGGGGTCCTGCCAACCCCATGTCCTATCCCGTTGGAGGCCCCGCCGACTACTCTCCTGCCGGGGGTCCTGCCAATCCTATGTCCTGTGCTGTTGGAGGCCCCGCCGACAACTCTCCTGCCGGGGGTCCTGCCAACCCTGTGTCCTGTCCCGTTGGAGGTCCCGCAGACTAGTCTTCTGCCGGGGGTCCTGCCAACCCCATGTCCTGTCCCGTTGGAGGTCCCGCCGTCTACTCTCCTGCCGGGGGTCCTGCCAACCCCATGTCCTATCCCGTTGGAGGCCCCGCCGACTACTCTCCTGCCGGGGGTCCTGCCAACCCCATGTCCTGTGCCGTTGGAGGTCCCGCCGACTACTCTCCTGCCGGGGGTCCTGCCAATCCTATGTCCTGTGCTGTTGGAGGCCCCGCCGACAACTCTCCTGCCGGGGGTCCTGCCAACCCTGTGTCCTGTCCCGTTGGAGGCCCCGCCGACTACTCTCCTGCCGGGGGTCCTGCCAACCCCATGTCCTGTGCCGTTGGAGGTCCCGCCGACTACTCTCCTGCCGGGGTTCCTGCCAATCCTATGTCCTGTGCTGTTGGAGGCCCCGCCGACTACTCTCCTGCCGGGGGTCCTGCCAACCCTTTGTCCTGTCTCTTTGGAGGTCCCGCCAACCACTCTCCTGCTGGGGGTCCTGCCAACTCCTGGTCCTCTTCCGTGGGGGATCCTGCCGAAGCCTGTCCCGCCGGCTCCGGTTCCTGTCCAGCCGACACCGGGTCCTGCCCGGCCTCCGGAGCTGTCTGGTCTTCGGGCCCGCGGGCCCGGCCCCCTGATTTTTCCTGCCGCGGCCCTCGTCCTCGAGCCCGGCCCCCTGACTCTTCCTGCCGCTGCCCTCGTCTTCGAGCCCGGCCCCCTGACTCTTCCTGCCGCTGCCTTCGCCCTCATGCTCGGCCTCCTGAGTTCGCCCGCTGTGGCCTTCGCCCCACCTTGGACTCTGCCGTGCCCCCGGGCCGTCCGCCCGAGATCCCTTCCTGGTCCCCTACTGGGCTCCTGGGCGGTCAGCTTAGTCCCGTCCTCCGGACCCCCTCCACCCACCCTGGTGGCCTAGGGATACGTCCCTCCTCCGGACCCCCTCCACCCACCCTGCTGGACTTTGTTGGATTTTTGTTTTGGGGTTTAGGGACGTCTAGAATCCGTCCCTTGAGGGGGGGGTTCTGTCACAGTTCTATGTCTAGGTTTGGGTGTTTTCACTGTTCTCTATGTCATGTTTTCCTCCTGTCGTTAGTTTCCCTGGTGTGTCTCGTTAGCTGATTGTGTTCACCTGTGGCCCTTGTGTTTCTCCTCCCCTGCCCGGCTGTTTCTCGTCTTGTAATTATCCCTCCCTGTATTTAGTCTTGTCTCGTCCTGTGTTCAGTGTTGGTGCTTCTTTTGTTGGTGACTGAATTCACCGGTGAGTGTTCTGTTTTGTCTGTATTAGTTTCATTATCCTTGAAATAAAGGTTTATCAGAGTTATCTGCATTTGGGTCCTGCTTCCTTCACTCAACCGTGACAGTTTATTTAGTTTATGTTGTTGTTATTTTTTCCAATAATGACCGGCCTCACTGCACATGCACATTATACCTTACTTAATATTACATGCTTTCTGAGGAAATATTATTTTAAATGTACATAGGGAGTTATATTAATTAAACTGTTTTCTAAAGATGCTGCTGCCTATTTCCTATTTAGTTCCATACAGTATGTTTTGTCTTTGTGTTATATGCCATACTTTTTAAATAGTAAGGAGTTTCCTTTTCTTGACCACAGAACAGTTTGAGCTTGTGTTACCACATTGACTTGGCATAGTAGTTATACAAGGCCCTCCATAAATCAGTGATTCAAGATTCAATGTGTGAGGAACACATTGGGGCTATACAGGTTTATAACTAGAAAGCAAGCCTTTTCAAATGCTGTGCATGTGTTGTCAAATATATGAAGGTTTTTGTTTTCTATTTGCATGTCAGACGAGTGGAAGTGGGCCCTGAGCTTTGATAGTGGCATCCTCCTCTGCTCAGAACAAATCTATAAAACTGCAGATTCCCACTCCTCTTCTCCAGAAGCGCGGCAAACTGCTTCCACATGTGCTTTTTCCATATCCCGCTGCTATTCTGGAATTTGGTTTATGTACATTGTCAAACTTCTCACACTGAGAGAATAAAGGCATAAAAGCAATTAGGGGCCAGGGGGGGACGCAGAGACGAGGGGGAGGCCAGCAAAGGGCTGGAGGAGCTGGGTTTGCGGTGCCAGGGCCTGCTGGGGTTTGGGGATGTGGTGTGTGTGTGTGTGTGTGTGTGTGTGTGTGTGTGTGTGTGTGTGTGTGTGTGTGTGTGTGTGTGTGTGTGTGTGTGTGTGTGTGTGTGTGTGTGTGGTGTGTGTGTGTGTGTGTGTGTGTGTGTGTGTGTGTGTTGTGTGTGTGTGTGCAGTATGAGGGAGATCCCCAGGATGAGGCCTGGTTCTGGGTTTCCATTCACACGGGAAGCTGATGTTGTGCTGCATCCTGCTGCTGGAGGATCCTCTGCACCAACAGCTTCAGGCGATCTGACACCCTATTCTACAAGTGTCATCTCCAACCACCATGCCCTTCACACACAGGGTCCTGAGAACATTTAAACACAGGAAAAGGCATCTCGCTCCAATGTCCGCCCCCTGTTTACGGCTTTTTCTCCATGTATTAGTGTCTAAAAAGATCTTCCTTGAGTCTTAACATGTAAGTAATGACAATAGTATCTATATTATTTCCATTGTAAGGGAAACTTCTGCAGCAATGGAGAGTCAGGACTGAGAGAGACACGAGGAGAGTTGGAGCTTTGATGTCAAACACTGACGTTTATTACAAGTATCGGCCAGAGAAATTCACATCACAAGTCACACAGCTAGAGGTTCTGACTGCACGGGTGGGTTGTCATGTCAAAATCTGACCAGCCTCTCTCTCGAATAGACCTTTAACTAGTTTACAGAGAGTTAATCCACATATTGGGGGATGGTGCGTCAACACCTGGGAACACTGGAGATATCTCCAACATCTGTAAATACTGAATCACTTGTCTGTGGTGCTTAGAAGCCAGAGTTCTCACAGTCCTAAAACCCTCTGTGACCGATAGGTCAGGCCATAAAACTGTTAATGTCAACAATAGCTGAGACTTCCCATTCCTTAAGACAGATAACAAACTCAGGGTTGGTCGTAAACGTCAACACACAGAAAAGGTTAGACTAGGAGTAAGACAAAATTAATCCCTAACATCCATATTAATAATTATAAATATAAGCCATTCAGGGATAGACTACAATAATTTGCCAGCGTGCATAGCATAGTATATTTCATGCACAGCCGGACACAGTTTACCAACATCTGTGCCACCAGGCACATCTGCATTGACAACAGTGGACTTGAGCACGTGAGAAATGCGTGTGTACGGCCAATTTTTTTTTAACTACAAAATTGCTTTTCTTCATAAAACAATTCCTGGAGTGATGCTTCGTTGAGCTCCGGCAGTAGTACACATGGAAAAGCCCCGAGCAGCGGTGTCACGATGCCTTAATCTTTACTCATATTATCGAAGATCGCTGTACTTGGCAAGTAAGAACCAAACGTTTGCGTTAGCGCTGTCGCCTCACAGTATGCAACTTAAAGGATGATGTTAATTTAAAGGAAAAACATAAATTCATGCATGCTGGCCATCAGCCACCCTAGACTACCAGCATTCTGTGATTCTCCAGAACACAGAGTAAGTCAGCCCCTGAGGCTACCCTTACTTAAAGTGGACCTATCATGCTATATTTGAAACATATATTGTAGGGCCATACCTATAAAAAGTATATAAATATATATATTTTTTCAAAATACCAAACAGATCCTGCATTTTAGCCATGCCTCATTTCGCTCTATTTGCTCTTTCCAGCCTTGTTTTTGCAGGGGGCTGATTCTGTGAGCTGCAACTGACCACGCCCCCCTGCAGTAGAGGGGAGTTGGCAGTTACTTTAGCATCTAGATACTTTCCAAGGTTTGACATAATGAATTGTGCTACTTTTAAAGCAAGCAACGATGTTTTCAAATCTGTAATCAAAAAGCTCCTCAAAAACACTATCGAAGCAGTACCTGCCGTTGCTACGTTAGTTCAAACAGTAACAACGGACTATTTTTCTTAGCGGATGCATGTCAATTTAAATCAATACAACTATTTTTTAAATCAATAAAATCATTTTCTAAATCCATAAAAGCATTTCAATTAATATTGGGAGTTATGTCGTTACTTTGTTGAGAATGTGGCCATGTAATAAGCCGGATAATGTGCAGCAACGCGGTCATTATGGGGAAAAGAACACCGACAGGCTGATCAGGAGCCCGACGCGAAGCGGAGGGATCTAGATCGGCATGAAGGTGTTATTTTACATATGATTATATAGTCATTATTCATTTGTTTTAAAGCAGGAGGTGCAAACGCTTGCCTCGGGGAGGGAGAAAAAGAGCCACAGCGGAGAATAAACAGAAGGGCAACGATGGCAACCATGCAAGGGAAGTCTTCTTCGCTGCTTTTGTGGCAGACTACAGCTCCACTTACAGGCCTGGCATATGTACTACAGCGTCTCCAGTGCTTTCGAGCAGCAATGGCCGGCCGTGGCCCAACCTCTCATTCCCCTGATAGGTGGAGAATTGACCAATAGCCGTAGCGCCACCGTCCTGACGTCAGGACAGTGTTCAAATCTGGATCAATCTGTATCAGATCCGTTGCAGTCCCTTTTTTAGACATTTTGCTATGGAGGAAAATAGAGAGGGTTGTGTTTTCTGACACTTGGTGAGTTCCCTGGAACACCGGGGACACATATTCATGTATAAAAGACGTACAAAAGTGCATTTTGCATGATAGGTCCCCTTTAATAGAAAATAATTTGATTATCAAGTGAGATTTATTTTATTTTATTATGAACTCACATGTTTACTTATAATACCTTAAATGTATCCCTGTTAGGGTGAGTGAAGCAGGCAGGACCCAAATGCAGAATAAACAGGAAAAATACCTTTATTTCAAGGATTTTAAGGAACAAAACAAAACACTACCTCGTGAACACAGTCAACGACAAACAAGGAACCAACAATGACAGACAGAAAAACCAGAACTTAGGACTTGGACTGACAGCCCACACAATTCTTCTGTATTCTACAATATAGTTATTTTCACCTCCCATATTGCTTTCAACCCACCAGCTTTTATGGAGAAAATAAGTTATATAATAATTAACCAGAGGCATGTTTCTCACTATTTTATGCATATAAACAACAGGCTACTGTGTGTGTGAGGAATCAGCTGTTTATTTCATATGAGTTTCATTGTGGCAGCGTCCATCATGGAGAGCTGTGGCTGATGGGCCATTAGGTGTGTAAACAAAGAGAGTCACACACAGCTGATCACCTGAGAGCTGCCGTTTCATTCGGACTATTTAAAAAAAGCAACGGTCTGATTTTAACATTGCACAACAATGAACTCAATGTGTGATTGTTATAGCAGTAATATTAAACACTAATAATACAGTAAACTATTAACAATAGTATAATATTATAGCCCGTTTGCCCATGGTGAGATAACGAGCCTACATTAAAAATAAACCTCTTTTTAGTGAATTACTGAGTTTAGGCACGTTAATAACGTTTTAATGAAGTTGACTACAGTATATTCATATTTGTCAGTGCTTTCATGTCAATTTGGCGAACATAAACATAAATGATCGTGAAGATGATGATTAAATTATGATAACAGATCGGTAGTGAGAGCCGTGCTGCATTTCCTCCCGTAGAATGTGATATAAAAACAAACCGATTATTTTTGTTGTTGTAAACTCACGTGGATTAAACCACATTTATTAGTGCTTTCATGTCAATTCGGCAAACATATGATACATTAAATGATCGTGAGGATGATGATTAAAAATCGTTTGTTTGAGCCGGGCTGCATTTCGTGATCAAAAAACAAACCGATGGTTTTGTAGTTGTGGTACGCCAATGCAGTGTTGTAGTCAAGTCACCACTTCACGAGTCCAATTCACTCTCGAGTCACCACTCTTCGAGTCCGAGTCCAAGTCCGAGTCACCAAGGGAGAGTCGTAGTCGAGTCCGACTCCAAGTCTGAGTCACCCAAGGAGTGTCCGAGTCCGAGTCATCATTACCTGTGTTCGAGTCCAAGTCCGAGTCACCCAAGGAGTGTCAGAGTCGAGTCCGAGTCATCATTACCTGTGTTCGAGTCCGAGTCCAAGTCCGAGTCACCTAAGAAGAGTCCAAGTCAAGTCCGAGTCACAAGTCTTCATGTATTAATCTTCGTGGATATATGTGTTGAAATGTAGCTGCTCCTCTACATTGCTTTTATCCTGTCATGTTATACTAATATGTCTATTGAACTGCTGTGAAGCGAGTTTGGCTACAATTCTTGTAATAGGTGCTATACAAATATAAAGCGTATTACTAATATGAATATTATTATTATTATTATTATTATATATGAATAAACTATATTTAAAATGAGTTAACTTTTAGAGAAGTGATTATATTTGTATGCCAATATTTTCCTACAGTAAGGTTTTCGTTTTGCACTTTTATTTTGATAGTAATAAGATCGGGACTCTTATTTTGAAGGAACTTTTACCGGTTAAATCGTTTACTGATAAAGATTTAGCCCCAGAAAGCAAATGGCTACTTAGGCAAAATGATGTCATTCTGCATGTCAAGTAGCCATATACTTTCGTGGCTGAATCTTTATTTATTGATTAGATCACGTTACTCTGATGATTGTTTTCAAGACAGCCTATATGTCTGAACTCGATCCTTAGAGTAATGTGTTACGGAGCCTTCTCTTCAATCTTGTTTCCACATAATGAGCATTTTGTGCTGCTCTTTTCCAATGGGGAAGCAGAAAGAGTGAAAGCATACAGCACGATGCGGGGTGTGTCTCTAGACATCTTTAGACTGGAATAGCGGGGCCCAGTACGTGAACTCGCCTCGCAGGTGCAAACGCCAGGATAGAGAACATCAGACTCCAGAGAAAATTTGCTCGAATCCGAGTCTAAGTCGGAGAGTCAATGTACAAGTCGTGTCCGAGTCATCGTGGGGGGGAAAATTCATGAGTCCGATTCCAAGCCAGCGTACGCGATAATTCACGAGTCCAAGTCATCGTGCGCGAGAATTCATGAGTCCAAGTCCGAGTCGCGTCAATCAGTGCGCGAGTCCGAGTCAAGTCACGAGTCCCGAAAATCGGCACTCGAGACCGAGTGCAGGACTCGAGTACTCCATCTCTGCGCCAACGTGGATTAAACAACATTATTTTGTTAAATAACAACATGGTGTTGTTTTTTAAATGATTACATGTCGCACAGAATATGATCCTATCTGTGACATATGGATCTTAACAAAGATCCACTATATCAGATACTTGTAGATCTATCAGCTGTTTATTTCACATGAGTTCCAGTGTGGCAGCTTTTTAATTACTGCTCCCCCTGGTGGATCCATGATCCATTGCAGCTGGTTTAATTATAATTACATTTATTTATCAAGGGGGCGTATCAAATCATGCGGGTTTTTTTTCTTTCAGCGAGGGCCCACCCTGTGCCGATCATGACCCCACATCGGTAGGAGCGTCCGACATGAGGTGCTACATCTGTAACTTGAAGTGTGTGTTTTGCTGCGCTCACCAGTCAGTCACAGCGGACAGAGCTGCATGATTTCTGCTTCACACACGTTGCATACCGCTATTGTATTGTCTTTTTCGGACAACTTAACCTGTTAAGCCCGAGAGGACCCTAATCGGGGTGTGGCGGGTAGTTTTTTCACGAAACTGTGTCTCAGGGCTTCTTAATATTTAAAAACCTATTAATGTGTCATACCAGATTAACGGGAAGAAACTCAGCTAACTGACAATACAAACCATTTTTACCAAAACAAAACACAAGTCTCATAAGAAGCGTCTAAATGACCTGATCGAAAAAATGCTAACGCACTTGGCACAGAACTCAAGGTAAAGATACCCTTATTACTTATCGTTACTGCACATACAAGATATCCGATTAAAACTGAGATTCCACAGATTATATAGGTATTAGTATCATCACTGATCAATCAGAACTCGCAACAGGGGAAGCAAACACAGACATCACAACACGTAGCGTTACGAAGCAAACACGGGAGATCGTCTCACCTTAGCTGTTATTCTGATCAAAAGTCGTGTTCAATGGCATTAAAACGAGAAAAACGCTGCTAAGGGTTAATCCATAGGTTAATCCAATGTGTCTGTCAGTTTTAAAAAAATATTGATAATCCATAATTCAATGTTTATGTTAAGAGAGAAAGCCTTTGAGCTCAATACTGTTTCAGATATAATCCTTGATAATCCCAACCCAGTCTCACGGCATTTCGTGTTATAGTCACGAAATTTAATCTATTGATTCGTGTTCACCAACATGATTTCCCCCTTTTTTGTGTCACACAGAACGATTTTAAAAGCAATGTATTTCTATTGGTAGTGTGTTTCGTGCCTGCAACACGTATTTTTGTCCGGTCGGGTCTTGGAAGACCGGAAGCTGTGTCGTTCATAAAAACATGTTCTTAATCAATATCAAGCCACGATTTTTGTTTTTATTTTACATCGTAAAATGTCGGACTTTTTTTGCTGTCCGCGAGGAAAATAAATGGGGCTCAGAGCCTCAGAATACTCAGCTATGGTTTAAGCTCGGTGATTGGATGTTTTAGCTGCAATGCACGTTGGGATATGCAGAGTAACGCGTTACTGTAATAATATTACTTTTGTCGGTAACGGAGTAGTGTAACACTTTTATAATTCAGTAATCACACTACAGTTACTAACATTGCCCCGACACGCGTTACTTCGTTACTTTTATAAAATAATCACACTCACTGACAGACAAGAGGGGTTTCAGCCGCAGGTTTATATACATGTAGGCCTATGTAATCTGCGCGACTTGCGAGACTACATCTCCACGTGCAGTGCTGCATAAACATGGCTTTTATCTGTAAACTCCCTAAACGGGACCGCTCGCTCTCTTTTGTTGATCGCCCTCTCACGGGTGAACAGTTCAATGGCCCGCTTCATTGTAGGAATTCTGCCATGTCTCTACCACTTTAGTTTGACCATCTCTGTTACTAAGTTATGGAATACTAAATAAATAAGTAATTAGATACCTTACCGTTACTGTGCTCATAAAGAATGATAAGAATAATGCGTCTTGAACTGGTTTTTAGCAATCTTGCGTATAGTAATCATAGATAACACGGCAGGGTCCGTTACAGTTTGTTTTCATCTGATTTCAAATAAACAAATCTTGGCTTTCAGAATATTAAACTTGTTTCGTCAAATTCAGATGATAAATACAGCTTTGAAGCTTGTAACGGCATAATTACAAGCGGAGAACGGAGTAACTTGACGTCACAGCAGGCATAACAACAGCCAGTGTTTCTCGTGAGTGGTTTCCCCGGGAAACAAACACAATACACACAAACGCAAAAATACACAAACACACATACGTATACACACGCACACTCTCGCGAGCTTCCCCCAGACCAGTAATCCAAACCAAAATATGTTTCCTCCATACTATTTTGATAATTTGTTCCGCTAATGATCAATCAGATCGATGGATTCCAGAGAAGAGGAAACTTTGAAGGCCTTTTTCTCAAAATGATGACTCAGTAACAGTCATTACATAATGTGACATATTTTGCAAAAACAATCCTGATATCATTAGAAAGCTAGGGAGCTCCTCCTTCCAACAGTGTATACAATAAGGTGACCAGACTTTCAACAAACCGGGGACATTGAGTTTTGCGGTCAATATATCATTAACATATCCAATTTTCTTCACTGTTAAAGAAAAAGGGGAGACAATTCTGGTTCAATGTAATTCGAACATTTGAACTATTGGATACAAACAGAAGGACGATAGCTCATATATGAGACTTCAGGTCTTTTATTTTGAAACTCTACATCAGATTGTCCAGATTCTCTCTGAGTGACTAGATGGGGTGTCCTGCTATCACCCTGGAGTGAAATAAGTCTTTGATTGACTTCGAGTGACTCTTTGATTATGGACGGTTTCCATTAAATAATAATAAAAATATAGATGGACAATAGATCTAATTTTAGATTTTAAACAGCAATGTTATTTTAGGAGTGTTGTGAGATGGTGTCAACATCAATTGAAATTGGTCACCCAGTGGAAATGTCAGATATGTCTTCATAACTTTATACTTACATTTTACATTCACTCAGTTATAATGTGGTAGTTATACGTAGTTTGTTTTACATTATTATTGATCACATTATATAGTACATATTTCTTAATTTAAGCTCCAGTATATATGAATATGTTTGGTGTGTTTTTTAGGTATATGTGACCTGCTCTATCGAAATCAGTCGCATTGACACGAAGACACATTTTGAGTTGTATACACTGCTGGAAAGAGGATATTCCTAGCTTTCTAATGATATCAGGATTGTTTTGGTACTCCAAATATTAAGCGAAATATGTCACATTATATAATGACTGAGTCATCATTTTGAGAAAAAGGCCTTCAAAGTTTTCTCTTCTCTGGAATCCATCGATCTGATTGATTATTAGTGGAGCAAATCATCAAAATACTACGGAGGGAAGATATTTTCGTTTGGATTACTGGTTTGGGGGAAGCTCGCGAGCGTGTGTGTTTGTGTATTTTTGCGTTTGTGTGTATTGTGTTTGTTTCCCGGGGAAAACCCTCACGAGAAACACCGGCTGTTGTTATGCCTGCTGTGACGTCAAGTTACTCCATTCTCCGCTTGTAATTATGCCGTTACAAGCTTCAAAGTTGTATTTATCATCTGAATTTGCCGAAACAAGTTTAATATTCTGAAAGCCAAGACTTTGTTTAATTAAAATCAGATGAAAACAAACTGTAACGGACCCTGCCGTGTTATTTATGATTACTCTACGCTTACATTCATAATATCCCAACGTGCATTGCGGCTAAACAATCCAATCACCGAGCTTAAACCATAGCTGAGGATCTTGGGTAATCAGTTCAGTGGGTGTGTATCTGTTTCCAGTTATTTTATTTTGAAATTCAGTTCCTGACGGACGCCAAAAAAGCCAGATTATAGAATTAAACAAATAAATAAATAAAATAAAGATAATTGTGTGTTATTGTTGAGTAAATAACAGTGTGTTATTCAGACAATAATAACAAATTAGAAGAAACAAAATATTTTAAAAATACAGATTTCAGTATTTTGAGGCTCTGAGCCCCATTTATTTTCCTCATGGACGGCAAAACAAGTCAGACATTATACGATTTAAAATAAAAACAATAATCGTGGCTTGATATTGAGTAAGAACATGTTTTTATGAACCACACAGCTTCCGGTCTTCCAAGACCCGACCGGACACAAATACGTGCTGCAGGCACGAAACACACTACCAATAGAAATACTTTGCTTTTAAAATCGTTCTGTGTGACACGAAAAAAAGGGGAAAATCGTGTTGGTGAACACGAATCAATAGATTACATTTCGTGACCATAACACAAAATGCAGTGAGACTGGGTTGATAATCCATGACAATGGTGTTACGATTATTGTGTTATGTCACGTTTTGTATGTCTTGTTTTGGGTGTTTTGCTGTTCTCCCTGTCATGTTTTCCTCTTGGTATATTGTCTGGTCCTTTTCCCTGTGTTTTTCCTCCTGTCGTTAGTTTCCCTGGTGTGTCTAGTTGTCTGATTGTGTTCACCTGGTGCCCCTGTGTTTTCTCCTCCCTCCTCACCTGTCTCTTGTTTGTTTGATTAGTCCTGGGTGTATTTAGGTTCTGTGTTTTCTGTTAGTCTTTGTGAGTTCCTTGTCGTATTTGGACGTCGTTCACAGGGTGAGAGTACTGTTTTGTCGAAGTTTGTTCCTGTAGCCTTGAAATAAAAGGTATTTTTTCTGTTCATCTGCATTTGGGTCCTGCTTGCCTCACTCAACCCTGACAAATGGTGTTTCATCACGGCAGTATCTGCCGGTAGAATCTCCCGCATGAGCAGGCATAAGCTCCGCCCCTCTTTTTTAACAATTTTTTCTTTTAAAGCTTTATACATAAAACCATCACCTTTGAAACAGGAAGTGAAAGAGGGATATGAGGCATGGCTAGAATGGGTGATCTGTTTGGTATTTTGAGCAAAACACTTCATAGACATGTTTGTATATATCTGAGACCTATGCTATTGCCTAAAAATAGCATGATAGGTGACCTTTAAAAAAACTGCCAGACTGGTGAAGCCGTTTTGCCGCGCACAGAAAAAAGTCTCATGTATTTTGCGTTATCTGATCGGCTCTCCTGATCGGCCTTTATAGAGAGCACCAATCACACTAAGAGTGAATATCGGCCGATAACGATCAGAGCATCCCTAGAAACTATACATGTGTCAGCTGTATTAAAAGTCAAATGGGCTTTGAAAGAAGAAGAAATAAGTTATCATACCTGTCCATCGTACCCTGGCTTATTAGCGGGCACCGATTACAGTGTTTGGGGGACCAGGATATGGCCGAGGCAGTGCCAATCACGTTTGCCATTCCAGCGGGGCGGATGGCTCCGTTTGCCGGGTCCGGCGTCCATGGAAATCCACCGCCCAGGTCTGTCCGCCAGGACTTCCCCCTGGTGATGACCATGGTGGCGGAGCATGGCAGCCCATCTGCTTCCAGCAGGCAGCAGGCTTGGCAGAGAACCTCTGCCCTGCTGCTGCGTGACAGGGCGGCTGCAAATAAACACGGGTCTGTTGGGCGTCTCACTGATTGCTCCTCCGCAAGATGCCCCCACCTCACCGGATCAGAGCGATTATTTAATTATTATTAATAGCCTGGTCTACGGTGTGGCCGCCGCTGCTTGCAGTGTGATGTCCCTGGGGGATCACGCCGCATGGTACTTCCCAAAAAAAAAAATGGAAAAAAAGACCATGACGATCTCCTGGGAGCCCCCGTGTCTACGGAAGGGCTCTTTGAATCGATTTCCTTGGTCACGTGGATGAGGAGTAGTCGCAGCTTGGCGTATGCTGAAAATCAATACAAATATATTCATTATAAACGTTAGTTCTTAACATCTATCACTGTGTATATCACCATTCAAACATCTTTTAAAAGTTGAACAAACCCCACACAGCTCAGTAAAGACTGTGAAATGTTGACTTTATTTGATCATTTCAGTAAAAACTATCGTTCATATTTCTCTTTTTGATTATAATACTGATGATTGTTCAAAACAAAGCACTTTGGCAACTTACCACATACGTTTTTAAATGCTTAATAAGCACCGTAACTTTCATGATAGAATTTCTCGGTCATAATCGGTTGTTTCCGTGAACGGACGAATGTTGTGTGACGGCAAATGCTGCGTCTGCAAGGCATTGTGGGGCAGCATTTTCTCCTCTCCTTTCGTAAAGCGAGGTCCAGTGGTTCCTAAGCTAAAGGAGGTTATAAAGGAAGTTTAAAACCTCCTTTCCTATCATCTCTAGAGAATTCGAACGGCACTTATCATGGCTGCCACTGAGGGACTTCCGGGTCATTTCACTCCGTTAGGAAGGTTCCTAAACTAAATGGACTATTCTACTGCAACCCCTGTTACTCACTCCAGTTTTGCAGCGTCCCTCCTCCATTCAGGGAAATCTATCATCCCAGGACGAGATCACTATATTTTAATTTAAGAGGTCATGTATATTTAAGTTATATTTTTTTTTATTTTTGAATGTTCTATTCACAATTTTATTAAAAAGGCATGTACACCATAAAAGATGACTATTGAGGTCTATTGTCAGGAATGTTAGTGTTATATCAAATAGTGAATTCTACTGCAGCAGAATGTTGCAGTAGAATCAATTTTGACGGGGCGATTCTATTTTAACCGATGCTGACAGGAGGCGAAAGAGAGGAGTGAGCGATACAGGGAGAGAAATAGGGCTGCAACAAACGACTAATTTGATAATCGATTAATGAAACGATTAATCGACTATTCGGACTATTACTGTATGCCTTGCACAATTTCTCAAACGCTCTTGTTTAGCCATCAACTTTTAGATGTAGCTTGAGGTTGTTTTAGGCATGTGGAAACTAACAATGAAGACAATAAAGATGAATACTTGATTCAAAAATACATGTATTATTAAATTAACTAAACACATTTTGAACAAAATTAACATAGCTTTTAATTTAAATTAAATAAATAATATTTCACATCAAAAGAAACAACAGTGTTTTAACAAATCGTATTAAATAATCTTATGACAGAACTGTAAACAGAATAGCTAAAACTTTAACAAAATAAATAACTCTGTTACCTCTAATCATTAACCCATGTTTGTATAATGTAGTTAACTCCCTGTGTTGCTGCAAGCATACATAATACCTGACGTGGAAACGTTACTCGTGGATGGAGCTACAGAGCTACTAGAAAGACAGTGGAACCCGGTGCATTCCTCCGTCTGAATGTGGAGCACTTTTGATAAATGTTTAGACACATTGCTCGTGTTACCGCCCTGACATGCTAAACTCTTATTGCACTTTTGGCAACGAGCATTCTCCACATCGAGACGGGTAAAGTTTAACCACACCTCGGAGCGCGTTCTCTCCGCCATCTCCTCCGTGTGTGTGTTGCTGCATGTAGCAGCTGCGTGTGTAACTGCCCCCCCCCCTCGCACACAGACGGGGAGAGAGATCTCATCTGATCGGAAATACATCATAGACGCATTTGTTTGTCTTTTTGCATATTAGAAATTAGTTGGCGACACTAAGACTGCGATATAATGTTTTCGTAGCAATAATACATGACATATATTTTTTAAATGTCTACCGATAAAAACACCAATAACGTTGGAGCTTAACGGCAAGTAAAACACATGTGATGACGTCACCAACTAATCGACGACTGAATTAGTTGGCAACTAATTTGGTAATCGATTAAGTCGATTAGTTGTTGCACCCCTAGAGAGAAACACAGAAGAAGAGACGAGAGCGCGGCAGAGAGAAGCGGAGAGGAAAGTGAGTGAAGAGAATAATTAGCGATACAGGCAGAGAAGCGGAGAGGAGAGTGAACAGGTGTGTTAGCGGCAGATGAGGAGAGACAAATAATTACACATGGCGCTCTCCAAGAAGAGGAAAGTGGACAGTGAGAACAGAGCTTTTAACCCTGAGCGACTTACTTATTGTAAGTCGCTTTGGACAAAAGCGTCAGCTAAATGCAATGTAATGTAATGTAATGAGTGGACGGACTCATTCATGTTCATCCTGCCCACTGGGAGCACAGAACCAGTGTGTCTCATTTGTTCAGAGACCGTGGCGCTCATTAAAAGTGCCAAAACGCCACTATGAGACAAAACACAAAGTGTTTGACCAAACATTCCCTCTCAAGTCAGAACTGAGGTCACAAAATATAAATATGGTTCCAGCGCAGGCTAACCGAGGCTAACCAATGAGCACCTGCATGTGTGTATGAGAATGGCCCTGACACCATTTCAGCCCAGATCTAAACTCCTGGCAGGACAAGCTCCAGCTCAATTCTCGAACTGAATTTAAAAAAAGTGAGAGAAGGACTGCAATACAAGAGGGAAAGAAAGAGAAACTTTAAAACTGTTCAATTGCTATGATGTGTAAAGACTGATATTGTTCTATAATCGTCTGAAACAGTTAAGTCATGATGTGAAACGGTTAACAAAGAAAAAGGGAAACTCAAGCTGCTGCTACACTTTATTTTATTTATCTAAAATTAAGCACTTTTTCAAAAGCTATTTTATTTATTTTCTCTATTTCATTTTTAAATGCAGCCCGAGAGGAACATTACACATATCCACAGTATTTTACTGTATATCTAATTTAATGTTAATTGACAATAAATATTGTTGTTTTTGACTTTCTTTATTCGGCAGTCAGTTGTTGATTACATGCAGACGTTGATAAAGCTACAGGCTACTTCAATATATATCACTAATTCATAAAGCAAGTTAGACATTTTGAAGCTCCGGACCTTTGCATGGGGAGATTGTGTCTAACTGGACCTCGTTGAATTTTAGTTGAATACCCCTGGTGTAGGATGACAGGATCAGGAGGTGTGGCTGCCTTATATACTGTGTGCCTGCACGCGCATTCAGGTAGGCTCACCCTGATTGGCCGACTACGTTTATACAAACTTAGTGTGTGAAGCAGCATGGTTGAGAGTAGTACCCATAGAGTCCAGTAGAGGGCTCCGCCTGTGCTTATATAACTAGGGTTACAATACGTAACCCCCCGATTTGTTGATGAAAACAAAAGTAATCAGAATCAGAATTCCTTTATTCGTCCCACAAAGAGGAAAAGTACGGGTAAGTAAGGAATAATTCCAGATTTACCCTTTAAAATGTCACCATTGGAACACATTCTATCTGTATGTTGTGAGACAGCAGGCAGCCTTGCTTACCCATATGAGAAAAGATTAAAAGTGTAACATCATGATGCAATGAAATGAAAAAGACAGACAAGCGATGGAGAAATACATAATTTTGGAGGTTAGAGGTTGTTGACAAGTTCTCAATGCAAGAAACATGCATGAGGCACATGTCTGCTGGAGGAAAAGGACGAGCCGGATGCTTTGAGAAAGAAGCCCCCCATCCGCCCCCCCCACTAACAGCTTCTCCTTCTCTG
The DNA here is from genome assembly GCA_902827135.1 of Harpagifer antarcticus. Taxonomy (NCBI): domain Eukaryota; kingdom Metazoa; phylum Chordata; class Actinopteri; order Perciformes; family Harpagiferidae; genus Harpagifer; species Harpagifer antarcticus. Next base: position 3,006,590 of record CADEHL010000900.1, on the reverse strand, counting down.
CTCTTCCAAAAGAGAGCCGATGGTGAGCAAAAGGCAAAACTTTCCCCAGGCTATAATTAGCAACCCTCAATTTAACTCATCATAGGCTGTGTGTGTGTGTGTGTGTGTTGTGTGGGGTGTGTGTGTGTGTGTGTTGTGTGTGTGTGTGTGTGTGTTGTGTGTGTGTGTTGTGTGTGTGTGTGTGTGTGGTGTGTGTGTGTGTGTGTGTGTGTGTGTGTGTGTGTGTGTGTGTGTGTGTGTGTTGTGTGTGTGTTGTGGTGTGTGTGTGTGTTGTGTGTGTGTGTTGTGTGTGTGTGTGTGTGTGTGTGTGTTTGTGTGTGTGTGCGCACGCGCTATGTGTTTAACTCTGACATATAGCTATCAAGTCTTTGGGAGCCTGGGGAGGAAGTTAAGTTCTCCAAAACAGATGTGACTTGTAGGAGCCATGAAGTGTCTCACATTAAAACAAACTGTGTGTGTGTGTGTGTGTGTGTTGTTTCTGTAGTGTAGAATAAAAGCTGATTGAAGAAGACATAATCAAACATTTATAAAAACATGTTATTAAATAGTTTCAAACATGCAGTGTTAACATTGACGTGCTAAAATAATAAAGTGTAAATGAATACATAAAAAGAAGGCTATAATATGAGAAACATTTATTTCAAAATATAAAACATTTAGTATACTCAACTAATCACACTGACACATTTTTGCCCTCAGGATTGACATTATATCTGGATGGATGGATGGATATATGGATGGATGGATGGATATATGGATGGATATATGGATGGATGGATATATGGATGGATGGATGGATATATGGATGGATGGATGGTTTTATCTTTAATATTTTCATGCATTTTCCTTGATTGATATTAAGCTATATTTGGTTCTTTAGTGGCTGAAACAAATGTAAATGTCCCCTCTGTGGGACTAATAAAGGTATTCTGATCTGATGGATTACACGGCTCAACAATAACAACAACAGAATATTCCAATATTGGTCCGTGAACGGCATTATATCCGATGGGGTTGTGGGGAACTTCCAGTCCATGTAAGAACACTTTGGATAGAAATAAAACATGGAGAGCTTCCTTTGCCTTGACATCTTTATATAAAAGTCTGCCCCCCTCATAACAAATCTACAAAGCCAGACCAGACTTTTAATCGGCCAAAACCTTTTGGTCAATTTATTGCGCCTTGTAGTCATCCCTGCTTATTATTTTTATTTGTATGAAGAGTTTTCCCATGCTCAATTTGACTATTTCATATAGCACATCTGCTGAATCCATTCTCCTCATTTGGCTTTCCTCGTGAAAAACATTCCGCCGCCATTGAGCTATGGGGGGGGGGGGGGGCAGTGTGGAGAGGCAGCAGAGCTTTATGAGTGATGGACTGCCTCAGTGCTGAGCTGAGAGCCAGTGGAATACATTGTTATGGCAACATCACAGTGAGTGTGTTAGGCTGCAGTGAGGTAATGCTGTGATGTCACTTCAGGGAAGCCAGCAGGAGAGAGGAATATGGACTGAAGGGGGCAATGGCCGTAATGTTGGCACTAATGTTTTCCAGACCACAGCACATAGTGTTATCTGGGAAACAGAAACTGAAGAGAGGCTAACCTACCCAGTAACACAGCAGCTCCAACATTATAGCAATTAGCAGAGATTCCTGGTTCAAGCCGTACCATCATGAACAAATCACTTTACACTCCAAATTCAGGTAATCCCCATAACATGCACAACAGTAATGCATGAATCATAAAAAGCATGTACGCTGATGACTGTCACTAAGAGAATGCTACATTAACATTTACTCATAGAAATCTCAGAAAAGAGCATATAAACCCTAACCCTAAACTTAACCCACTACCTACAAATGCAGCGGTCTGATATCCAAAATGATCAGACCTCTGAAAATGAAAGAAAAATATGTTCTTGAATGTTTTCTCACCAAATAAACCTTAAACAAAAAATATGACGCAGTAGTTGATCTCCTGAAGCACACATAGTATCACAGTCAGTTATTATTTTTTGCCTAAGATGCATTATAAACACATTGTTAATGACAACTCTAATAACCAGTAGAGTCATTCAATAAGGTAGGGTTCCTCTAGATGTGTTATAAATAGCTAATGGGTGCTAATGGCATTCTAAACACGGATAACTTTTCTAAATTGTCAGTAATGTTCCACTTCCCTCTTGCTTTAAATTACCCAAGCAGGTTTTCCCAGTAACAAGTGTGAGGTCATTGAAAACATTGGGCCCTTCTGCTTCACCTCCACTCCAACAGGTCCATTAAACCAGCTCCAGCTCAGGCTCCCCCCCCCCCACACTCTGCTGCTCAACATCTGAGCTGGAGTCCCCCCCCTGAGGCCTGAGCTGCATTCTAATTTACTGTTCTCCGAAACCCAGCCTCCAGGAAAATGACTGTGATGCCTTTGAAACAATACACAAATGTGTTTCGTAACCATCCTGTGTCAAATATAGCATTTCTTTGCTTGTGTTGTTTTCAGCGCTGCTATTTAAACTTTGTTTTCATGATAACCAAAGCGTTCCTTCCATCATCACAGCTCTGGTGCAGCCAATTCCAAAAACAAAATTGCCCGGGAGGGCTTTTGCTATTCGTTGTCTGAGCAACCCAGAGCTTGTTCTATGGGTGTGCCCTCTCTATTTTGCTCTACATGGAGACTCGGCTGTAATTGCTTGTTTAAGGATAATAACAGGGGAATACTCTCTAAGGAGCCCCGCACCGCAATCACCAGCCCGAGGCAAGCTTCCCAACCGCAGCGCAGTGCGACGAAGGACTGGGAGACGAGGGGGAGGGAGAGGAACAGAGGAAGAGTGGGTAGTAATTAAGGGCTTATTTTCCTGCCGACTGAAGAGCATCTGCACAGCTCTCACCTGCTCAGGAGGGATTGTGCCGCTATTTGTATTTTCGTGCGTCTCCACTCACTCGTGCTAGTCTGCTTCATTTATGAGAGGCTGGCCTCTGCCGCCTGCACTTTTCCCCAATGGTGCATGTTTAATGTAATGCAGGGATGGCAGCCAGTGCAGGCAGCAGCTCCGTCAGACCAAGGGAGGTAATTAAATTAGGGGTGGCACTCCGGCAACCTGCAGGCTGAACGAGGCATGGGGGATTTGAGCACGATCCGCGGGACTCATTGTTTTCCCTCTCTCAGTAAATCTGCTTTACCCAGCGGACTCACAGCGTATCACAGTGGTGCAGCATGGGAAGGCGAACCTTCATAAGTACACATGATCACTATCACATTGAAATTCATACACATAAACCATCTGCTTACAGTTGGAATAACAAGCGTTTCCAGGTGCTCAGCACAATGTTCACAGTGTTCCATGTAGTGATGTTACGTTCAAGAACGATCCGATTCTTTTGAACGAAGGGAACCGAGTCGTACTTGGTGACAGCCGTTCTTCAGTGGTACAGGTAGACGACGTGTTTTTCGGGTGTAAAAATGAGCCAAACGCAAAAACGCAGCAGCATTTGGATGCACTTCAACCAAAACCTAGGCAATGATAAAGCGGAGTGCAACATCTGTAAAGCCAAAATATCATTTAACACTAGAACGGCCAGAGGTCGCTGTATACTTAAAACCGCCAACGGGTCAAATGTACCCACTATTGATTTTCAAGGTACAATGTTCTTTTATTTATCATACAGAACAGTGAGTTTTGATCGCACATGGATGAAACTTATACCAATATAATCTGTGGACTCTCAGCTTTGCATATGATATAGTTTGTGCAGATAGCATGAAGTATAAAATATCGCTACCAGCAGAGATGGGGTCGTTACTAAGAAAATGTAATATATTACATATTACATATTACTTTAAAAATACTTCTGTGCTAGTCATGGATTGGCCATAACAAACACCATGTTCGAACATAGGGATGCTCATAAGTGTACGTGGTACCAGAGCACCCTAGGCAGAAGGTCCATGATCGATTTCGTTATCGTATCATCGGACCTGAGGCCGTATGTTTTGGACACTCGGGTAAAGAGAGGGGCGGAGTTGTCAACTGATCACCATCTGGTGGTGAGTTGGGTCGAGTGGCAGGGGAAGCCTCTGGATAGACCTGGTAAGCCCAAACGTGTAGTTCGGGTGAACTGGGAACGTCTGGAGGAGGCCCAGGTTCAGGAGGCCTTCAACTCACACCTCCGGCGGAGCTTTTCGGGCATTCCTGTGGAGGTTGGGGACATTGAACCAGAGTGGTCGGTGTTCAAAGCCTCTATTGCCGAAGCCGCGGCGGGGAGCTGTGGTCTCAAGGTCCTAGGTGCCTCAAGGGGCGTTAACCCTCGAACCTCCTGGTGGACACCGGTGGTCAGGGAAGCCGTCCGACTGAAGAAGGAGGCCTTCAGGGATTTGTTATCCCGGGGGACTCCCGAGGCAGTTGCAAGGCACCGACAGGCCCGAAGGGCAGCAGCCTCAGCCGTGGCCGAGGCAAAGCAGCGGGTGTGGGAGAAGTTCGGAGAGGACATGGAAAAGGACTTTCGGGCAGCACCAAAGTTGTTCTGGAAAACTGTCCGACACCTCAGGAGGGGGAAGCAGGGGACCATCCAAGCTGTGTACAGTAAGGATGGGACGTTGTTGACCTCAACTGATGGAGTGTTAGGGCGTTGGAAGGAGCACTTTGAGGAACTCCTGAACCCGACAACTCCATCCTCTATGTTAGAGGCAGAGCTGGAGTATGACGGGGGATCAACACCAATCTCCCGGGGGGAGGTCACTGAGGTTGTTAAACAACTCCACAGTGGCAAAGCCCCGGGGGTGGATGAGATCCGCCCAGAAATGCTGAAGGCTCTGGGTGTTGAGGGACTGTCTTGGTTGACACGTCTCATCAACATTGCGTGGAAGTCGGAAACGGTACCGAAGGAGTGGCAGACCGGGGTGGTGGTTCCCCTTTTTAAAAAGGGGGACCAGAGGGTGTGTGCCAATTACAGAGGCATCACACTACTCAGCCTCCCGGGGAAAGTTTACTCTAAGGTACTCGAAAGGAGGGTCAGGCCGATTGTCGAACCTCAGATTGAGGAGGAACAATGCGGATTCCGTCCTGGTCGTGGAACGACGGATCAGCTTTTTACTCTCGCAAGGATCCTGGAGGGGGCTTGGGAGTACGCTTATCTGGTCTACATGTGTTTTGTGGACTTGGAGAAGGCATATGACCGGGTTCCCAGGGAGTTACTGTGGGAGGTGCTGCGGGAGTATGGGGTGAGGGGGTCTCTACTCAGGGCCATCCAATCTCTGTACTCCCAAAGCGAGAGCTGTGTCCGGGTCCTCGGCAGTAAGTCGGACCCATTTCCGGTGAGGGTTGGCTTCCGCCAGGGCTGCGCTTTGTCACCAATCCTGTTTGTAATATACATGGATCGGATTTCGAGGCGTAGTCATGGGGGGGGGGGGGTCTGCGGTTCGGTGGGCTAAGGATTGCACCACTGCTTTTTGCAGATGATGTGGTTCTGATCGGTTCGCAACCGAGTGTGAAGCGGCTGGGATGAGGATCAGCACCTCCAAATCTGAGGCCATGGTTCTCAGCAGGAAACCGATGGATTATCCACTCCAAGTAGGGAATGAGTCCTTACCCCAAGTGAAGGAGTTCAAGTATCTCGGGGTTTTGTTCTCGAGTGAGGGAACAATGGAGCGTGAGATGGGCCGGAGAATCGGAGCAGCGGGAGCGGTACTGCAGTCGCTTTACCGCACCGTTGTGACGAAAAGGGAGCTGAGCCAGAAGGCAAAGCTCTCTGTCTACCGGGCCATTTTTTTGTTCCTACCCTCACCTATGGTCATGAAGGATGGGTCATGACCGAAAGAAGGAGATCGCGGATACAAGCGGCCGAGATGGGTTTTCTCCGCAGGGTGGCTGGTGTCTCCCTTAGGGATAAGGTGAGAAGTTCGGTCATCCGGGAGGGACTCGGAGTTGAGCCGCTCCTCCTTCGCGTCGAAAGGAGCCAGTTGAGGTGGTTCGGGCACCTAGTTAGGATGCCACCTGGGTGCCTCCCTAGGGAGGTGTTCCAGGCACGTCCAGCTGGGAAGAGACCAAGGGGTAGACCTAGGACCAGGTGGAGGGATTATATCTCTTCGCTGGCCTGGGAGCGCCTTGGGATCCCCCAGTCAGAGCTGGTTGATGTCGCCAGGGAAAAGGAAGTTTGGGGCTCTCTGCTGGAACTGCTACCCCCGCGACTCGACCACGGATAAGCGGAAGAAGATGGATGGATGGATGGACTTTAAAAAAAGTAATATATTACACTACTTCGTTACTCTCTACATAAAGTAACTCGTTACTTTACTCGTTACTTTACTTGTTACTTTACTCGCCGAGCACGTACGAACTGCGCATTCGTGAGTGGCAACAACTCTCCTTACCAGCAGGCGGCGGTAGTGTGTATTCGTCATTCAAAACAGGCAACAACCGTGATATAAACAAACAACAAATAGCTTGTGCGTTAGCTTGACCTTGCCCTCAAGGGCAAAGAGGCGGAGCCGAGGCGGGACCTGCTGCCTCCGAACTGGAAGTAAACAGAGCTAGCTCAGGCTAAGAAGCTAAGCTAACATGAAATACATGCATACCAAGTTACTGCTAACAGTGTAGTTCCCCTACATAAACGTTACATTCATAATCAAATGAGACAATCTGCAAGAGAATAAGCTATATTTTGTTATTCTTAATGCTTGTCATTCACACGTTGAGAGCGTGTGAATGGCTAGCTCCGGGACGCCGGCTGGAGCTAGCCCCCTGCAGCTCCGTTAGCTCCGGCGGCCACCACTGGGATAATTGGGTCCCCTATTAACATTTGCTCCCGTTTAGCATTATGGGCGTCATAGCCATAGACTATAAAGGTCTTACCCAAGGCTGAATCATAAACTAAAATGTATATGTATGTATAAAGGGTTACGTCCTTAGCTGGCTAATAAGTAACAAGCTAAGCTACCAAGCACACAAACACCTGCGAACGGGGTTAACATGTATAATATTATCATTTTAGACTTCTTGGAAGTTCTGTTAGTACATTCAAGCGCACAGCACGACATTTTAATTGTCTGGTATTTTTAACAATATTCCCTAAAAGGCACAATCACCACGAACACGGCTAAAGCTAAAGGGTCAAGTACAGTACTATGACTAACTAAGGTTGTAGCCTAGCAGAGTGGACAAGTTGCTGTTAGCTGACAGTGAGGCATGTACGTGTCCATCAAAGTGACCACGCCCTAATTTATGCAAAAACGTTAAGACCTAATAAAATAAAAGGGTCGTGTTAGAAAACAATTCACTCACAGATTCATAATCATGAAGGTGGAATCTAACTATATCGATAATAATATTTATTGCATCCATGGGTAGAAACCATAGACTATATATATAAATGGACGTAGGGACTGTGACATCACCCATAGGATTCTGCAGAGTTGCCGTGAAGTCCTAAGTAGGCGGAGTCGGCTACTAACGGCAGTGACGTCAGAGTCTAACTCCCACCTTCTCTAGCCTGCTCCAAATAAGGGCAAAGAGGCGGAGCTGAGTCGGAGCCGAGGCGGGACAGGGCGGGACCTGCTGCCAACGAGCGTGATGTTCCAGACCTAGCTCAGGCTAAGAAGCTAAGCTAACATGCTCTCAGTATTAAGCTAAATAATAATGTAATACATGCATACCAAGTCACTGCGTGGCACTTTGGTTTTTGATAAAACAGTGTAGTTCCACTATATAAACGTTACATTCATAATCAAACGAGACAATCTGCAAGATAATTAGCTATTTGGTATTATTCTTAATGCTTGTCATTCACACGTTAATAAAATAAAATAAGTACCGATACATAGCAGAATAATTGTGGCGGTGTTCAGCTTAATAAACCTTGCTCAACATCATTTATTTAGCTAACTACAGCGGGCTACAGGCGAACCAAGTCTGCGTTTCGATGCATTGCTTGATCTCCAGTTATAACGCCGGACTCCGCCGCTGGCCGAAGCTAACGGAGCCCCAGGGGGCTAGCTACGGCCGCCGGGACGCGCTAGCGAGCTAGCCCCCTGCAGCCCCGTTAGCTTCGGCGGCGTGGACTCCGGCGGCCCCACTGGGATAATTGGGTCCCCTTTTCACATTTGCTCCCGTTTAGCATTATGGGCGTCATAGCCATATAGTATAAAAGTCTTATCGAAGGCTGAATCATAAACTAAACTGTATATATGTATAAAGGGTTACGTCCTTAGCTGACTAATAAGCTACATAACAAGCTAAGCTAACAAGCACACAAACACCTGCTAACGGGGTTAACATGTATAATATTATCATTTTACTCACCGAAAAAAGCTGAAGGTAGACTTCTTGGAAGTTCTGTTAGTACATTCAAGCACACAGCACGACATTTTAATTATCTGGTATTTGTAACAATATTCCCTAACAGGCACGATCACCACGAACACAGCTAAAGGGTCAAGTACAGTAACTACAACTAACTAACGTTGTAGCCTCTATGGTGGTAGCCTAGCAGAGTGGACAAGTTGCTGTTAGCTGACAGTGAGGCACGTATCTGTCAATCAACGTGACCACGCCCTAACACAAACTTTAAGACCTAATATAAATAAAAGGGTCGCGTTAGAAAACAATTCACTCACAGATCCATGATCATGAAGGTGGAATCTAACTATATCGATAATAAAAATGTATGGAGCCAGGGGTAGAAACATGTTTTTTTCTGCTGTAAAGTTGGGCATTTTAACATGGGGGTCTATGGAAATTGCTCCTTTCTGCAGCCATCGCCTATCGGCCAATATATGAACTGCAGTGTGTGGCACTTCCGTATTGGCTTCACGGCTCTACCCCACAGTTTGCCGCTTGGTAGAAACATGTTTTTTTCTGCTGTAAAGTTGGGCATTTTAACATGAGGGTCTATGGAAATTGCTCCTTTCTGCAGCCAGTCCCTAGCGGCCCATGTATGAACTGCAGTGTGCGGCACTTCCGTATTGGCGTCCCGGCTGTTCCAAAGAGTTTGCCACTTGATGTGGACGCGCAAGTCGCGTAGATTACGTACATATAAACCTGCGGCGGAAACCCCTCTTGTCTGTCAGTGTGATTAGGGCCCGAGCACGGAGCGCTAGGACCCGACGGCGTCCTAGCACGAAGTGCGAGGAACCTATTGTTATTGGTGGTATTATTATTATTAGGGCCCGAGCACGGAGCGCTAGGACCCAACGGCGTCCTAGCACGAAGTGCGAGGAACCTATTGTTCTCCGTGGTATTATTATTTTTCTGCTGGCGTTTCCTGTTTTTGAGGCCTTTAGGACGCTGACAAAGTTGTATAATTTTGCACGGACGCCAGGACTGGTGAAAAATTCAATATTCTGGAGTCAATGGGTTAAATATTCCAACCTGCTTACTAGTGCCACCTATCAAAATCCCATTTCGGAATACATTTACAAAGTCGCATTGTAACTCCAAATGTTCAAAACAGTTAAATATTCACTTAAATTTCAATTTTCAGTTTTTCAACACCAAACTTCGCGTACAGCATAGGTGGAGGGTCAGACACATTACCCTAGGAGATGAGCATGTTCAAACGATAAATATGTCCGCCATGAAATAAAACGTACTCGCAAAAAGGCGGGGCTTAGAAAGAAATGCTCATAACTCATCAACAATGTATCCATTCACCACATATTTTGGTGGAAAGGTTCAATCTGTCTTGGGAAATAGGCACACTAAACCATTTTCATTTTGGACTATAGGGGGCGCCAAAAACACTACCAATTTATAACTCAAGAGTGGATGGACGAATGTCTTTTATTTTTTTTTACACATAGCGCCAGCGCATATCCAATGTCCTGCTACATTGAGAAGGAATAGTCCTTCGCTCAAACGGGGAGCTCGTAGGTTAACGGAGAATGTACCATTTTTGACCAATTATGTCAGATAAGCTACTGAGACCTGCCTGCCTGGCACATCAATCTCACACACACACACACATACACAAACAGACACACAAACACACACACCTACTGTTAGTCCAACAACGCCCATTGCTGGCGGCATATTCATTACAACAGACACCTATACACTCCCTAACCCTACTGTTTATTTGTAGATATCTCCTAAAGCCTAAAAATAAAATGTGAAATGTAGGCCTGTAACATTTATTATTGAGCGATATATATTACACACTGTTCTGCTTTCTGCACTGACCTCAGCAGCTGTTCTCACTGTAAACATTGTGTCACAATGAAAGCAGTTGTATTGAAAAAAAAATTGCTTAACATCCAGGGGACATGTGATTAGTGAGTAAACAAACGGTAAACGGCAGAAAGTCTGATGCACATTTGATCATCTCAAATAACTTATAATCACAACGGGAACAGTTTGCAGAGCTGTGCTTTGTTGATAGAAGTCCAGCCATGCGTCACACCTCTTTTAAACATCACTGTTGGCTGAAATCGTCTCAGGAGAATACTTCAGTGTATCCTCGGTTACGGCTCCTCCAGACAGCCTCCTCGATAATCGATCCTCGACGAGCCTTTAGAGAAATTTGTTTTCCTTTGAGACGGCGCGCCGACATCCGTTTCCGGGTCGCTGCCGGAGGACCTGGGAGTCTGGGACGCGGAAATTATAGAAATGAGAAACGGCTCATTTCCCAGGACTCGCGCGCGTCTGCTTGACGCCGGGACGACCGGCTGCCCTCCCCGACAGGCGCACGGACGCGAGGGCCCGCTCATCACTGCGCGCACAAGTGCAACCGCAGTTTTAATTATGAATGATTTTAGTAAGTAACGAAGTAACGCGTGTCAGGGTAGTAACTGTAGTATGATTACTGAATTGTAAAAGTAGCGTGTTACACTACTCCGTTACCGACAAAAGTAATATTATTACACCCAACTCTGGCTACCAGTGCTGATTTAAGGCGAGACACGGCAGGCAAAAACATCGTTTTTCAAGTACTGGTCAATTTTGAGATTTTGTGCTATTTTGATTCCATAACATGTTTTCTTTCAGGCTTTTGGAAGGAAAACGTACAAAATACACATTTAAGTGTTTATTTTACTATAGTTTGTCTATTTGCGTCTGTAGATTTCTCCTAAATTCACCAAAAGTTAGCATTCTAACGTAACATAAAGTACCGCGACCGCTGTGTGCACCATGTCAACAGAGGTATCGTTGGAAAGCTCCGTCTCTCCTGCACAATCTCATCGGATCCAAATATGGTCATTTCCTTTGTATCAGCAACCAATCGTGAAAGCACAAAGGGGTCTTAAACCAAGAAACGAAATCTCATTGGCTGGTGTCAATTTCTGACAACGTGATTCGTTCAGATGCGTCACGTGGTGTGCTAAACCACTTCCTGTTTAGCTTTCCGCTAGAAATTGAAATCTCAAAATCGCAAAAGAACGGCGAAAAAAACGTTCACAGAGAAGACGACAACAATTGTCTCTTGCACGAAGCAAGGTTATACAAAAAACAAATGACCCCGAACATGAAATACCTTCACGGAGTGCGTCGATGCGCAAGCTGTCATCCAGAGAACAGGAGGGTTTAGCTAGCGGCTCACTGCAATCTTTAAAGGTCCTTTTCTCAAAATGAGTTTTTTCTCCTACTCTGAGTTCGAAATTTCAACTTCAGAAGCACGTAGAGACACCAAACTTTCCAGTTATATTCCTATCAATATTATGAAGGCTTTTACAGAAGGGTTTGTTCATATATAATTCATAGCCTGAATTATACAACATTGTATACCTAAAAACATGGCGAAAATGGATATTTTAGGGCTGTTGACAGTATTTTCTGATTTATTGAGTGATAAAAAGAGATATCCAATATCCCTTCTGTAAAAGCCTTAGATACTAATATGACTACAAAATGAAACAAGAATTTGGAACCTGGCTTTATCCAAAGTTCAGATTTCGATTCCTGAAATGTGTTAAAATATGTGCATATTTAATGAGATAATGGCTAATTTGCATATTTAAACATGCTATTTCAGAAAACTTGTAATACAAAAGACAATTGCCTTATTGTAAGACATTAACTGGAGAAATTTCTAGCTGATACCTTTAAGTTAAAAAAATTACCCTATTCACCTGGGGTGTCTCGCCTTAAACGCTTGGTGTTAGACTTGTGTTTTGTTTAGGTACAAATCTCTCTATCGATCTATCTATAACTATCGATCTATCTGTTCTGTTCTATGGACATAATAATTGTCTACATAAATAGACGACGCGGACTACTTCTCTCATTCCGAGTGTCCATCTTTATTCAACTGGCACGTAACCTGCACACATGCATTCCGTCCTCAACGTGAGCTCAGTCATCCAAGATCTTGTATTCTCCAAGATGTTACACTATCTATAACTATCTATCTCTATCTATCAATATATCTATCTCTCTCTCAATCTATCTCTCTATCTATAAGGAACCACAGTAGACAAAAGGCGTTGCTATAGCAACACATCATGTTTACGCTGTGGTAAATATTACCCGCTGGCGGATATAGGTATAAATGGCAATTTCTTTGGCTGATTTTTTCAATCTGACTTCATATTGACAATTTGACAACAATTATATATTCTAGTATTGTTACAGTATTTAAATTCAGGGATCTGAGGTTGTTTGAATAATAATGACATATTCTGTAAAGTTATTCAATTAGAAGTATCACATTTTACTAAAAGAGAAAGTTGAGGTTGAGTTAACTCGGGTCAAGTCCCTACTATATTAGTGATTCCTTTAAAGAGGAAATAGTCTGCTCATTATCAGGTTCCGAGAGAGAAATTCCTTCTAGAGGGAACACAGGGATTTTTAGCCTTTGCAGACCATTTATGGCGCTTTTCCACTGCTGGACCGAGCACAGCTTAGTACGGTATGGAAGGGCTTGGTAGGCCAGGCTCACTTTGTGCTGCGTCTCCATTACAGTTTAGTACCTGGGATAGTAACTATAGTAATGCAGTGTAGGCGGGGCGATCGACTGTTCGGCGGGCGGAGCGACGCTGCATAAAACTGCCGTGACGTCATCTTCAATGCGAACCACAACACCAAAACATCAGCCGTTAACTGTTAGCACTCAGAGCTCACAGCTCCTCATATCTGTTCAGAAACTAGACAAAAGTTAAACAAGTACGAACCACAGACTGTCTGTGTCATGGCGAATACAGTCGCTGGTTTATTTATGTCTGTAGGCCGTTGTTGTGAGTGTGGACGGAGCATATACAACGTTAGCTTAGCCTGATCGATCCGATCTCCATTCAGAAAAACACGCATTTTAAAAGGTTTTTCGCGTGCCGTCTTTGAAAGGTGTATTACAATTAAATCATGGTAAATTATATTCATTTTGTTGTAGTTGTAGCTCCCTTGCCAGCGATTGCCTACCTCACTAGTTTAGCATATTCAGCCCGGTTGTTGGCCCGGTAAGAACCTCGATTTTGGAGGGCCAGAAAAAAGGTGAAAAATTAGGCCTGAGCCGGAACTACCCCTAGTGGAAAAGCAAAAGAAAAACGTGCTACATGCTGCAGTGGAAAAGCGCCATTAAATGCAAAAAAACCTATAGAAAAAACTACAGGAAAGGGAAAACTCCAAACAGCATGATGATTAAGTTTGTGGTTTAAACATGTTTCATACATCTATATTAAGTATCTTTAATAATTTGTGTTTATATAACTTTTTCTAGAAAAATGGGGAATAAATTATTTGCCAGAATATCAAACTGTGAAACCGTTCCTTTCAGTTAAGGCGAGACACGGCAGGCAAAAACATCGTTTTTCAAGTACTGGTCAATTTTGAGATTTTGTGCTATTTTGATTCCATAACATGTTTTCTTTCAGGCTTTTGGAAGGAAAACGTACAAAATACACATTTAAGTGTTTATTTTACTATAGTTTGTCTATTTGCGTCTGTAGGTTTCTCCTAAATTCACCAAAAGTTAGCATTCTAACGTAACATAAAGTACCGCGACCGCTGTGTGCACCATGTCAACAGAGATATCGTTGGAAAGCTCCGTCTCTCCTGCACAATCTCATCGGATCCAAATATGGTCATTTCCTTTGTATCAGCAACCAATCGTGAAAGCACAAAGGGGTCTTAAACCAAGAAACGAAATCTCATTGGCTGGTGTCAATTTCTGACAACGTGATTCGTTCAGATGCGTCACGTGGTGTGCTAAAACACTTCCTGTTTAGCTTTCCGCTAGAAATTGAAATCTCAAAATCGCAAAAGAACGGCCAAAAAAACGTTCACAGAGAAGACGACAACAATTGTCTCTTGCACGAAGCAAGGTTATACAAAAAACAAATGACCCCGAACATGAAACACCTTCACGGAGTGCGTCGATGCGCGAGCTGTCATCCAGAGAACAGGAGGGTTTAGCTAGCGCCTCACTGCTATCTTTAAAGGTCGTTTTCTCAAAATGAGTTTTTTCTCCTACTCTGAGTTCGAAATTTCAACTTCAGAAGCACGTAGAGACACCAAACCTTCCAGTTATATTCCTATCAATATTATGAAGGCTTTTACAGAAGGGTTTGTTCATATATAATTCATAGCCTGAATTATACAACATTGTATACCTAAAAACATGGCGAAAATTGATATTTTAGGGCTGTTGACAGTATTTTCTGATTTATTGAGTGATAAAAAGAGATATCCAATATCCCTTCTGTAAAAGCCTTAGATACTAATATGACTACAAAATGAAACAAGAATTTGGAACCTGGCTTTATCCAAAGTTCAGATTTCGATTCCTGAAATGTGTTAAAATATGTGCATATTTAGTGAGATAATGGCTAATTTGCATATTTAAACATGCTATTTCAGAAAACTTGTAATACAAAAGACAATTGCCTTATTGTAAGACATTAACTGGAGAAATTTCTAGCTGATACCTTTAAGTTAAAAAAATTACCCTATTCACCTGGGGTGTCTCGCCTTAATGTTGAACTTGGCCCCTTTTGCCTGTCGCCACCTTTTAAACACTATAGTTTAGTTTCCTGAACGTCACCAAAAAAGCTTCACTTGAACACTACAGTGAACAGATGGGATTGTGGAGGTCCGACGCAGATGGGGATCAGTTTCTACTGTACCACTGAGGGTTAGGGGAGTATTCTGCTCCCACAGCTGCTGCTGGAGCGCTGCCGTCACTAACAATGGTCGGGCTGAAGGACAGAGTTATGGCCTGTGTGTGATGGCAAGTTGTCCTCATTTTAACATTTTGAGTTTGAACAGAAAATAGTTTTACTTCAGACTTTTTACAGATAATGCAAACAGAACAGAACATCCAGATATATGACAAACATCAAGAGTCCCACAATGACTCAGAGAAAACTAGGACATACATTAGAAGCTGAACTAAGAAAGGATAAAGTGCAGGTTTGCATGAGGTCAGGTAGTTGCAGGGCTAATGGGAAAAGAGTAAAACTAATAAGGCCAGAATAGAAAATCATAACAGGCGGGAAAACAAACAAAGACAGGAAGTACAAATGGACATGCCACAGAATAAGAACATTTCAAAATTAAAACAGCAAACAGATTAACTAAAAGCTCAGATCATGACAAGAGGAAAAAGGTATTGAGAAAGATAAATTGATGGAAGAAAAAATTTGCCTTCTTTAGGCGCATTCACACCGCAGTACTTTTCCCACAAAGGTTCATGCGAACATAGTTCATGCAAACTCTTTAGTTCGCATGAACTAAGTACAGATCACGTTCACACCGGAAAAAGTCCCTGGGGGTGGATTAGGCAAATGAAGCCGCTGACGTCACTTCTTCTTCTTCTTCTGCTTTGGGTTTACTGGCAGGCTACAAACAACTTCACGGCGGATACTGCCGCCCAAAGTCCCCGGCCGGAAGTCCCCGGAGTTGTAAGAGGACTTCAGTAGAAGTTGCTGGGACTCCCAGCAGCTTCTACTGAAGCCTTCCGAGTAAATCGCCAGAACGCCGACACCTCCTCATCTCCACCGCTCCCATGTTTTATTTTGTGTTGCCATACGTTAGTCTCTCTGCGTTTCTGCGCTGGGCTAATGCTAATGCTAATAATGCTAATGCGAGGATAATAAAATGGCAGCTTCACAAAACTTTTTGGAAGTTTTACGGGGCGTGGTTTGCAATCCGCCCAGCCAATCAGAAATATAGCTCTTTTCTCACAAAAGAGCCGCTCGAAAGTCCCTGCTCTCTAGCAGGGACTTTCGAGGGAGTAAAAAGGTTCTCATGAACTAATTTTAGTACCGGCTCTTTTTGGTGTGAACGCGATAAAAGAGTTCTCATGAACTAAGTTCGCATGAACCTTTGTGGGAAAAGTACCGCAGTGTGAATGCGCCTTTTGAGTTCATTACCTGCTTTCTACAAATGCAATCTATTATTCTCTAACGGACACAAATGTCAGATATTATAAAGGTTACATTAACAAAATGGACTGCAGCATCAAAAGATAAGATATTCAAAGAGATGAAAACTTGGTCAGAATGTTTAATGGATGTATAAGAATTAACCTCTTAAGCCCGAGGGTCCCCCCAGTGGACCCCTCCCACCGTTTGTTTTACGAGACTATGTCTCAGGGCTTCTTAACATTTATGAAACTATTAATGTTCCGTACCCTTTTAACGGTAAGAAACTCAGCTAACTGACAATGTGAACCATGTTTAGCTAAAAGAAACACAAGTGTAATACCAAGCCTTTGAATTAGCATGGAGCGAAAAAATGGTAACTAATGCTAACGGACTTTTGCACAGCACTCACGGTAGAAATGCCCTTATTACTTATCCTAACTGCACAAACAAGATATCCGATTAAAGCTGAGACTCCACAGATTCCACACATGTAATGTCATCACTGTAAGACCCCGAATTCCTGGAGCTATCAGGCAGAAAAGAGAAAGTAAACATTATCCGGTTTAAAAAATATTACAATAATTACGTCTTACCTTTTTTGATTTGTGATCAAAGGTTGTGTTCACCGGAATAAAAACGCCGCTCAAGGTTAATCCAATGTCTTTGTGTCACGTAGAAATGTTGACTGATAATCCATCATCATATTTATGGCAATATACTGGGTATAACGTTTTGCAGTCCAGGCTTGTACTTTCAGATATGCTTTGTTCGCTTCTCTATTACGTCCGCTATGGTAATGTTTACGTGGATTTGGGAACTGCCCATCGATTCTATTGGTTCTGATGGTTAAGAAAAAGGTGTAAATCACACGAATCGACCAATGGGTTCCAGAGATATATTCCTGCGTAAAGTATAAAGAATGCCAGCCAGTTTAAGTACATTACGCAGCCGACTTCTTTTATTGTTTACTACGGAAGGAAGCAGGAATTGCAGGACAGAGCACACGGAGCACACAGAGCGGACAGCAGATAACGGAATTGCAGTTTTATTGTTTATGGATTATCAGAACATTTCAAAGGGGACACATCCCCATTGGATATTAACCTATGGATTGACGACATCATCGTTTTTATCGTTTTAATGCCATTGAAGACCAGTTTAGACCAGACAAAGAGGAAGGTAAGCCATTAGCCTAGCGCATGTTAGTACCTAGCGCCACTTGTTTTGATGTACGTTTTTGTTGATAACCTCGCGAGTTTGTATCTTTCAGTGTTGAGGTGGGCACCGTTAGATTCTGTGTCTTTACGATCATAAACGATGTGTTGGATGTGCAGCTAGGATAAGTAATAAGGGAGCTAGGAGTGATTTTCGGTGCAGTAATAGGTTAGCATTTTTCGCTCGGGGCTAATTCAGAGGCTCACTGTTAGCATTGTGTGTTTTCTTTGAAAAAATAAATGAAAAAGATCAGTTAAATGAGTTTTTTCCCGTTATATGGATATAAAATATTCATAGTTTATTAAATATTAAGGTTTCTTAGACGTTGTTTCCTGCAAATGACGCGATTTCACGTCATTTGCAGGAAACAGAGTATTCAAAGTAATAAAATGATTTTTACAGTGAAAAAGTTCAAATGGAACTGATGGTTCCAAAATTACCCAGAGGTGAGTCCGCCTGGACTTTATTTTTCTAAATCTGTCTAAAAAGGTCAAATTTCTTGTTTTGCATCAATCTTGATACAGGGTACTTATTATATGTTATAGTTTGGATTCCTAAAGCTTTTAGTCTACTAACCCATCATGCAAGGGTGGTTTTCACTATAAGTAATGTTTTTTTTTTTTAGGCGGACATTAGAATTTACATGTTTTTACTATGTTCCATCTGAATTTATTTTAAAATATAAACATCTATATTGATTCTGACACTTCTACATCCAACTCACAGATGTAACCTTGCTTTGAGAGAAAAGATTATTAATTTAGCCCTTTTTAGAAGTGAAGATATAGTCTTTGTTGTGTTAGTGGCATTTTCGAGCCTGAAACCTGAAAAACAGGCTCAGGGCTTAAGAGGTTAAAAGATAACAGTTTGAATTTGTTGAATAGGATTAGGTAGAGTAAAGAGTGGTTAGAACTTGAGACAAACTCTAAGGAAGTTTATTTTGGAAAGTAACATTTATATTTTGTGTAGAGTCTCTGGTGTTGGTTAGTATTTAAAGACTTGTTTCATGACTTTTCTTAATTATTTCACAAGTCTGGTACATTAATTGACACATAACATGTTTGAAGTGTCAGAGATTATACCTGGGATATACCTTTCTTGTGTTCTATATCTGTGATTGGTTCTCTCGGGGGTGTATCAACCCTAACATTCTTTTCAGATTATTTTATATAACCAAAAAAATATTTACGTAAATGTTTGTATTTGTATGAGATACGTTGTATAATATTACTACAGTAAGCAGTATTTGTTTAAACAAACAGCAATGGGGTGCACTTGACCCCATACCATTTTAATTTTTTTATTTTGTATTGTGTATTGTGTTTTTAGCACTTCTTCATTCGTATGATGTTTTAATGCTTTGTCAAGCACTTTGTGACTATATGTGTGAAAAGCGCTTTGTAAATACATTTTACTTACATTGTGGAAGGAAAGTCAATGTCAAAAAGACCCAAGGTGTAATATAAAGGATTTTCATCATCCACGTCTGCAGTGAAATAGACTGAGCTTCACATTGTCTGCAGACATTTTTCTATAAATAAGTGTTCATAATCAGTCGGAGAGAGTTTTACCAACCTTGCAATGCACAAGTTGTTCTTATTGACGCCTCTTAACATAGACAGCATTAGAGACTCCTTAAAAAATAATAATGCCACTACTTAAAGCTTTTTAATTGCGTCTTCTTCATAAATTGGTAACATAATTGATATTGTGTAAAACTGCGAAAATATACAGTTTGTGTGAGATCATTCCCCCCCTGCATTGTTTACTGAGCGGCACACTGCGGGCCCTCTGAGCACGGCCTCGGAGGAGAAGCATACCTCCAGATTCTCCATGGTAAATAAACGAGACGTACAATTTGGTCCAACTGTCACAGGACTCTTTAGGGTAAAGGGGGATGTCTCAGCGCGACGGGGGCTCGCTGACACCCCCACACTCTGCCCTGCCCCCTTCAGAGGCCATGTTATCAAAACATCACAGCAGGGGGGGGGGGGAAATCCAGCCGCTCCTGTCACTAGCCAGTCAAGCAGGTGTATTCTTGCACTTGTCTGCACTGCCTTGATCTATATTCCCCCTGCCATGACCCGCCCTCCCCCTTTCAACTCCCCCACCACCGCTGAATACATACAGAGGTCCTATTAATCCCATTATGCAAATGTGGGTTATAAATCGCACAGGGTCTACCATTTTTTCCCTCTCTGTCTCCCCTCATTCCTGCACGTTTCTCAACATGGCACCACCGCAAAGGCTCCTGATACTTAATTAAGTGAGAGCAGCGGGGTCTTCTACAGCAGGCACAGGAAGAGTCCGTGACAAATGTTTTTTTTATGGACGGGGGGCAAAAAGAGGCATCGGGTAGGGGCGTTTCGGGCAGCAGTGACAGATTGGCATCCAGCTTGGTGGTGACCCGGACAAGGACAATTGGCACAGAGGCTATGAGGCCAAAACTCACCCAAAAAGGCAAGGGGAGATAGATGGATGAGGCCATTTGAGAGCTGAACGCTGCTCAAACACTTCCCAGTTGGCACATTAGTCACACGTATGTTACATAAAAGACGTTTGGACTTTTCACCCGATCAAGTTATTTTCACGACCGTCTTTAATGAGCCTTTAAAAGGAAGAATCCTTTAAAATTACTCATTTATTTCTTAATGCAAATCATTTCTAATGACAATGCATTTGGACCAGAGGTTTGCTAATTCTTATCCCTCTGTGATTTTCAATCCTACGCAAAGTCTATTTGTTCTAATTAAAGGCAATCAGGGTAGTAACACTCACAAGGCTTATATAAATTATACAAATACCACTTATACCAATACCACAGTAGACCTGATTCAGTGTCTTTGTGTGGTTTAATGATGAACATATTATTGAATGTTACAGTATGATAGGGTTGGGGCATTTTATCAAGTCTGAATCAAGTATTGAATCAAAAATACATTCAAATGCCACATAAAAACCTCATATATTTAATAAGAGATGTTGTGCATCAAACACATTTAAATGACCTTTCACAACTTAATTTTTCAATTGTATTATCATCCAATTATTATTTACAATTGTTTTACACACTTGTACTTCACATTTTCCATCTGGAATATTGCTCTGTATTACATCAAGACTTAATCACATTTATATTTATACGTTTGGAGAGAGGGTTCTCCACTGTTTTATGTCTCTTGAATCCTCCGTAGGTCCTCTGACAGGCTTAGGAAGGGAGGGGTGAGCGAAAGGCTGCAATCTCCATTCTCACCACTAGATGCCACTAAATCCTTCACACTGTTATTAGAACTATAAAATAAACTAAATCAATCAACAACTTTATTAATCCCTCAAGGGCCAATGGGTTATGAGCAACAGCTTATGTCATGTACACAGGCAGGAACATACAGGAAGAAAACACACAGATACACCCGGGAGCACAGATGTGGATCGTTCCAATTTACACTATTAATAGTTCATAGCATCACAATAATAAATAAATAATCAAGTTAAAAGCCTTTCAAGAATTTAAAACTTTGAGTGCAGAGGGGATGAATGATTTTGAAAAGCGATTAGTCTTTAGAGCAGGTAGAGCATATCTTCACCCTGATGGCAACAGACGAAATTCATGTGACAGAACATGACCTGGAGAGGCCAGAATGCTCTCTGCTTTCCGCTGAATCTGTTGGTTACAGAAGGAGTTTAAGTCTCTCTGTTTCACGCCGATGATCTTAGAGCAGGTTTTAACAATACTGTTCAGGCTGTTCCTTTATTTAAGTGTAAGGCTATGGAACCAGCCAACACATTCTCACTCCCAACTCGGCCTATGTTGACGTTATGTCAGGGTCCCTGTCGTCACTTTCCAACGCAAGGGGGGGCCCTTTAGCGTCGAGTTTCAACTATCAGGGAGTCCCATTGACTTGCATAGAGCTCCCTGAACGTTGGTAATAGACGAGTTGGGATCGCGGCGAAATGCTCGCCGCAGATCCATTCTCACAGCGTTTATCAACCTTTTTCTTACTCAATATCAAGCCACACTTATTGTTTTTACTTCTTTATTTTAATTGAATAATGTAGGACTTTTGTTGCCGTCAGTTACAGTGGGGCAAAAAAGTATTTAGTCAGCCACCAATTGTGCAAGTTCTCCCACTTAAAAAGATGAGAGGCCTGTAATTTTCATCCTAGGTACACTTCAACTATGAGAGACAGAATGGGGGGAAAGAATCCAGGAAATCACATTGTAGGATTTTTAATGAATTAATTGGTAAATTCCTCGGTAAAATAAGTATTTGGTCACCTACAAACAAACAAGATTTCTGGCTCTCACAGACCTGTAACTTCTTCTTTAAGAGCCTCCTCTGTCCTCCACTTGTTAACTGTATTAATGGCACCTGTTTGAACTCGTTATCAGTATAAAAGACACCTGTCCACAACCTCAAACAGTCACACTCCAAACTCCACTATGGCCAAGACCAAAGAGCTGTCAAAGGACACCAGAAACACAATTGTTGGCTGGGAAGACTGAATCTGCAATAGGTAAGCAGCTTGGTGTGAAGAAATCAACTGTGGGAGCAATTATTAGAAAATGGAAGACATACAAGACCACTGATAATCTCCCTCGATCTGGGGCTCCACGCAAGATCTCACCCCGTGGGGTCAAAATGATCACAAGAACGGTGAGCAAAAATCCCAGAACCACACGGGGGGGACCTAGTCAATGACCTGCAGAGAGCTGGGACCAAAGTAACAAAGGCTACCGTCAGTAACACACTACGCCGCCAGGGACCCAAATCCTGCAGTGCCAGACGTGTCCCCCTGCTTAAGCCAGTACATGTCCAGGCCCGTCTGAAGTTTGCTAGAGAGCATTTAGATGATCCAGAAGAGGATTGGGAGAATGTCATATGGTCAGATGAAATCAAAATAGAACTTTTTGGTAAAAACTCAACTAGACGTGTTTGGAGGAGAAAGAATGCTGAGTTGCATCCAAAGAACACCATACCTACTGTGAAACATGGGGGTGGAAACATCATGCTTTGGGGCTGTTTTTCTGCAAAGGGACCAGAACGACTGATCCGGGTAAAGGAAAGAATGAATGGGCCATGTATCGTGAGATTTTGAGTGACAACCTCCTTCCATCAGCAAGGGCATTGAAGATGAAACGTGGCTGGGTCTTTCAGCATGACAATGATCCCAAACACACCGCCCGGGCAACGAAGGAGTGGCTTCGTAAGAAGCATTTCAAGGTCCTGGAGTGGCCTGGCCAGTCTCCAGATCTCAACCCCATAGAAAATCTTTGGAGGGAGTTGAAAGTCTGTGTTGCCCAGCGACAGCCCCAAAACATCACTGCTCTAGAGGAGATCTGCATAGAGGAATGGGCCAAAATACCAGCAACAGTGTGTGAAAACCTTGTGAAGACTTACAGAAAACGTTTGACCTCTGTCATTGCCAACAAAGGGTATATAACAAAGTATTGAGATTAACTTTTGTTATTGACCAAATACTTATTTTCCACCATAATGTGCAAATAAATTCTTAAAAAATCAGACAATGTGATTTTCTGGATTTTTATTTCTCATTTTGTCTCTCATAGTTGAGGTATACCTAGGATGAACATTACAGGCCTTTCTCATCTTTTTAAGTGGGAGAACTTGGACAATTGGTGGCTGACTAAATACTTTTTTGCCCCACTGTATGTGTTTTTGCTGCTGAAGACCATATGACCAGACAGTACTCAAGATGTGACAAAACCAGAGACTGAATGACTTGTTTCAAAGTGGTTGGTGTTACATAATTTGTACATTTTCTCGTCACAGCTATGCTCCTTTCCATTTGAGTTACGATACTGTCAATTTGCTTTGTCCACTGTAAACCAGAATCAAGAACAATGCCAAGCAACTTCGTCTCGTTTACCTGTTCCACCGGCTGACCAGCCAGTGTCAGGCTTAGTGAGGATTGCTGCTTAACATGTCTGGATCAGAACACCATTGCTTTTGTTTTTGCAATGTTGAGTACCAGTTTGTTATTGTTGACCCAGTCTGCTATGGCTTTAACCTCTATTTTAAGTAGATTTCTTCTCTCATCACACATTCAAGCCCCCAGTGTTCATGTATCATT
Organism: Harpagifer antarcticus; assembly: GCA_902827135.1. NCBI lineage: Eukaryota > Metazoa > Chordata > Actinopteri > Perciformes > Harpagiferidae > Harpagifer > Harpagifer antarcticus. The sequence continues at coordinate 2,982,997 of CADEHL010000900.1, read as the reverse complement.
TCAATCTAAATTCTTCACTTTCTTCTTACACATTACATTTCAGCATAGCAGTTTAGCGTCAGCTTTTCAGGATAAAGCATTCCCACTAGCAATTTCTTCAGGAATTGCATTCTCTATTTTACATATGTCCTGCTGCTATGGACAATGTTGCACTCCCATTTGCACTATGTACATCTTCTTTGTTATATATATCCTTGCTTACTTGAAGTAAACGGTGATTTTGTTTTTTTTGTAAATGATTGAGTCTTCTTGAGACTGTGGGAAACAGTATTTCGATCTTTCTGTGTGTACAAACATATTTTGAGATTGACAATAAAGTTGACGTTGACTAAAGAAGAAGCACATTTAGGTGATAGAGGGGCCTAGCCAGACTCCGGACCTTAATCCCATAGAAAATCTGTGGAGGGAGCTGAAGCTTTGAGATGCCAAGCATCAGCCTCAAAACCTTCAGGATTTGGAGAGGACCTTCAGAGAGGAGTGGACCAACATCCTTCCTGAGATGTGCACAGACCTGGAGAGCAGCTACAAGAAGCATCAACTTTACCTGTATCTCGTGTCTTTTTACGATTATTGTGTCATGGCCAACAGCCAGACCATGACACAGCCAACAGGCTGCTTTACATATTATTTCACATTATTAAACAAGACAATCAAAGATTAATAATGAATAGAATAATCAATAAATCATACAATTATAAAGAGTATATTTATAACTGGGGTCCTTTGTATTTGTATATACTTGATAAAGCCAATTCAATCAGGAGAGACATGTTTTGATGTAACAATATATATATTTATAGCCAAGAAATACACAGATGAATATAATGGTGTTTGGTGATTAGACCCCGGTGTGTGGGAGGGGAATACCTCGCCGATAAAACCCCCCCTGGGGTCTAGACACCGGTGGTGGTGAAGGCATGAAGGGATTGATGGAGGTCTGAAGAGGAGTGGTTTAGCTTGACTTGGACCCTGGTTTCAGAGAAATGGGAGATGAAAGGGGAGGAGGGCTGCGTTGAGTCACATGACAGCTGCCAGGAGGGTAGAGAGCAGATTTAACGGTTTGACGATGTTCTATGATTGGCTTGTGGGAATAGAAACGAAAGTGATTGAGAGTGAGCCCCTGATCGCTGATTGGAGGGGTGAGCGTAGTAAGAAGCAAATATGTGAATGACGTTATAATGACGGTCTTCCTGGTTGAACTTGCGCTGAGCTTCATATGTTGTTATTCAAATCAAATCAGTCATATAAATATGACAGTTCGCCTTATTCCAACATTTCAAGATTGACCTAGGTGCTTGTTGGGAAAATACTGAATGTACTCTTCTAATATCAGAGTAGCACGTGATAACAAAGGCCCTACGTATAGCTGTGTACGTAACAGGATGTACGATTACCTCGAAGAGCGTCAGGACACACTGCTTTAGGCATATGATAGCTGTGTGACGATTAACATGATGATTCAGCCTCTATGGAGATAGACATATGACTGTCATGTTTATTGCTTACGTGGGCCTTAGCTAATCTGAAATAAACATTGAATACTGCTTTGAACCGGTATTCTGCATCTTGTGACTGTAACACTCTCTTATAAGGCATGTGAAGGACACTGATCTGATAACCATGCAGCTCTGTGTGATGACTACTTCCTTTCTTGCAAGGATAATAAATACATGTATCCTGATATTGAAGACCAAGCCGGTGACGACTGATATTTTCCTAACAGTTCTCCAGATAATACAATGAATAGAGTGATATCCTTCATACTATCCCATGTCATCATGACACATACAAACAGTATACAATACATGAGTTGTATTCCATACATTTAGTAATAGCATTGTTTGAGGGAGCCTGACAACAATAACTTGACCAATCTTTAAAAAATCTTGAGGCCCTGCATGCTCAGTCCCCGAGTCCTCCTTCAGTATATCAGACTGATCTGCTGCAAGCTCCATGTTGTTCCCCACTAGTCTACAGATGAGGCAGTTTCTTTCGTCTTGGTGTGTACAGGAACAATAATGTGTGCCATCATGTCTCTATGCTTTGCACATAACTTAGACATATGTGCCTAGTCGTCACACATCACATATGAAGAGTCAGCTCTCTTCAGCATCAGGCCATGCTACATGTTGGTTAGAACTGTGCAGGAAAGTGTTAACGGCTGGGGGGTAAAGCTCAAGATGAATAGAAACAAAAGCTGAAGCTGGGTGAACTGATCAAAGGCTGTGTTATTCCTGATGTCTCCCTGAAAAGTATCATCGACCAATGAGTGAATCACACCAGCCGTAAGGTCGTATCAGGCCAGGGGAGCAGAGTGGGGGGTGGGGGGGCTGTTTGACTACTGATGTGTCATGATTAGAGACATAGGATAGTTTGAAGAATATCACTTTTTTTGCATCCTATAGAAGAACTAGTTATATTTAAAGAACATTGGAATAATAAATAGAAGGCTGGATGTCATCTTCATATTTCTGATTTGATGAACAACAACCAAAGGCTTTATAACACACATACAAATACTAGGCGCCCAAGTGTATACATAAATACAGTATATAATTGCACATTTTCATTTAAATCATGTTAAAATGTTGCATAGAAACCTGTTAGCTAATGGCATCAAAGTATCTACTGTGTTATTCAAAGATAATGTAAAATACAAACAATGTGTTAAGAATGAAAAAGTTTGACATAATTATAAAAATGAAAATAATAGTTATATAATATTACTGGATCTCTTAATCTATGCTTTGTGTCCTTCCCTTCACACAGGTACACCCTTAGGGCCCCATTCTGACGGCCATTTTGGCTGCAGGTTAGCTGTTAGAGGCTGGTGACAGCAGAGGCTGAAGTGAATAGTCAAAGATAACTATTTTTATATACATAGCAGTCTCTGGTAAATATAAATTACATTTTTGGATGATTGGGCTCTTTAGTTTAAAAGTGACAGAAAAGTATAAACATACCCTTTGCATTTTAAATGTCCTTTTCTATTTCTGCCTTTGGTTCATTAAGTGTCAATATTACAAGGATGGTAAGAGGTATTGATATCATTTGCTTTGGCTTATTGTATGCTATACCTCTCTGTGAACATCCAAGTGACATTTGGTGACATTCTGGTCATTATTTCCAGATATACACGAGATAAGGCCAACAGGCCCCGTGCTTTGTTCTACCTCGGGTAGGGGTATCTCGAAAACTAAAGCCCTTTTGGGGGTTTGTTCCTCTATTTATAATCCTGTACATTATAAATTGCAAAATGTACACAGTTTTCCACCTAAAGATTTTGGTTGTATGTGTCATGTGACATGAACAAATAATAATGCCTGGGACTTCAACAAAACCCATCCATTTCATTTATTAACAGACCTATTTGTCTGTTTTCTGAAGAAATGCAAAATTGATTGAAAACTGGAAACCCAATAAAGTTAATTACAAAATATTAGCACTGCGAGTTCCTACGACATTTTGACATCAGGTTATATGCAATTCTGCGAAGGAGACAGCTGTATTTAACTAACATAACATTCATTCAACAGAACATACACCAACCTATATAATAGATACTAACTTGCAACCTTGACATAAAAAATAAATAAATGTAGACCGACTATGTAATAGAGGGCAGTCAAACATGACTTGTGTTTTAATATGAACCCACGGATTGTATGATAGCAGAGATAAGAAAGAGCATTTTTAGCAGGAAGAATATATTTGGCATGACGACGACTATTTGGCTATGTGCACGGAGTAAAAGAAAGATGAATGGAAAATGTCAAATGTAAGCATTTGAGACTGGCATTGCAATTGACAATTGTGACTTAAATGACATTTAAGCCTGTAATCAAATTCTGTTATAAATTCTAAATGATCTATTCACAAATCAGCATTATGCACAGTCTTTTATATCTTATGATTAATATTAATCACGTCCAAACAAGTTACTTTTTGCATTAAGTAATAACCTGTCCTGGTTCGACAGCAATGACATTACAACATTTCCAATTTGGAGAATCTTAAATTGCATGACTCAAGATTGACAGTCAGTGTGGAGGTCGGCTGATGCACAGGCAGCTATGTGTCTGACTATGATGCAGGAGAATGGTAAATCCATCCCATCATAGAGACATTGTTTTTAGTTCACTGACACTCTGGCGATTATGTTTTTGGACACTTTAAGGGAAAGTTGAACTTCAACCTACTGCTGCAATAAGGGAGGCTGTGCACCTGCAATGAAACAAAAAGCCTAGAGTACCAATCTTTTTGTAATCCACAAAGTATAACAGAAAGATGAACCTGACATTTTCATACCACTGTCAGGTCAAATAAACAGTGAACAAGCTGTTGATAAAACAGGACTCTACTAGATGTGTGCACTCTGGGCTGGAACCATGACAAGAAGCTTTAAAGCTGGGCTTCCACAGCTTGCTGACTCAGCAATGCTGATAAAGCTAGTGACTCGCAAGTATCTCAATGTATAGGATGAATTTGTCAGCGGACCTAAAGGGTGTTCTCCAATGAAGTGGCCACTCAGTGTATTTTACCACTCTAGAATATTTTAGTTGTCTCTCACAGGCACCCATTATACCTGATGTCTTAAACCATGGATACCAAAATGAAATTCAATTATATTCCAACGTTGCTTGCCTTGCTGCATTTCAGAAAATTCTGTAGTCATTTTTGTTCTACTACAAGCGCATGATCAGCACCGGCACTCAAAATTGTAGAAGTGTATGCTCCATTCCCGTTTCAAAGCCTTAAGTATCCAGTTTGCTTTGGGAAGCATTGTGGATGGAGGAGGATACGCAGAAACATCTTCTTCCTCCATCAAGCCCAGCAATTGGGCGAGGAAGTAAAAGCACCTGCTTGTACTGCTTTTTCAGCATGTGATTGACAGTTGTTTTAAATATTTTAAAGTTCACTGTTATATGAGTAAACATGTGGCGACGGCAGGTAGGTGTGGTTCGGGCTGACAATGAAACGTGCAAATCCCAAAATATGTCAAACACAGTGAATGACTACATTTTTCATTGAATATGATTCAGAACAGTTAAAGGTGGGGTAGGTAAGTTTGAGAAACCGTCTCGAGATACACTTTTTGTTATATTGCATGGAATGCTCTCAACATCCCGATAGCAATGAATATCTGAAGTGCTTTGACAACAGATCCATAAAAAAAGCCATAGTACTGTAAAAAGCACGACCAATCATCTGAGCCGACACGGCTGAAATAACTGGATGGCCTACCTGCCTGTCAGCCTTCCATCTGTGCACAAACTTATCTCGTGCCCTCATTGGTCATGTGCACGTTCGTGTGTGTTGGAGGAGGGGCTCTGTGAGGAAGTGGCAGATTTTCTCCGGTTGTGTATTTTCAAATTCTAGCGCACTCGAGCTGGTTTCTCCAAAATGACCTACCCCACCTTTAAAATGTTCCACAAAGTTTAAATATCGGTGTTGACTAAACAATTAAAATGTCACATTAGGTCAGAATCACAGCCCCTGGTAACAAGTCACGTTGTTAATGAAATAATCTGAAAGACACAAGGATGTAGACAGTGAGACCAACTGGGAGACAAGGCTCTTAAGGGTTTATCTTTTCACACAAGGGAACTGTGTTAAGTCTTAAGGAAAGTAAAGGAAAATCGAAATGTAAGTCAAACGTCTTTGCCTTTCTATAACAAACAGAACACTCTTCCCTTGGGGTTAATCCAACCAATCTGTTATGTACCGGACACGGCTGGACAGCAGATCGACCAGTTTGACCCTAAGGTACAAATCCCACTGAGAGTACATCATAAACACGAGTTTTTCCAACAGGTTGTCAAGAGTGTAATCAGGTAACAAATGCACTTCAATGAGCTGAGGTTCAATAAACTAAATTAGTTAAATTCAATGCACACATGTATGAGTATTCTCCTCAAATAAAATGAAAAGCTTAACATTCAAAATAATATCCACCTGTATGCACCTACTTCTGCTAACAAAGTTCTAAATCACCTCGCATGCTATGCTCAGGAGGGCCAAGTTGATATCCTAAGACCTAAGCTCTCAAGGAATTGAATGGGAAGCTAGAAGTCCTTTAGTTTATTTTCAGGCACCTCAAACGACACAAACACATCTCACGCAGTTCCCTGTGGGGGGTCCACAGATACAGAATATTTGCTAGCTCCACCTGGGCTAACTCCACTTGTCACCAAATTACGAAGTAGTTTGCGCCGACCAGCCTGGTAGTCTTCTTCATCAACATTGACCAATAGTTTTATAGCTTCGTGGCCAACAGCCTGTTTTAAGGAATCTGTGATGAAGACCCCTTTAAGGGCCTCAAGCAATGATCCGTTGATGTAGTCCCTCCAGAAGGCATCCAAATAGGTGAGCTCAGAGAACTTGATGTCACAGATGATGGAACCCAAGTCTCGGGATTTGAGGATAGTGTTTGCCTGGTTGAAACGCTCAAATTGGCGCTCCACTGCCTCTTGCTTGTTAGAGAAGACGTTGCCCTGAAGTGCAGACTCATGCTGGCAATATTCAGCACGAACCCGGAGGCGGATATCTGAAGGAGGAGAGCACAACGTAAAGTCAATAAGATCAAACAAATCTCCTAGTGATACTCTACAAGGCTCTATGTGGACAATGCTCACTTGCCACAAGTATTTCAGCGTAAGCACGGAAACATGAGCAATCTCTCCAAACATCTGGCCAAAAGGCATCATATTTAGACGGAGAAATGCACAGTTTTCGTTTACCTTTACTCGTAGCTCTGTCGCCCCAATTACGTGTAAAGTGGGAGAAGTACTCAGATCTTGTACTTGAGTAAAAGTAGAAGTACCAGAGTGTGGTTCTACTATGACTACGTTTACTTTTTCAAAGTAAAAGTAGTGATTGTGCGGATTGGTCCAATTCAGAATAATGATATGTTTTATAATGATTGATCATGAAAGTGATCTCAAAGCTGGTGAAGGTGCAGCTAGTCTGAATGACTTTGTAGACTGCAGGGTAGCTGGTGGATTTACTCCAGGTGGAACTAAAGTCTGATTCAACACTTGATTAGATTTCACATCATTCATCCAGATCTGTGAAGTAACTAAAGGTATTAAATACATGTAGTGGAGGAAAAGTACCATATTGGGGGAGCTGTGGTGGTCGATGTCTTTTAGACTCTGTTCAGATTTTTACACCACACCGGTTTAAACCATGGTCCCCCATTTCCCTCTCTGTCACTGGGAAACAGAGCTTCCTGGTGATCGCTCTCCTCACAGGTTAACTAGTGACCTGGCAACATGGATGGAGGTGAAGCGACTACAGGGTGCGTCTGCTGGATTAATATTGTCTACTTATTTGTCGGGTAAACCATCACTTCCTCAAATTCAATAGTAGCAAACACCCAGACGGGCTACTAGCTGATCACCAACTCCAACTTCGAGTGATTGATTTGAATGGTGTTTACACAAAATATTAGAGTGTGCATCTTTTTGTTGGACGTGCATTGTATATTTGAGGTCTTTTGTGTAGATACAAGGCTAGGCTACTGCCTGACTCACTGCTGCCGTTTTCCTCCGATTATGAAAAAAGGAACACACGTTCCAGGTTTTGCAATGATGCGGGCATGGCGTCGATATGAAGGCCACCTGCAGAGTTTGCGTTGTGGGGCTCGTCCTTTAAATGCTCAGAAAGATCCCACACTTTGGATTTCCTGCCCGACAGAATTCCCTTAATGACCAGGCACAGCTCTGTATGAAGTCTGAGGGGTTTTCCGGCTGACGTTGTTTTTCTTTCTTTCGACTGATGAAAAATGTGTCAACGAACACTTTTTTCGCCGAATAACGTTCAGTCGACTAATTGGGGGCAGCCCTAACTTTAATATACACACACAGGTTACTCAGAGTAGCAAGGTCACACTGTTAATCATATAAAGCGTTTACATGCACTGTAGTAACATGGTCTACTTCGTGTAATTCTAAGTTACACTCGGACTGGTTTTAATTATTATAAATTACAAGGATACATCGCTGCATTACAATCCCTCCAGGAAATATCAAATGTCTCTAATCCCTAACCATGACTCCTGTAACCCGGTTCTCTTTTAAAAAGAAAACATATACAGTATATATATAATATATAGTATACTGAAAATAACAATTGTTACCTACTTATTTAAGGCATGTAAAAGGGTTGGTAACTGTTGCTTTAAAGCAAGCAATGACACTAGACAGGTCTTATTTTGATGTATTTGTCAACATATTCATGAGGCTTTCTCTGTGTTGTGTTTCCCTTTACCACATGTTTGCTTCTCTCTGCAGTCAGCTGAAGAATGACTTCTCCTCCGTTTGCGGTTTGGTGCAGGAGGAGCTGGCTTTGTTTGGGGGGGGCCAACGTGGGGTCCTGACGGGGAACAGCAAATGACTGGTTGTGGACCTAGAAAACGATATCTCAGTTACTTGGACACACACGGACACACACACACACACCACTTCAGGGGACATTACATTGACTTACATGCATTTCCTGGAGACTTATCCTAACCTTAACCAAGTCTTCACCCTAAAAGTAATGATTCCCCTCATGGGGACCTCCAATTTGTCCCCATAAGGGAGGCGAGTCCCCACACGTGACTGTGTAAACATATTTAGGTCCCCGCAAGTAACACACACACACACACACACACACACCTGTTCTTCTGTGAGGCGCAGTGTCCTTGCCCTGCACCACTCCTCTGGGTGAAATGTAGCGCACTGATGTCTCTTCCAGGTACTTGTCCACAGGGTCCGGGCACACTGATGAAAGCAGATGATTTGAAATTGCAGGCCTTATCATCACACAGAAAGCAGAGACATTTTGGCCCAAAAACTACATTTTGGTGGTGCCATGACGACATAAGTAGTCACTTCAGACAAGTACAAACCAACATGTTTGTTAAGTTATTTATAGTTAAATGTTATGCACAAGACAGTAAGATGAAACCAATAACAATAAGGTGCCATATCCTCTATAATTACTAGGGATGGAAATTTGAAAGCAAATGTATATTAGAATATTCGAACCCCCAAAAACGGTTAACCGGTTAACCGAAATGTACATATCCTATATAAAAAAAACATTCTAAAACTTTTTTTCCAAAAACATTGTTTCAATCATTTTTGAAATAATTTTTTTCAGCTGGAACGGAGGTTGTGGGTATAGCAAGGTATAGCATGTATATAAGTTTAATTTGGCATAGTTTGCACTCTACACCGCACTCACTACCCTGGTCGAAATATTTCCACACATTACTCCTTTTTGACGCCATGTCTGTTGTGTAGGACTCTTCTTAGAGTGTAAATAATTACCGGACTATGACTGGTAAGATATGTTGAATACCAGCAAAACTAAATCTCTTCAGTCAAAATGTCTATGTACTTTGCCGCCACACACGGTTGCCAAGCAGCGCTTATTGTTGTTTAGGCTGGCCACTCATGTGTCGCGAGTGTTAACAGGGGGCGGGGGAGCAGGCTCATGAACTGTTAGCGCCGGAACCTCGCAACGGCTGTGGAGTGCATTTGGGCAAGATGAGGTTTGAATCTGCGTGATCTGCGTGTAGGGAGGGGCAGCAGCCATATCATTAGCTAGAACCAGCGCTAGAACTAGCTAGATCTGATGGATTTGGACATAAACACGAGTGAAGTATAACCGAGAGAGAGATCCGCACCTGCAGCTCTGCCCGCTGTGAGGGGCCGGTGAGCGGAGCAAAACACACCTTTAGACCTAACACATTTAGCTATGGCACGGTCGTATACATTGAATTATTCAATTTGATAATATGTAATCAACTTAGGCATTCCTCCCAAAAAAAAAAAAAAAACTACTCATATTTGAATACCTGAATAATTTTGAATATTCGATTAATCGTTCCCATCCCTAATAATTACTACTCGTTCTTTGTGCCTTGTTGGCAAAGCAGAATCGCAAGACCTCACACGTCCCTGTGGACAAGTATGAAAAACCCTCACAAAATATGTGGCCTACAGACAACAAACATGAACACGGTTTACAGTTTACTAAGGTAATTTAGGCAAAGGCTAAATACAAGCAACAAACGCAAAACAATCCATTTTTAACGTTAACTCCCCCTTTAACTTTCACGTAAACGAACGAAACTCGCTACGCATATCTAGGGTGCGGAGACGAACCAAAAAGCCTCTTGGAGGGGTATAAAATAACGTACAGGAAGTCAGCCATTTTTAATTTTGTGTCGGAAAAACGCGATTTATCGCGTTTTTCGTCCTCCGCGCAAAATCTATCTCCTCCTAGGGACTTTATTCGTACGGCTCGAAATTCGTCGGGTAGCTTCTCGAGACATGGGCAATCTTAAGTTGACCTACAATTTTTTTTATTTCGCACGGCGTAGCCGTTATTTGGCGCCAAAGTTCACGTTCGCTCGATGCTAGGCGGTCCCTCGCCATGGAACACGATGATGTCATAGCGCCAACTGACATTCTCAGAACGCCACCAAACTTCACATGATGGTTAACACTACAGCCCTGAACAGCTCTAGGTCAAATCTGATGTTACTTAATTTGGCGTTACCATGGCGACGGATCCTTCGCCATAAACAACGATGTCGCTATAAATCCAATGGACACGATCCCATCGTCCCCCAATCTTCACTTTTATATCACTGGTCCATGCCGCAACAGCTCAACGTGAAATCTGAGATCTCACCGTATGCCGTTTCCATGGCAACGCATCCTTCGCCAAAAAAAACGATGTTGTTGTAAGTCAATGGAAAATGGTGCGAACAGCACCAGACTTCAGACTATCATTAATGGTCCGGCCCTCAACAGCTCTATGTCAATTATGGGATGTCATCATATGCCGTTGCCATGGTAACGCTTCCCTCGCCAAAAAACCTGGTGTTGTAGTAATTCAATGGAAAATCGTCCAAACAGCACCAGACTTCAGACTATCATTAATGGTCCAGCCCTCAACAGCTCTACGTGAAATCTGAGAGCTCAACATATGCCGTTTCCATGGTAACGCATCCTTCGCCAAAAAATACGATGTTGTCCTAATTCAATGGAAAATCGTCCAAACGGCACCAGACTTCATATGATGGCTCCTAGTCCGGCCCTCAACAGCACTATGTCAATTATGGGATGTCATCATATGCCGTTGCCATGGTAACGCTTCCCTCGCCAAAAAACCTGGTGTTGTAGTAATTCAATGGAAAATCGTCCAAACAGCATCAGACTTCAGACTATCATTAATGGTACAGCCCTCAACAGCTCTACGTGAAATCTGAGAGCTCAACATATGCCGTTTCCATGGCAACGCATCCTTCGCCAAAAAATACAATGTTGTTGTAATTCAATGGAAAATGGTCCAAACTGCACCAGACTTCATATGATGGCTAATGGTCCGGCCTTCAAGAGCTCTACGCCAATTATGGGATGTTATCATATGTCGTTGCCATGGAAACGCATCCTTCGCCAAAAAATACAATGTTGTTGTAATTCAATGGAAAATCCTCCAAACCGCACCAGACTTCAGACTGTCATTAATGGTCCAGCCCTCAACAGCTCTATGTCAATTATGGGATGTCATCAAATGCCGTTTCCATGGCAACGCATCCCTGTATTTAAAAATCCAACACAGTCCAGCAGGGTGGGTGGATTTTTAAATACAGGGAGGGATAATTACAAGACAAGAAACAGCCGGGCAGGGGAGGAGAAACACAAGGGCCACAGGTGAACACAATCAGCTAACGAGACACAGGTGAGGAGGGAGGAGAAAACACAGGGACACCAGGGAAACTAACGACAGGAGGAAAACATGACATAGAGAACAGTGAAAACACCCAAACCTAGACATAGACCTGTGACCTGACATGATAACCGTGACAAAAACTGTCATCACACGAGGAAATAAAATCAGTAAGAGCACACTCGTGGCCTGATTCTGAGCCGCTAAGGAGGGACAAGAGGGCGGTATCATCAGATAATTTAACCAAGTAGCTGTGCATGCATGCTCCTGCATTTATCAGTGTACATTATAAAAAGTAGGGGCGAAAGAACGCATCCTTGAGTCAAGCCCGTGGAAGTGATGACAGAGTCAGAGAGGCGTCCATTGACAGACGCCGTCTGCTCTCTATTAGTTAGAAAGTTTAAAATCCATAAAACAAGTTGATCGGGCAGCTTAAAATGACATAATAGGCTCTCCGCCAGGAGATGCGGCTGCATTGTGTTAAATGCTAAAGAAAAGTCAGCAAACAAAAGCCTAGCATGGGCTTGTGGCTTTTCAAGGTGTTTGTGGAGGGTGTGCAGTATAAAAAGCTTTGCATCCTCTACGCCTCTCCCTGCCTGATATGCACATTGGATCAAGTTCACCACCTACTAATAACATGACAAGGCCTTTAACAATTTTCTCAACATTTTTCATTACCAATGACGTTAAAGCCACCGGTCTGAAGTCGTTTAGGACTTTAGGATGAGGTTTCTTAGGGATTGGAATTACAGTTGATGATTTCCACATATCAGGAATTTGGCTATTCTCAAGTGACAATTGGAAGATATGCTGGAAAACACCACGGAGTTCGCGAGCACAATACTGGAGTGTACGCCCACAAATATGGTCTGGACATGGGGCCTTCCTAATATTGACTCGTTTTAAGAGATTCCTAACATCATCCTGTTTAATGACTATGTCTGAGATAGGGGAGAGAGACTCTCTAAGGGTTGAGGTGTTTATGGAGAAATCATTTTTCTGGAATCGAGAATAAAAAATGTTAAAATCATTGAGGAGGTCTGCCTCATTTGTTCCCTCAATGTTAATAGGATTCCTAGCCCTGTCATTGTTGTTACCCTGGGAGATGGAGGACATTGATTTGATTCCCCTCCAGGCTTCTCGAAGATCTCCACTGCTGTATTTGAGTTCCACCTTATCCCTATAAGCTATTTTAGCTTGTCTTATCTCATTTCTTAATTCTCTGTTAATTTATTTTTTGTCCTGACTGTTTCCAGTATAAAAGATACGTTTCTTTCTATTTATAACACTCTTTAGTTCCTTCGTGACCTACAGCTTATTATTAGGGAAGACGGTAATGTCTTTACAAGGAATGTTAGACTCCACACAAAATGATATGTAGGATGAGACAGTTGACATCAGTTCATTGAGATCAGAGCATGAGCTATAAAACACATGCTTGTAAGGTGGCAATGCTTTCCTCTGTCCAACATTTCACAGTTTTTTTTGTGCACACTTGTTTTCTGCAGATGGGTTTGTAGATCGGCACCAGAAGAACGCTCGTGTGGTATGACGCTCCAAAGGTCAGGGACTTGAACGCACCAGGCACCGTGCCGTAACATAAGTCAATCGTGGATTTATTTAAAGTTGTAGGACATGTGACATACTGCTCGTATGTTTTTAAGGTCTTATGTACCTGACAGTGATTAAAATAAATTAAATAATAACATTTGAAGATGAAAACTAAAAGTCAAATGTAATATAGTATTTGAGTATACAGTTTAAAAAACGTTTGAAACAAGTGTTTCAATAGTGTAACTTATTCAACTTGTAGCTTGTTTGTTTGCCCTGTTGGGCCACGTTTCTATTTTTCTACAGTAACATTTTGGGTTTGTTACAAACAGCAACAGAATCCTCCACAAAGTTGCATCTGGAATAACAAGGCCTTGTTGCTCTTGCTCTTGTGGTTTGCAGGGCAGTGTTCTCCTCCCTCTGGCCCCAGACTGAGGCCCTGCATGTGGCCCTGTGGGGGCAGGCAGTGCTGTGTTGGCAGGCCGGACAGAAAAAGCTGGACTTATGATTCATAACTGTTGATGCTCTGTGCTAAATCCAGCCACCAGCGAACACTTTTTCACTTTCTCAGATGTGTTGGGCGCATTAGTGTGTGTGTGGCTGAATAACAGATGGCCATAAATTCATGATCATATAAAGAGTTACAGATTTAAAAAAACACTTATGGAGAGTTTGTGACAGTAACTGGGGTCAAAAAGTTAATAAATGAATGAAGAAGCCTTTGTGGGACTAAAGGTGTTTTTCTGTCCTGTAGAAAGCTACCGCACCATTGACTAACAAAGACCTGGTCCCACTTAAGCCCGATTGCCCCGCCGGCAGGGGAAAACACAACAATAATACATTTAACCACCTATTAATGTGTCATACCCACTTAACGGGAAGAAACTCAGCTATCAGAAAATATTAACAATTTGTAGCTAAACAAAACACAAGGGTGATACCAAGCGTCTGAATTAGCACTAAGCACGACAATGCTAATGCACTTAGCACATAATTCACGGTAGAGATATTTTATACTTCGTGCTATCTGCACAAACTAGATATAATATGAAGGCTGAGATTCCACAGATTCCATTGGTATAATAAGTATCATCATTATGCGACCAAAACTCACGCCAGCGAAGGCCAGGAAAGACAAAACACAACTTCACTTTAAGGGGCCAAAACGGCAAATACGTCTTAACTTCGCTGTTTTCTGATCAAAAGTTGGGTTCAAGGGCATTAAAACGCATATAAACTCTGCTGAAGGTTAATCCAATCCTGTGTCACTTTGAAATTATTACTGATAATCCATCATAACATTTATGGCAATAAACATATTATTCATATAGAGTGTAACAGAGCTTTCGGTTTTGGGCAAACTGCGTGTGCATCACTCTCACTCCTCAATGGTAATGTTTAGGTGGATTTATTTATTATTATTTCCTGCTCTTCCTGTCTCATGTTTGGTTACTTCCCTACCTCCTTTACTGGTACCGATACATGTGTTAAATGTAGTATAGCTGTTAGGTTGGAGGCGGGAATCATAGCCATAGAAGCCCGGCTCCGCATCTTAGAAAGTAACTCAGCTACAGTAAAGCTCAAGTTAGCCGGTGCGGACCGGCAAAAGGTAGCTCCTATTAGCCGTCCCCCGGCAACTCCCGAGCAGCAGGGAGACTGGGTGACTGTTCAGAAGGGGCATAACGCGAAACCCGCAGGTCCCCACCATCCCTGTCTAACAGATATTCCCCACTCAGCCAGACACCCGCTGAGAAGCCAACTCTGGTCATTGGTAGCTCTATTATGAGACACGTGAAGTTAGAGACCAAAGCCTCCACAGTCGCATGCATTCCGGGGGCCAGAGCGGGCGACGTTGACGCGCATCTTAAACTGCTGGCTAAAAATAAACGTAAATACAGTAGGATTATTATTCACGTCGGTGGTAATGATGTTCGTTTACGCCAATCAGAATGCACCAAACTTAATGTGGAGTCCGTGTGTAGTTATGCTAAAACAATGTCGGACACCGTAATCTTCTCTGGTCCCCTCCCCAATCTGATCAATGATGACATGTATAGCCGCATGTCATCATTTCAGCGCTGGTTGTCTTGGTGGTGCCCAGCAAACAATGTGGGCTTCGTAAATAATTGGACAGCCTTCTGGGGAAAACTTGGTCTGATTAAGAGAGACGGCATTCATCCTACTTTGGAAGGTGCAAATCTCATTTCGGCAAACATTTCAGGGCTTTGTGGACTTAATCCATGACAAACTGGAGTTGAGACCAGGAGGCGGAGTCACAGTCTTACACGCTTCTCTGTGCTCTCTCCTAGGCAGTCATCCATAGGAATCCCGAACCCAATAAAATACCCAATATTAACGGTGTGTGTGTCTGCCCAAGGACAATTTAAGGTAAAACCTAATAGAGGTGTCATACATAATAACCTAATAAAAGTAAATGTAACAACTACTACAGTGCAATAAAACAGGAATATTAAATGTGGTCTCTTAAACATAAGATCTCTAGTATCTAAAGCAATATTGGTAAATGATTTAATATCAGATTATAATATTGATATATGCTGTCTCACTGAAACTTGGTTGAGACATGAAGAATATGTCAGCATAAATGAGGCCACTCCACCCAGCCATATCAATACTCATATTGCCCGAGGCGTGGGCCGAGGAGGTGGAGTTGCAGCAATCTTTGACTCAAGTTTACTTATCAATACTAAACCAAAATTAAATTATACCTGCTTTGAAAGTCTCGTTTTTAGTCTTACGCATCCGACCTGGAAAACTTTGCAGCCAATCTTATTTGTTACAGTGTACCGTGCACCAGGTCCTTATTCAGAATTCTTATCAGAATTCTCTGAGTTTTTATCAACTTTGGTTCTTAAAACAGATAAAGTAATTATCGTAGGTGACTTTAATATTCATGTTGACGATGATAAAAATAACCTTACTGTTGCATTTAACTCTATATTAGATTCTGTTGGTTTTTGTCAGAGTGTAAATAAACCAACCCACTGCTATAATCACACTCTCGACCTTGTTCTGACTTATGGTATTGAAATTGAGCAACTATTTGTCGAACCGCATAATCCTGCTTTATCCGACCATTTCTTAGTAACTTTTGAAGTACTATTACTAGACTACAAAGCATTAGTCAAAGGCTCCTGCAGCAGAAACCTATCTGTTAGTGCTATAGCCACATTTAAGGAAGAGATTCCACCAATACTTAACTCGATAGCATGTCTGCATGTAGGGGAGGAAACTTATACAAAATGTCCACCACCCCAAATTGATCATGTTGTTGATAGTGCTACAGTGCTATGAGACTCTGTTGCTCCTTTGAAAAAGAAGAAAATAAAACAACATAGATTAGAAAATAAAATAAAACAACATAGATTAGCTCCATGGCATAATGCCGAAACCCGCAAAATAAAGCAAAGTCGAGACGACTTGAAAGGATATGGCGTTCCACTAAACTTGAAGAATCTCGTTTAATTTGGCATATTACTCTCAATGAATATAAGAAAGCACTGCGTAAAGCGAGAGCAGCCTACTACTCTTCATTAATAGATGAGAATAAGAATAATGCAAGATTTCTTTTCAGCACTGTAGCCAGGCTGACAGAGAGCCATAGCTCGATTGAGCCTTCTATTCCCATAGCACTCAGTAGTAATGATTTTAAGTGCTTTTTTAATGATAAAATTGTTACTCTTAGAAATAAAATGAATGACCTCTTGCCTTTGACCAGTATAGTGTTATCAACTCCCGGAAACGTAAGTTCTAATATTACACTAGATAGTAAACTAGAATGCTTTTCAGCCATAAACCTTGAACAATTAAATTCAATGATTCTCTCTTCTAAACCATCAACGTGTATGTTAGACCCAATTCCAACTAAGCTGTTGAAGGAAGTTTTTCCATTAATTAGCACTTCTTTATTAAATATTATGAATATGTCTTTATTATCAGGCTATGTTCCACAATCATTCAAAGAAGCAGTGATAAAACCGCTTCTTAAAAAGCACAACCTCGATCCAGAGGTTTTAGCCAATTATAGACCTATTTCTAATCTTCCGTTCCTCTCAAAAATTCTTGAGAAAGCAGTCGCAAAACAGCTGTGTGATTACTTAAAAAACAATGATTTATTTGAAGATTTTCAGTCTGGCTTTAGAACACATCATAGCACAGAGACAGCTCTGGTTAAAGTCACAAATGACTAATAGCCTCTGACAAGGGACTTGTCTCTATTCTTGTTTTGCTCGATCTCAGTGCTGCATTTGATACTATCGATCATGATATCTTATTGCAAAGACTAGAGCACTTAGTTGGCATACAGGGAACTGCTTTAGGCTGGTTTAGGTCCTATCTATCTGAACGCTCTCAGTTTGTACGTGTCAATGATGAATCTTCCACGCAAACCAAAGTTAGCCATGGAGTGCTCAGTGCTCGGACCTATTTTGTTCACATTATGCTTCCGTTAGGCAATATTATAAGGAATCATTCTGTAAATGTTCATTGTTATGCGTATGATACTCAACTATATTTATCAATCAAGCCTGATGAAATTAATCATCTAAATCAAATTCAAGACTGCCTCAAGGACTTAAAAACGTGGATGACCTTAAACTTTTTGATGTTAAACACGACCAAAACTGAAGTTATTGTACTTGGCCCGAAGAATCTACGAAACAAATTATCTAAAGATATACTAACTATGGATGGCATTAATTTGGCCTCCAGTGAGACTTTAAGGAATCTTGGTGTTATATTTGATCAGGATTTATCCTTTAACGCCCACATAAAATCAATTTCAAGGACCGCCTACTTCCATCTACGTAACATTGCAAAAATCAGGCATATCTTGCCTCAAAACGATGCAGAGAAACTAGTCCATGCATTTGTTACTTCAAGGCTGGATTATTGTAACTCTTTATTATCAGGGTGTACCAAGAAGTCAGTCAAGTCGCTTCAGCTGATTCAAAATGCTGCAGCTCGTGTACTAACCAGAGTTAGGAAAAGGGACCACATTACTCCTGTTCTGGCTGCCTTACACTGGCTCCCTATAGAACACAGGATAGAATTTAAAATTCTTCTTCTCGCCTACAAAGCCCTTAATGGGCAGGCACCATCTTACCTTAAAGAACTCATTATACCCTACTGTCCTACTAGGGCATTGCGTTCCAAGAATGCAGGGTTGTTGGTTGTTCCTAGAGTCTCTAAAAGTACAATGGGAGCCAGAGCCTTTTCTTATCAAGCTCCACATTTGTGGAATCAGCTTCCAGTTTGTGTTCGGGCGGCAGACACCCTATCCGTTTTTAAGAGTGCGCTTAAGACCTTCCTTTTTGATAAAGCTTATAGTTAGGGCTGATTAGATTCAGCCCCTAGTTTTGCTGATATAGGCTTAGTTTGTCGGGGGACATCTTACTTCTCTCTGTCTATACCTGTGTACTCTCATGTTCCGATTAACCCAGCTTCCCCAAATGTCTTTCTTTTTGGTGTCTATATACGCTGGGATCCGGAGTCATGGATGATCCTGCAGTCCTGTGTCCTGCATCGCGAGCCCTGGATCTTGAGTCGTGGCTGTGGTCCTGGATCATAGGTCCTGGATGGATATCCTTGTGGATTCATCTTCCTATTATACACACATGCATTTCCAAACATTTGGACTACCTATGTTGCAAATGTATTATCTTTTCATTTTTCCCTTTAAACTGTGGGTTTTCTCCGGAAGGTTTTCCTTGTACGATGTGAGGGTCTAAGGACAGAGTGTGTCGTATTGTCATACTGATATTTTGTACAAACTGTGAAGTCCACTGAGACAAATGTAACATTTGTGATATTGGGCTATATAAATAAACATTGATTGATTGATTGATTGATATAAGGAGCTGTTTAAATAAAAACAGAGGAGCGACATTTCGCCGACAACTGCACCGAGCCCTTGACTTTATGCAGGAAGCCAGACAGTGGGACATTGTACGAAAAGTCAGCACACTCAGCACGGATAGTGCGCGCAACATGATTGCAGCGTCCAGGCAGCTCCCGTTCTATGGCGTTATATTTGTGCCTCTATCCTGATTTGCAATATGTATACAACATATCGAAAGGTATATCTCGTTACATCAATGTGTTTTTTTTTTTTAAAGTAAAATGTGCTAATATTTGAGGATTAAGATAAAATAAGAAGTAGCCTACTTTATTGATACCAATTGGGGAAATGTTTACGCTGCAGCAGCAAAAGACAAGGCATTGTACGTTAGACAGTTAAAAGACTAGAATTAAACAATCGAAAATGTAAACATCTTAAATAGAAATAACATAGCATTACAAAAAGTAGAAAACATAAATAGTGTGAACAGCTATTTTACCTGTTAACATATACATGTTAGGCTAACGTTTCCTTGGTTACAGAGCCTGTTGCTGTTGTTTATTGCTTTGAATTATTTAAAACAAATATTATGTTCTTAAACTTGTATGGTAGTCAAGAGCATCACATCCTAATGTGTATTGATATATTTAGAGGGAGGGAAGGAGGGTTTCAAAATTCAGATTAGAATAATTTCTACCATTTCTTTAATTCATGGTGGTTTCAGTAATCCCATGGTAATTGAGGACATAAGTAATCTAAATGACTAATGTCATCTTTATGACTTTCAGAAAGGACCGACAGGTGCCTATCAATGATTGTCAACTGACAGCACAATGTGTCAAAGGACTAGCAGCAGCAGCATGATGATGATGTTAAATGTGTTGTTTTAGGAACATCCATGTAAATAAATGGAATTCAATAAACATTGAATAGCATGCATGCAGTTTGTCTGAGCCTTTTCCTCTGTGTTGTCCAGGCATATCGTCTCCCCCATGGTTTGCTGTGCTTCCGGGGGATGCTCCAAGCGCTCAGAGAAAGGAGTATGAATGTAAGGTTTCCCCACTGACACAGAGAGGAGGAAAGAATGGCTGGCTCAAGTCAGCAGGAGCAATTTAACTATCACAAAAGACAACAACAGCAACAAAACATGTGAGGTAATCATATTTTTCACAAAACAAAGACCACACCATTGGGAAGCTAAATGTCTGTTTAATCAAAAATAAGGAACAGGGAGAGGCTTGCAAAACTCTGGGAGTTGAGACTCAGGCTCAGGGTGAGGGTCTCATTGCAGGTCTTCAGGCTCCATTGAATCCCCCTGGGGTTCTTGTGCTGAAAGAGGGAGACAGGAGAAAGGGTTAGATACATCTAGCAACCTATAGGATGGGAAATTGCTGACCTATTTTAAACTTACCTTGTGTTTTCACTCTCACTTAAGTCCCTCTCCCTTTGCCATCAATCCAAAATCAGCTGAGCTGCAACATAATACAGACAGGTAATAATCAACAGAATCACAAGGACTCTGCTAAAAACACTCACCCATAAGTTACGTTTTAGTTTACTGTTTGGAAGTTTCAAATATCCACTCTAAATCCATATCAATAGTCATGGATCACAAAAATAGCTCTCTTCCTTATTATTGTGTAGCTGTTAGAAATTGCATGTGTGTAACCCTCCTGTCCACAAGAGACACTGTGTAGGGAAGCAGGTAGAACTTCCTCACAGGCTATAAATAGAGGCCTGGATGAGGACTTCCTCCTCTTTGTCCTCAAACACCCACACCAGGATTGAGTGTTTGCTAGCTGTTCGCCATGTGTCTTTTGATGTAACAATAATCATTGGCAACAGCTACCATCACACCAACATACCCTGATAAAATT
Source organism: Harpagifer antarcticus (assembly GCA_902827135.1). Classification (NCBI taxonomy): domain Eukaryota; kingdom Metazoa; phylum Chordata; class Actinopteri; order Perciformes; family Harpagiferidae; genus Harpagifer; species Harpagifer antarcticus. The sequence continues at coordinate 2,961,976 of CADEHL010000900.1, read as the reverse complement.
TAAAAAAGAAGTTTAAACTCCTGTCTCCTGGTCATGGTTAACGTGTGTTGCTAACTTTATCCGGTATCCTAGCATAATCTCTTTAGTTGTCCGGTTGAAAATTAACGCAAGCTCTATGCCCATTGTAGAACAGGAAACAGAAGTTGGTCCAGGTTCTGGTCAACCCAAAATTGTGATAGAGAGAGAAACATGTTTTGTCATTCTGCCACCTCTAATGCTTACAGCAAGTAATCAATACCTCAGAAGGGTTCATGTACATGTAGGCTACGGTTTGTTAGCGGTTTGCTTAAACTAACCCTATAGCTATGTTGCCGGCTAGCAAACTCAGGCATTGCAAACAATAACGTGATATCAGAAAACTAGAAATGTATAACTCACCTGACACTGTGGCGTACTATTCTCTTCATCCAAGTCTGTCATGTCCTGTAAATGCATGTGTAAATGTCAACGATACGATAGATGTGTAATAAGAACGTCAACAGCCTGATGGCAACCGAAAATCCCTCTCTCATCTCAGATAGAAGATATGATTGGAGACGACCAGCCAATCAGAATTGACCTTCTCGAGTTCTCCGATTGGTTGGTTTTGTGGCACATTTGTAACGCTGTGACAACTTGAGCGAGCGCAGGCAAAGCTGAGCGCGCAGAGGCTGGAGAGGTCGAGCGAGCGAGGGAGAGAGAGCACGTGCAGCGGTCTGCTTGCGCACGGAGCAGGAGTTTTATGAGAGAAAATATATTTCTCTGTGCTCAAAAATGTTCAAGTGCTCGCTCAATCGCATTTTCTATGCTCAACATGTTTCATTGCATGCTCATAGAGGCACAAATATAACGCCATACCGTTCGAGCATATGCCTTGAGTTGCACATAGCTCCAACGATCCATCACAGTGTCTCTCCACACACACACACACACACACACACACACACCATGTATACATCACTTCAGGGGACATTACATTGACTTACATGCATTTCCTGGAGACTTATCCTAACCTTAACCATAACCAACACATGCCTAACCCTTAACCTTACCCTTACCCTAATCCTAAACCTAACCAAGTCTTCACCCTAAATGTAATGATTCCCCTCATGGTGACCTCCAATTTGTCCCCATAAGGGAGGCGAGTCCCCACACGTGACTGTGTAAACAGATTTAGGTCCCCACAAGTATAGTAATGCTAGGCCACACACACACACACACACACACACACACACACACACACTTTGTATTGTATTATTGTATTGTATGAGAGAGGTTCCAGGTTGAATTGAGGCCGATATTTGTAATGTTCAGAGGTTGTTATATTTAATATTCATGAGGATATTTGTCATTGATCAAATGATAATAAACAAACATTTGCATAAAGCATATTTGTCCACTCATATGTTGATAAGAGTATTACAAACTTGAAAAATATCCCTCTAAGGAACATTAAGAACAGATAAATGTGCGATTAATATAATCGGGAGGGATTTCTTCCTGAGCCGCTGGGAGTAAAGGTCCTCCATGGAGGGCAGCTCCATCCTGGTGATGTTCTGTGTAGTTTTCACCACCCTCTGTAAAGCCTTACGATTGAGGGTGGTGCAGCTGCCGTACCAGGCTGTGATGCAGCCAGTCAGGATACTCTCTATCTACCTGTAGATGTTGCAGAGTATCCTCGAATCCATGTTGAACCTCCTCAGCCTGCGGAAGAAGAAGAGCCGCTTTCGAGCTTTTTTGGTGGTGGTGTGAAGAGTCCATGTCAGGTCCTGAGTGATGTGGACCCCGAGGAACCTGAAGCTGCTGACTCTCTCCACCGTAGTCCCATTGATGGCGATGGGGGCGTGTCCCTCTCTCTGCTGCTTCCTGTAATCCACAATTAGCTCCTTTGTTTTGCTGACGTTGAGATGGAGGTTGTTATCCTGGCACCAAGATGTCAGGTTTTCGACCTCATCTCTGTACACCGTCTTGTTGCCGTCTGTGATCTGGCCGATGGCGGTCGTATCGTCAGTAAACTTCACGATGGTGTTGGAGCTGTGTGTGGTTCCATGCTTGTTTCAATCAATGTCTTTCTCTTTCACGTCTTGCTCAGTGTTCACTTCCGCTCGCTGAAGAGAAAGGGATGACGGTCAGGAGGCGAGGCCTCCTTTTATACGGTGAGATGTGCGCACATTCAGGTAGGCCCGCAATGGGCCGGCTACATCTATAGAAGTCTCAGTAGGTGTATGCTTGCATGATAAGGTAGTACCCATAGAGTCCAGTAGAGGGCGGAGCCTGTGAGAGATATAACTTTAACCCTCCTGTTACATTCAGGGTCAAATTGACCCGTTTGAAAGTTTGAAAATCTACGAAAAATACTTTCAAGTATTTTTTTTGTATGAAACTTCTTCTACTTACCTTAATTAGTGTAATAAACAGGTAAAATGAAAATGGTTCATGTCATGCATTTGGAACCCCCCCCCTACATGTCTATATCACAGAGATGGTACACACACACACACACACACACATCAGTGAAAAGTGGAGGCTAGATGGGGTCAGAGGGTTCAAATCAAGTGGCAAAGTCTGGGCCACTTCCGGGATGCGAATCAGGAAGTGCCTCAAACTGCAGTTCATATAGTGGCCAGTAGGAGCAGTCTGCCAAAGGGAGCAATTTCCATAGACCCCAATGTTAAAATGCCCAACTTTACAGCAGTAATAAACACGTTTACATCATGGTTTCAAAACATTTTATTCTCAGTATAGTTAGATTCCCCCTTCCTGTCTATGGATCCTGTAGTACATTTTTTCTCAACTCATCTGTTTAATTGATATTAAGCCTTAAAGTTATGCATAGGGCGTGGTCACATTGAGTGACAGCTCTGTCAAGTGACTGCTGCTGCTAGCTTCTTGTCTCTGCTAGCTGCTCCGTGAAGCTAGCTACAGGGACTCTGCCTGCTCAGTTCATCCAGGAAACACAACTTGAAGCCGGCCGTGGTTGTTTGTTCTTCATGCTTATATATCGGACTATTGTGACTCGCTCTGCGGTTAAAACAGACGGTGCATGAATACGGTTTTGCGGTAAGTGAAATTCGAGTACTTTATTTATGTGTTAATGATTTTAATCAGCTACGTAATGAATGTTAAGGCTTGGGTTAGCGTGTAAGCGAGTGGTAGCTACATCGGTACTAACAATTCTAATCGTAGCCTCCAAGTTAAAATCATACACTATATATATAAAGGTTAAAACGAAATAGACAAGTGTTAAGCGTTAAGTGAGATAATACTGTAGAACAAACGGCTTCTGTTTGAGGTTGATAAAATAAGGTCATCCTTGTAACTTAGAGAGATATTTTATTATGTAGGTAGGAACTGTTTGCATCGCTAAGGTTGATTTAAATTGGCTATGCTCAAGTATGTAGACAAGCTAACGTCGAAGTAGTGTATGTGAAATCAAACTCACAATAAGATGTGTGTATATTACAAATAATAATGTCATATTTCAAGATGATTACTTAGATATTACAATATGGTTGGTTGAGCTGGAGTTCATTATTGAGCTTACACGTTAACTGAAGAACGAACCCAAACCTTGTTGTTTTTATTAATTGCATTACCAAATGGGTATCAAATAAACAGTAAGCATTGGTAACACAACTTCCAAAGTTACAGTAAAATAAAAAGGACCCTGACTCAGACAATACACAATCCAACATGTTCAACAGAAGAGAACCAGTTATATTGTTTGTACACATGGTACTTTACATATATATATATATATATATATATATATATATATATATATATATAGTGAACTTCAGCACAGGTACAAAGACTCTATTTTTCATACTGTACAAAGAATCAAGAAAGATATTGGTTTAAATAAATGAAGTATTGACTTGAATACACTGATATACATTCCATTAAACAATACTAAATACTAGATCACCTACACATCAGTTAAGTTGAGGGTTTTTTCCATGCAAAAGTTACATTTAGATGTTAACAAGCAATATGACTTTGTCATCTTTCTAATGTAATGTATTGAAGGCAAAGATATTTAACACATAGTGAGAACTGCTACTATTTATCTCTCAATATTGTCTGATTATTTCTATTATGAGCTTCACATCACTTGTGCCTTGTACCGCAGAGTTTGCAATGTCACAAATAAATTGGGCCAATCTTCAGTCAGATGCGAATGTGTAATCTAACATTTTCAGTAAGAATAATGGACAAAAGGAGTGCAAATACAAATACAATTTATTGAAATGTGAACCAAATGTTAATCAAACATGTTTTAAATAAAAAGCACATATGGACAGAAGGTGTAAACCTATTAAATGTATAAGTAAATACATTTAGTCAAATAAAGTGACAGACTAGGCCTGTGCAGTTGGTATCAGCTATGGTATCAGCTCCTCCATCAGGCCTGGTCCTCCTCGCTGATGAAATACCCTCAGTCCTCTCCAAACCAACAGACAGGACGTCCATCACACGGAGGTTTCTCCCTGAAGTCTCTGCAGCTCTCTGGACACCACGCTGTCTCAATCCGTCCACACTGAATATGAAAGAGGGAAAATGAATATAATAAATGCTTTAGACAATAAGAAATATAAAGTTGACTGTTGAGTTGCTCAGTTTTTTTAGATTGTCAATACTATTACTGTATAACTAATATCTCAGGTTAAGAGGCACCTTCAAATAAAGATTGGTCTATAAATACATTTTGTCTTTTGAATTGTTTGTCTAAAGTCAAGGATCTAGAACTGGTACTTAGTTTTAATTATACAGTCTGGTTATTATGCTGTTTGGAGGAGGCCTCACAGGTAAGAGCACTAACTAGCTACCATCACATGTATCTTAGCTTGACTTAAATCTATTAAACGTATAATTAAGTGATATCAAAATATAAATAACCGTCATGCAAACATAGTAATATTTGCTTGATTCCAGTGTTGAATTTAGCACAATTGCATACAAACGTTAAGGGGTTTTACGATTCTGAAGTATTATGCTAAAAACTCAATAAATTAGATTATTATTTATAGGTTTGCTGAATAGTTTCATGTCCGCTTACCTTAGAAATGTAAAATGCGACAGCAGTGTGCAGATGGGGAGCATTTTAGCTTAGCTTGGTAGCTTCAGCTAGCTCTGGAACTTCCAGCTCAGTGGCAGGAGGTCCCGCCTCGGCTCCGCATCTTTGCCCTTATTTGGAGCAGGCTGGAGCAGGCGGGAGTTGAACTCTGACCACTGTTGAGCCGTTAGTGGCCGACTCCGACTACTAAGGGCTTCTCGGCAACTCTGCAGAATCCTATGGGTGACGTCACAGACCCTACGTCCATTTATATATACAGTCTATGGTTCAAATGTGATATACAGTATATATACTGTATACAGTATATCGTAATTTTCCACACACAAAAAGACAGACAGACAGACAGACACCCCGCACCTGGCAGTGAAAGTGGAGGCTAGAAGGGGTCAGAGGGTTCAAAAGTGATACATTGTTATTTTTTACTCTCACACAAACACACAAATACACACCGCACCTGTTAGTGAAAGTGGGGGTCAGAGGGTTCAAGTCTCAAATGTGTAATGGGTAAGCTCCTCCCACACTGGGATACATTATACTCTGCACTTAAAGATCAAATGCAAAGATATTTTTATAATTGCCAGAAAAATCGAAATCATATAGCTACAACACTATTTAAGATATTGCAGTATTAAAATCGGAGATAATATGCGTCTGGCAATGCGCAATATTTATTTTGTTCAACCCCCAACACCAAGTCAGACGATTTATTTCTCAGCCGCTTGTCTCCGCAAGATGGCGTCGCGTGACGTCAGCGTGGCCAAACATATTTCCACCTGGCTTATCGCTCACAGCTGCTTCAGCCTATAGTACAACTTAGTTTCGTTATAATGTCTGATTCTGAGTCGGAGGCCACCCAAGATCTGGAGTTGTAAAAGGGGTAAATTAATTGTTGGATGTAGAAGTGTCAGAATCAATATAGATGTTTTTATTTTAAAGTAAATTCAGATGGAACATAGTAAAAACATGTCAATTCTAATGTCCGCCTAAAAAAAACCCATTACTTATAGTGAAAACCACCCTTGAATGATGGGTTGGTAGACTAAAAGCTTTAGGAATCAAAACTATAACATATAATAAGTACCCTGTATCAAGATTGATGCAAAACAAGTTAAATTTGACCTTTTTAGAGAGGTTTAGAAAAATAAAGTTCCATTTGAACTTTTTCACTGTAAAAATCATTTTATTACTTTGAATTATCACTATAGGTATTCATTCCATCAAAATACAACTGTTGTGAAAAAAAACTTTAAAAAAAAAACTAATTTAACTGATCTTTTTCATTTATTTGAAGAAAAAAAAACACAATGTGAGCCTCTGAATTAGCCCCGAGTGAAAAATGCTAACCTATTACTGCACCGAAAATCATTCCTAGCTCCCTTATTACTTATCCTAGCTCCACATCCAACACATTGTTTATGATCGTAAAGACACAGAATCTAACGGTGCCCACCTCTATAAGCAATAAAACTGCAATTCCGTTATCTGCTGTGCTCCGTGCGCTTTGAAATCAAATCAAAAGTTGTTTACCTCAATTCTTTGGCGTTTCTGCATTGCCCGGCTCTTTCGTTCTTTCAGTTGTTTTTTGTGCTCAAATATGGGACCTGAATCCAGTAGACTTCTCAAAACAGCAGCGTGGAATCGCTCCGGTCCCTCCGTGGTATCCCCGGGGTGAAAGCAGGCCCCAGCGGTGGTAAAATCCTCCTCCGTACAGCAGCACACGCCCGGTGGAAGCAGGCCAAGCCCGAAGCGTGGATCCACTCCGTTTCTCCGCGACGACTCCGGGGTAAAAACCTCTCCAGTACAGCCGTACTCTACAGGTGGGAGCAGGCCTCCGTAGATCACAGATCGCAGAATCGCAGGCAGCAACAGGTGGAGCCTTCTACCAATACGGGTTTCAGCCTCCGATGTACTTTTAATGCTTCTCCACCAACAGACTTGACGATGGCAGGATCAACATCGTATGCATCACACGCGAAGTGGTCAGAGCACAACTTGCTCCATTTTGTCGGCTGCCAGCCAACACGATTCACTAAAAAAATCCAGTTTCGGCGGATGATTTTGTCTTGGGGAAATGCATGTAAAATTCTCCCAGATCCCGCACCGTTCGCACATCCAAAAGCACAACAATAACCCATGTTTTTGCGGATATAATTCAGTTTTCTTTTCGAAAAATACCGCTGACATGTGAACGAGACTGCCTGGCCCAGAGACTGTTTGGCCACAATGACGTCACGCGCGCGGAGGCTGCTGGGAATGACATGTCAGAAATTCAGACGGCTTTGGGTCGAGTTTTGTATCAATAAAAAGCTTTTTTTTGGGTGTATTATCTCGATTTAAATTAAATAAAAAAAACAGGCAGTCTTAAAAACAAAATTTCTATAAAAATGTAGCATATTTGGAAGCTTTGCATTTGATCTTTAACATACAGTATACTCACAATACTATCAGAAAAAATGAGCAACGCAAGTGAAGAGAGGACAGCCCTCGGCTATATTGAATAAATCCTTGAGGAGGATCACGACAGCGAGATAGAGGAGAACGTTTCCGAGGATGAAGACTACCATGAGGTAAACGATTATGATTATGATCAATCAGATGAGGAAACTGATATTTGCCCAGATGAGACATTCATGTCCATAAATAGTGAAATTCAGTGGTCCTCATCCCCTAATGGACGCCAGGCAACACTATCGGCAGCAAACATAATGAAGGCAGTGCCAGGGCCCACCAGGATGGCAGTCTCTCGTGTCACAGACATCAAGTCTGCTTATGAGCTGGTAATTTCAAACACAGTGCTGATGATCGTTCTGGATATGACCAATCTGGAAGGGAGACGTGTGTATGGGGAGGAGTGGAAGGAGCTGGACGAAATGCATTTACATGCGTATTTTGGCGCGTTTCCACTGCAGGCCTCTCTCGGCCTTGCTCTGCCTCGCTCGGTTTGGTTAGGCCTTATTAGGCCCGGCTCACTTTAATGCTGCACTTCCATTACAGTTTAGGAACTGGGGTAGTTACTATAGTAACGCAGTGTAGGCGGAGCCGTGACGTCCTCTTCAATGAGAGCCCCAGAAAAACAACACAGCCGTTAGCTCTTAGCACTCAGAGCTCAAAACTCTTCATATCTGTTCAGAAAAACTAGACAAAAGTTAAACAAGTACAAACCACAGACTGCCTGTGTCATGGCGACAGTGGCGCCAGCAGGGGGGGGGCAGGGGGGGGCCATGGCCACCCTGATATATTTGTTGGCCCCCCCACCACACACACCGCCTCGCCAGTCACGTATGCATAGCAGTTTATCTGATATTTAACAACAAATACACAGCCAGCGAGTCGCTTGATTTGAGCTTCCAACGCTCATACTGCAGCCCCTCCCTCTCCCTCTGCTACCATGGTAACACTCTGATACTCGGCGCGCACTCTGACACTCGCGCGCACCACTCTGACACTCGCGCGCACCACTCTGACACTCGCGCGCACCACTCTGAGATTCACACAGACAGCAGCAGGTTGCAGCAAAACGTTTCTTTCTACTGACTGGACTGGAGTTGACAAAAATCCACCAGACTTCTAGAAGGTAAGTCGTATACGTGCGTTGCCTGTTAAGCCCCACAACACTTTAGGCTTTAGTGTGTTAGCTTTAGGTAGCAAAAAACTGAGATATGCTTACCTTTAGCTGTTATTCTGATCAAAAATTGTGTTCAATGGCATTAAAACGAGAAAAACGCTGGAAGACCTTGAAAACAGGCTCGGGGATCAGTAAAGGCTGGCTTGGCTTCAGGTATAATTCGTCTGTAAACACACTTTGTTGTAACTATTCTAGTTAGCGTTAGTTTAGCTTGCTAAGCTAACGTTAGCTGATGTCGGTATGCTGGGCTGGTGTAATGCGTAGGCTACTATTAATCACTGCTGTGTGTAATGTCAATTTGCAGAAAATGAAGAGAAAGTCAACAGACATCTCTTCTTATTTTAAGATGGCCATACATGCTAGAAAGTACATGTGGAACTCTGTTTTGTAAAAGTGAAACTAAAACCTAAATACTGTTTTATTAATGTGATTGTGACCTTTTTAATCATTTAAGTCTTCTACACACTTTAGGTCTGCAGATCCTTCAAAATGAAACGAGAATCTATGCAGTTTTTCCTCTTCTATGTTCTCAGGTTATGAGCCGACCATTAGTCAAGTTTGTTTTCATAATGTTCTGTATGCTAATTTAAAAAAAGGGTAACCAGTTTGTTTATAAAGTATAAATATACATTTTCAAAACAAATGGAATACAAGCTATATGTATTACTCTCACCACAGTGGCCTAATCTAAAAAAATAGAATGACTCGTCACCTATTTTCTGTCTAATACTAAAAGGTGGTGTTTTGTATCATTTATAATGTTTTGAATTTGCTATAAAGGTCAATAATAGATGATATTTTTGAGTTCAATCACAGTATTATGTATTTACCATGTTATTCCCCTTGTGTTTTTGAGTGCTGTTGAAATAAAATAGTCATGTTTTAAAACTAGATTTAATAAAGTCATGTCAATCATCTTTGATCCCAGTGTGACACAAACAGCTTTGTTCTAAAACAAGTTATAACCTAGAGACATAATATAACTGAAGAACATGTTGTGTTGCTGTTGTGTATTGTATGTGTTGAGAATGCTGAACATGTTGTGCCTTACAATAAAGGAACTTATTTAAATTAAGCTGTATTTGTCTTTTTAAAAAGGAAAGAACAACTAGCATATATAAAAAACAAAACAATAAATGACCAACACATGTATACATAACACAAAACAAGGTTCTTTTAAATGTTGTTTGAAGTAAAATGTTAACTATCCGTATTCACTTCAGATGAATAGTATCAGAAAATGTAAAATAAGAAACCAAAGTATATCAGTAGGTGATTCTCTTTGCCATTGTTTTCATCTAGTCTATACTTTTACAACAATTAAATTCTTGGTTTTGGTGGGCCACCCCAAGATTTTCAGTGGCCCCATTTGGCCACCCCTATGAAACATTTTTGGAGGCGCCACTGCATGGCGAATACAGTCGCTGGTTTATTTATGTCTGTATAGGCCGTTGTTGTGAGTGTGGACGGTCGGAGCATATATAACGTTAGCTTAGCCAAGCTCCATTTAGAAAACACGCATTTTAAAAGGGTTTTTCGCCTGCCGTCTGTCTGCAGACTTGTCAAAGCATTAATTCATGGTTTTTACTAACCGGTATCAGTATGTTGTTACTTCGGCATCATTTTGAAACGTGTATTACAATTAAATCACGGTCAAATATGTTCATCTTGTTGTAGTTGTAGCCCCCTTGTCAGCTATTCTCTCTCTAGTTTAGCATACTCAGCCCGACTCAGCCTGGTTGTTCCTGGCCCTAGAACCACGATTGTATGGGGCCAGAAAAACTGTGAATTAGGACCCGCTAGCCGGTACTAGGCCAAGTGGAAACGCAACCAAAAACGGGCCCCGCACGGCTCGGCACGCTTAAAGCGAGCTACCCGCTGCAGTGGAAACGCGCCATAGGGTCTCCTCATCCTGGCTGGGGTCTACAAATCCAACGATGAATCGACAGCCAGCCTGTGGGATGCAGACACAGGCAGGAATATATTTTGAGCCACAATATCTCTGGGGACTTTCCACATTTTCTCAATGATAATCGTGACACAAGAGCTGGCAGACGTGAGAGAGACAAGCTGGCAGCTATAAGGACAGTGTGGGACAAGTGGGTAGAGTGGCTTCCACTTCTCTACAACCCATGACCTAATGTCACAGTGGATGAAACGCTGGTGACATTCAGAGGTCGTTGCCCGTTCAAGCAATACATGCCTTCGAAACCGGCAAAATATGGCTTGAAAATATGGGCAGCATGTGATGCAATCTCCAGCTATGCACTAAACCTGCAGGTTTACACTGGAAAGCCAGTGGGAGGAGCCCCAGAGAGGAATCAGGGCATGAGGGTTGTGCTCGACATGGAACAGGGTCTCAGGGGTCACAACATAACTTGTGACAATTTCTTCACATCCTACAACCTGGGCCAGGAGCTCCTGAAGAGAAAGCTAACAATGGTTGGAACTGTACGAAATAACAGAACGTAACTCCCTGCCGAAATTCTGGTGATCAAGAACAGGGTCCCTCAATCCTCCAAGTTTGTGTTCACAGACACCACAACCGTAGTGTATTGCCCCAAAAAGGGAAAAAATGTGTTGCTCATGAGCACTCTCCATAAGAATGATGAAATTATCTTTTAAATTGACAAACATCATATGTGTAATTCGTGGCACAATTCAAACGAGATCGAAAGATAATCTTTCTCTCTCCATTGACTTCAATACACACTTTTTCCGAAATAAGGTTCATGGAGGTCCCCCGGAAAGGGAGGGACTTCGCCTCTCTATATTTATCTGTAGATACCCCCAACGTTTTTTTCTTATTCAAAAGAGGACCTTAACTCAAGTATTCTTTAATATTTAAATAAAGCCTTATTAGTTTGTCTGTTTTGCGATTAATTTGCGATTAATCGTGATTATTAATAGGAGGAATCCTATTAATAATCACGATTAATCCCAAATTAATCGCACATTTTGTATCTGTTCTAAATGTTCCTTAACACTAGAACCGCCAGAGGTCGCTGTATACCTATATCCGCCAACGGGTAATGTTTACCCGCAATTGATTTCCAAGGTACAATGTATCATACAGAACAGTGAGTTTTGATCGCACAGGGATGACATGTATACCAATATAATCTGTGGACTCTCAGCTTTTCATATTATATAGTTTGTACAGATAGCATGAAGTATAAAATATCGCTACAGTGCTGATTTAAATGCTTGGTGTTAGACTTGTGTTTTGTTTAGGTATATCTCTCTCTCTCTCTCTCTCTCTCTCTCTCTCTCTCTCTCTCTCTCTCTCTCTCTCTCTCTCTCTCTCTCTCTCTCTCTCTCTCTCTCTATAACTATCTATCTGTCTATCTCTCTATCTATATATATATATATCCATCTATATATCTCTCTATCTATAGGAACACCTGTAGACAAAAGGCGTTGCTATAGCAACACGTCATGTTTATGTTTATGCGCGAAATCAATAGCGCGAGGATCGCTGCATATGGAAGAAATATTACCCACTCTCGCTAATAAACGCTTGATGTTAGGCTTGTGTTTCGTAAAGGTAAAAATGCTAGTGCATCTGCCACACACAGCATCCCCACACTTGACACATTTGCAGAACGTTTTATTCTGCATGCAGTGCGCCTTCACCATGCAGGTCATTCCCCTGCGCTCTTCTGCACCAGCACCGCTGAAGGGCAGGTCCGCAAGTGGTGGCGCTTTTGATGCCATCCACTCAGCGCGCAGCTCGTGTGCCAGCTGGAGCATGAAGTCTATCTCTCTATCAATACATCTATCTATGTCTCTCTCAATCTATCTATCTCTCAATCGCTCTCTCTATCTACAGCAGTAGACAAAAGGCGTTGCTATAGCAACACGTCATGTTTATGTTTACGCGCGAAATCAATAGCGCCAGGATCGCTGCATTTCTATGAGGTAAATATTACCCGCTGGCGGAAATAGGTATAAATAGCAATTTTTTTGGCGATTTTTTTCAATCTGACTTCATATTGACAATGTTTAACAACACAGGGTGCTACATAACACACTTTCAGGAAAAGTCACGGACTGGGAGACGTTAATATTTTATTGAAAAAAAGTTACATACAATAAAAAAACAGCTGCGGGTAAAATTTACCCGTTGGCGGTTCTAGTGTTAAAGGGATATTTTTAAAGTTTTTAATACTCTTATCAACATATGAGTGGACAAATATGCTTTATGCAAATGTTTGTTTATTATCATTTGATCAATGACAAATATTTTCATGAATATTAAACATAACCTCTGAACATTAAAAATATCCGTCTCAATTCAACCTGGAACCTCTCTTATACAATACAATAATACAATACAAAGTGTGTGTGTGTGTGTTGTGTGTGTGTTGTGTGTGTGTGTGTGTGTGTGTGTGTGTGTGTGTGTGTGTGTGTGTGTGTGTTGTGTGGTGTGTGTGTGTGTGTGTGTGTGTGTGTGTGTGTGTTGTGTGTGTGGTGTGTGTGTGTGTGTGTGTGTGTGGTGTGTGTGTGTGTGTGTGTGTGTGTGTGTGTGTGTGTGTGTGTGGAGAGAGACACTGATGGATCGTTGGAGCTCAAGGCATACGCTTGAACGGGAGCTGCCTGGACGCTGCAATCATGTTGCGCGCACTATCCGTGCTGACTTTTCGTACAATGTCCCACTGTCTGGCTACCTGCATAAAGTCAAGTGATCGGCGCAGTTGTCGGCGAAATGTCGCTCCTCTGTTTTCATTGAAACAGCTCCTTCTATCCGTTAGCGCAGCTAGCTAGCACCAGATGCTAACAACAACAATACACATAAGGTGTGCCCGTTCTCTCTTGCTCGCTTGCACCACACATACACACACCCTCCCGGTCCTCCCGATGGCCAGTCAGGGCCTGCCGGTGAGCGTGGAAGTGTGGTCTGCCGCAAGCGGGCGGCAGGAGCGGGGCTGTCAGCATCAGCTTGTAGATGGTATTTTAAACTCAATGCGCTCTGAAACTACGGGCAGCCGAGGACAAAAAATACACATTCGTTAATCGCGTTAAAATAATTAGTGGCGTTAATTTTTGTTTGCGTTAACGCGTTATTATTCTCTCAACTCAGTATTTACATTCTTTATTTCAAAGAAAATCAGTAATATCTTTAAAAACTACAAGTCCTGTTCTATAAGCTGTGCACCGTTATGGTGTAAATATAACCTACTATAATAATAATCTACCAATTGGATCAAATATAAAATTCAGCCAAATTACTATTGATACTGCAAGGAGACGTATTGTGTGAAGAGAAATTGAAGATGTTTAATTGCTGATATATTTATGATCCACGTCACATATTCAGTTTCGGCGGCATTTCTTCCAGTTTGTCCAAAGGTCTTCTAATCAGGGCTGTATAAATAGAGAACTACGGCAGATGTTTTTGGAGCACCACCCAATCGAGTGGTTGGAAGGTTCACCTCTGCTCCGCGCCGTCCGTTGATGAGTAGTCTGTTACAAGGAAAGGACTCGAACACCGAGTTATGAGATAAGCAATAAGCTGAGTTTTAATGGTAAAAGCAACAATACACAATACAGAGTACCCTGCAACAGTACAAAATACCGAGTACTCCAGGCTAAATTCTACTACAGTGTGAGATACGTCTCAGGACAGTCAGTCAGAAGACAGCCCAGAGTGTAAGAATGTTACAGTATTTATACCCATAAGCGGGAGGAGTTGTGTCGGTTGCTCCTCCCTAGCTATTTGTTATTGGCGATTTCACTTCGGGGCGAGCCCTGGACAGTGAGTTGGTAGTTCTCCATTGGCCGGTTTCACTTCTGGGCGATCCCTAGGCAATGAGTCAGCAGCCGTTGACTCCGTCTGGTTCGCCTCATCTTCTTACATTAGCTAACACACAATATCACATGTTCTGCCTCTCTGAAAGCTATACTTGTATATGTTTAAACGTCATCGTCTCATAACATCCTTAGGATTAGTTAACTAACAAAGGTTAACTGTTCTTATACCCTAAGGCCTTCTCTGAACTTCCTCCCAACTCAAAGTCAGCTCACTTAAAATGAATACATCTATTGATAATTCAGAACGACCATTGTCCCATGACATCCCCAGGAGTCCTGCAGGAAATGAACCACTCAACCAACGTCTGCACATGAACGCACACACATTTCTTTCATTAACTAACACTTAACATTCTTATCGTTTCTTAGCTAATGCATGCTGGATATGAACCATTAACTAACAAGACTTTAACTGTATTATATCTGAGGAAGCCCTCTCTTGGAGTTCCTCTGACCTTTACCAATTCACTTAACATGGGTACATCTGCTGTCAATTGCAAAGACCATTGATAATTAGCAAAGAGACTCATGGGCCTCTTCTAATATCTGGAAACTGTAATTCAATTATAGTTATATTGAGAAGGTCCAAGACTTGACATAACATTCTCTCCTTTTCTTAATTTAAGTTTCCAGATCATACAAAAAACTCTTGCAGATAACCTACTGAGTTCCGCCCTTAAAAGCCCAAAATGACTTTCTGAAAAATACTTATCAACGGGTAATCATTTCACTCAAAGCAGAAATCACAGGTTGTACTGTACATTACCTACTCACAAATAGCCCAAAAAACACCTTTTGATTATAACACAAAAGTGGAAGAAAAGACCATTTGCGCTAATCTACTTCTACTTAAAATGGGACATCATTTTAGGAATATATATATAAAAAAAACCTCTCTATAATTAAGAGGAAAAAATTGACTCGTCCATTCAAGTTTAACACACATCCTACTGTATATATCGGGTGACATTAAAATGAATATACCAGAAATACACTTTATTAAACTTTCTGCTATAACTCGTTACTTTAATGTGTAATATTTAATGCAGCCGAACCATGTATTACAATGCCGTAATGTGATGACTTTGAAAGAAAAAGCAAGCACACGCAAAGTATTATTTTCTTTTCTTTTAAAAATGTTTTCGGATTTCACATCGCATAAACACCATATCCCAACGTGCATTGCGGCTAAAACATCCAATCACCGAGCTTCAACGATAGCTGAGTGTGGGAATCTGACGTCATTGTCACCTGACTGTGTCACCTGATGCGGTCACATGACCGGTGACCGGGTAAACAGGAAGTCATAAAAAGTTTGCCATCGGTTCAAGAAGGTCTCTCTTGTCTGCACGGTCACTGGTCTTCTCCCTCTCACAAAGGTAGGAATAACAGTTTTAAGGTGGTTTTATGGTCTTTTAAATTAACTTATGCAAGTGGCTCATTTAGTTGGGTTTTATTAGGGCGAGTGCAAGACGAGATTTTACCGTTGACGGAGGGAAACTCTCCCGACAGGCACTCGTCTGTTACGAGCAATTTGCTTTTAAATGGCGTTTTAAACCGACGTTTTTAATTGTGTTTTTAAGCAACTTATTTATGTGTTTTAGTGGATGAGTACGGCAGATATCACTGTGAAATCATTTGACAGTGAGGGGAATACGGTTTTATTATGAAAACTTCGAGACCGGAAATACTGTTTTCACCCGGTGAGGGTTGACGCTAACTTTACGTAGGGGAAAGACATACATGTTTCTCCTGGCGAGACCTCAAATAATTTTCGTAATATCTATCAAACTATAGATCCTAAACATCCACTGGACGTGGATTCTAAGAGTACAATATACACGTTTCGCTAGAAATCTAATCAAAAAGCATTTTAATGGCCAAGCTATTCTACAATTTAGGATTTTCCAGAGAGGGTTATTTCTGAATAAACGACCCTCTGGAGCGTTTGCAATTGCCGCAAATTGTTGTTTCTTACACGACCACTAGAGGTGCTAAACTTTTTAAAACGTGACTATAGGTCTTAATAAGCTGCTGAACAATCAACCTATTTGGTCGTATGATTTGGAGGACTTGTTGACACAATCAGGGGCACAACTAGAAGACAGAAAGTAAAACAAGACGAGACACAAAGAGGGAAAATATTTCAAAAATAAAACAAAAAACTATTAACACAAAGCTAAAATCATGACAGAGCAAGTGAAAAAAAAAAAAGTGTTTACACCTTAATAGTGCAAAGTAGTATTGAGTTATCTTAAGATGAAGAGACAAATGACAGTTAGATCTACCGGGATCCATCTTCTTCATCTTCTTTTTTTATACAGACACATGACTTATTTTAGCATTTGGACTGTCTATGTTTTTTAATTTATTATCTGTTTAACTTAAAATTAAAAACGACATCTATTGCACATCTGTCCGTCCTGGGGGAGGGATCCCCCCTTGCTGCTCTATCCAAGGTCTCTTCCATTTCTCCCCCATTCACTGTGGGGTTTCTTTGGAAGTTTGTAAAATTGTGATATCGGAATGGATAAAAATAACCTTTAATTTATTGATTTACTTGAAGAGAAATGAATGTTAGAAAAAACAAACTGTTTCCACCCATCATGTGCATAGGGGCTACATTTAATATAAAATATTTCGAAAGTGTATTCTGTATAAATGTGAAAATATAATATGTGGGGAAATTAAGTATTGATGAATGTATTTTGACAAACAAAAAAAACTAAAAAAATGTACTTTGCTATCAAGATGATGATGGTCCCCACAACATGAGTCCTACTGACTTTGAGTTTACAGCTAGCGCTGCCAGCAGGTAAATTATCTCAAGATTTACCCTAAAAAAAGGGCAACATATCAATAATGACTGCAGAAATAAATTGTATCCTTTTGCCCTTAGTGATCCTTTTACTTTCCAATTTTCCAATCTTTAATGACATTTCTTGACAACTATGAAATGGATTTGCAATGAAATATGGTGAAGATATTGATGAGATCTTAATCAGTGAAAGTCATTTTCAAGTGCGGCTGCAAGAACTCAAGAGCAGTTAAATATCTTTCATAATAGATTTCTAGATTTCAATTTTCAACAACTTGTGTAGCTGCAAATAGGCGATAACTGCAGTGGTGCATGAAGGGGTTAATGCTAGGTTTAAACTTTCTGAAGCCCAGGTTAGGTAACAGCGTCCGACATACATTTCCAAAAAGCATGCACAGAGATGCAATTTGGTTCCACTGGAAAAATTATAATTTATAAAACAATAAACTCCGGTTGACTTTCCAGAAAAGCAAATACATCCAAAATCCAAATATCATCTGATCAGGCAATCGTCAGAAATAAAATGACAAAATAATCCGTTACATTTTGCGCAAAAATACTTAAATCGAGGTGTAAAATAATGTCATATACTGAAGAATACTGTGTCTAATAATGTTGTCGGAAAACTTTAGGAATCAATATAGAATTTTTTTATTTTAAACTAAATTCAGATTGAACATAGTAAAAAATTATTGTGTCCGTCCAAAAAAACAAACATTACTTATAGTGAAAACCGCCCTTGAATGATGGGATAGTAGACTAAAAGCTTTAAAAATCCAAACTATAACATATAATAAGTACCCTGTATCAAGATTGATGCAAAACAAGTGACATTTGACCTTTTTAGAGAGATTTAGAAAAAGAAAACACTTCTGGGGTCATTTGGGTGGATTTGCCATATCTCTGGTCCCCCTCGGTCGATTTTGATGATAGACACCTCTTTTGAACCGTTAGAGTCAATAGAATCGAGGGGAAATTCCTAAAATCCATCTAAACATTACCTATTGGTGAATGAGTGATGCATGCTCAAAACCGGATGCTGGGATGTAGCTCTCATACACTTTATATGAAATATCAGTCTTTGAGTGTTTTTGACAAAAATGGAATGATGGATTATCATTAATCAGACACATTGGATTAACCTTCAGCATCGCTTTTATCATTTTAATGCCATTGAACAAAACTTTTGATCAGAAAAACAGCAAAGGTAAGACAAATTTGCCGTTTTGGCTCCGTAAAGCTACGTTGTGTGTTGTTTGCCTTTGCTGCCCTGAGTTCTGGTCGCACAGTGAGGATATACCTCTAGAATCTCAGCTTTAATCTGATATCTTGTTTGTGCAGATCCGATAAGTAATAGAATATTTCTACCGTGAGTTCTGTGCGTTAGCATTTTCTCGCTCAGTGCTAATTCAGAGGCTTGGTATTACCCTTGTGTTTCGTTTCGGTAAAAATGGTTCATATCGTAGCTGAGTTTCTTCCCGTTAAGTGGGTATGACACATTAATAGGTTGTTACATTTTAAGAAGCCCTGAGACACAGTTTCGAGAAAAAAAATGGGGCTTAAAGGTGACCTATCATGCTATATTTAAATGATATAGTGTATGACCATACCTATATAAGGTATATTTATACATTTTATTTTTCAAAATACCAAACAGATCATTTTTTAGCCATGCCTCGTTTCGCTCATTTTCGCTTTATTCCAAACCTGCCTATGAAAATTCTGAGCAGCAGCTGACCACGCCCCCTGCAGAAGAGCCGGCGAGAGTCACGTTACCATGCTTGCTGTGTTTACGAGTGTGGAATACACATGTCATCTCAGAGCAATGCATGTGTTCAAGCATATTATCAATTTGATCCAGAAACTGAAGCAGCGGAGGTTTTGGTGGAGGTGCAAACATCTCGGTTGCAGCAGGACGTTTCTGAATGGTTAGTTGACAAGCTGTTGTCCCTATTTATTTTTACACACGCAAACACAGCGATACATATATATATTTATAAAGGGAGACATTCATATTTTCAGCATATATACAATGGCCTCATTGCGTTTAATAGTTTACAGTCCTTTTCTTCCAACATCGTGCAACAACCGTTGGAAAGTTCAATAACTTAGGGTGATAAAAAGTATAACTCCAACACCTCAGTTGTCAGCAATGTGTGTTTCATGTGTTTTAAAAGCTCAGTTATTGACTTCTTTCTAAAGGGGTACATGTGCAACTTGCGCCACGATGCCTTCTGAACCGGAGCATGTGTGCTGCATGGAGATACCACACGTAACACTAGCTTCACTAAGTTGTCTGTTTAGAGAATACATTTTTCACATGTCATTCAATATATGTTTATCACACTAGGTGTAAAGACGGATGCAGGAACTTGAGGACTCTAACCTGTGTGGTGGACCATCCTGGATTGTGTGCCTAAATGTGTTTTCCCTGCAGAATGCATTGAATATTTACAGAGCTGAACACAGTTGGACTACAGTTGAGGCAAATAGAGCACTGAGTGGTTTGTTTTGACTGAAATTGTAAAACGAATGCTAATATTGTTCATGGAAATAAATACTGGTGTATATGGCTTTATGCAATCTTTCATTCTGTCATTGTACTATTATATACTACACAGCAATGGCATAACGCACCCATGTGTATGACAAAAAAAGTCCACACACAACCTTATGCTTTTGAAATCAGAATATTCTTTACCCATCCAAACATGAATAATCACGACACATTTGATATCAACTCGGAACTTTATTGTCAAAATCAACGGTTATTTGAACCCATAAAAAACAGGAGCTTTGTGAGCTGGTGCTGGGGCTTCCATGGACACAGGATCAGAGTGGTGATTCCGGCCTGCGTTGTCCTCTGATCCGTGAAATGTCTATGTTAGGTTCAGACAGCAGCCAAATTGAACCGTGTGGCATACCCGGCGATGACCTCCTCCCTGTCAGGTTGCTCATAATGGTGCAGGGTCCACAAAGACTTGGTCGAAGATGAGGTCCATCAAGTTGGCCACGTAGCCTGTGCAATGTTAAAAAAAGCACAACAAAAAAAGTGGTTGAGATTAGTAAATGCATGTCGTCAACAACAACATACCAGGGCTTTAGCTCCGTTTTACTCGTGGTGTGTGTCCCCTCGCATACATACATACAGTGTTGTATCCTAACACACCCCCATTTATATTCATGTGCGCAAACAAGTAAACATGCAAAAGCTTTTACATATAACGCTGCAAAAAACGGCATGTCTCATTAGCGTAGCGTAGCTTAGCGTAGCGTAGCTTAGCTTACAGATCGATGATATATGATCGTTCTTACAGACTACAATCACAAAAGCTTTTACATAACGCTGGAAAAAACGGCACTTACCTCCAGAAGATTACGTTTGTTATTATAACTTACTCAATATGATTTTTTAGAGGATACAAAATACTAATACATAGGAGAATAAATACTTGTGTTATCGGCTAGGCTAGGCGTGGCTTTACAGCCTTCACACAGATCGCCATTACGGCAGTCTGAACATGTTCGCAAATGCCTGATAATTAAAATAAAAGACAAAGCAAATACTGCGGAGCGTACAAAATAAAATGTTACAAGAACATATAAACACCTAACCGATTACTAGTTGGGGTTGAGGCGACATTGATACGGCTAAGCTACATGCTACCAGCTAGATATAGCTTTATCAGGAAAAACACCGCTAAATAAAAACTTACAGCTTCAGAATTGGATGTGTCCTCACTGGCCTGGTCCCGGATGGTTGGTATTGATCCCGGGTGTAGCATTAGTTTGGAGGCATATCCGTGTTGGACTTGAGAGAAGTTCATAAACATGTCCGTGGTTTAACTGGCTTAGACATCCTGGCAATAGCAGGAAAAAACACAGATGTGACTGGGGTAGCCTGCCGATAGCCTATATGCGAATGAGAGGTTTGGCAATGCACGTGGCCGTGGCTCATTCCCCTGATAGGTGGAGAGTTGACCAATAAGCGGAGCACGTCTTTGTGACGTAGAAATGTGTCGGAATGTGGATCCATTTTTTTCAGATCCGTTGCAGCCCCTTTTTTAGAGATTTGGCGAAGGAGGAAAATAGAGAGGGTTGTGTTTTCTGACACTTGGTGAGTTCCCCGGAACACCGGGGACACATAATCATGTATAAAAGACGTACAAAGGTGCATTTTGCATGATAGGTGCCCTTTAACAGGTTGACAGTTCTATAAATAACATTTTATAAATGAGGCTGAAACTGAAGTATATCCTTCACATATTTCCATCATAAGTCAAAAAGCTGTTAATGGCTCCAACAGTGCAGGATTCTCTTTAAATTATTGAAATATATTCTGACTGTTAAAGTGTATTGTCGAGGCCGCAGCAGTGCATAGTGCCTCAGTGAGAGCAGGGCTGAGTCTCTGTGACCATCCATCCTCCAAAACTGCTGTTAGTCAGTGGGAGACGATTAGCAGACACACCGGTCAGCGAGGAGGCTGCCTGCTGGGCTATGAGTCACGTCAATCTGGACAGCAGCGAGACTCCTTCACTCTGAGGCGAAACAGAATGAGGATCCAGACTGCAGGATGACAAAATATCCCGTCACAGCCGGTATGCCAGGCATGTCTGGATGAATCACACAGACACACACTCATGCTTGGCTATACTGATTGCGCTGACGTTTGACCAAGCTTTCTTCTCATGTTCAGTTTGACCGTTTCCATGCCAAAGAAATTCTACAAAATAACAACATTGTTGTTCCATATTCCTGAAAGAAAACCCTCTGAAACAGCATCGACATCCTTTAGCACTGAACAAATCATTACCCCTTCAAGAACACTTAGAATGAATAACACACACGATGTCCTGCTGCTCCAAATACTCACAAGAGCACCATATGTGGATCCGCGCCAGAAAATAGTTCCCAACTAATTCCCTCCTTTTTGAGTTAATTTTAATATAGAAAAATAACACAGTGACCAGCTGTTTATGGACATTTCCTTTAAAAATTGCTTTTACAAACATGTATTTGATAGTAAAAAAGGTTGTTTGTACAGAAAAAATACATTGCAATTACTAATCAACACATCATCATTGGTTTTTCACCAAATATATCTTGCATTATATTTGATCAACAGTGTAGCTGTAGCTGTTAGTCCTTGTTTACATGTTTCCAAACTTAATTAGAGAAAGAAACATATCTTTATTGTTGCTCTGGTTACAGTCAAATTAATCGGTTGACTTTAAATGTGTTTTAGGTGTCCTGATATATAACTGCCAGCTCACCATAAATAACTTAGAGCTAGTTTTAAATGCTTTATCATGCAACTGCACCCAGTCTCATAAAGTAAACTTAACTTTGACAGAAAAACAGTAAGTGAGCCAGACAGCCCCGTCAACTGCTCCCAGCATGTAGCAGGTGAAGGGCACGTTTCTCCTGTCCCAGGTTCTCAGCACATTAATGAGTTATTGTGAAGCTGGTTGGCTCGGCTGCTGATGCTTTCCCTTCTGTCCTCCTGTGAGGGCAGCGCCATGATGAGTTATTTTTCTGCAGCTTGGCACAGCATGACATGCTCACCTCCCCAGATGGTCCTCACGGTGATTCATTCAGTCGACTTGTCTGTTGCTGGGCAGCATCTGCGGGCCAATGAAACATCACACACACTTCGGAGCTTAATTTCACGTGGAGAAAACCCAGCTGCCACCAACACAAATGATTTCCCCCCCTCCCGAGGACTCTTATGAATTCATTTCTAACGTCTGCCAGTCAGAGCTGTGGCGCCGGTGGAGTGGGGGCATGGGACTAATGATCACATGAACATTTAACTCCAATTGATGTCGTTATGACTTTTTATTACACAGCTTAGTTGAATAATCGATTCTGATTTGTCAATTTGGATAATCCAGAGGTCTGCTAAAAATTGTTTTAAATTGTTCATTCAGATTGCTGCTAAGGAGAACAGACTGTTGCTAAGGGAGATCCAGGGACTATGTTTAGCCATATCAATACTAGTGAAGAAATCCAGTGAATTTAACATGAGCTTTGGAAAACAAATATTAATTTTCATCCATGAGAAAAAACTGTGGAATAGTTTTAGAATATTAATTTTTATATTTGTGTAGAGCACAACACTTTATGATGGCTAAACTGTCCCCAATTAAGAAAAGAACAAGAGAAGGCAGGAAGTACACACTAACAGGAACAGCAGAAGAAGACAGAAAGGAAGTAAACACTAACAGGAACACTGTGGACGTTTCTCAATATCGAGTAAACCTGCTGCAGAGCCACTATTTCAAGTATACTACGTCATCGAGTGGCGCCGAAGGACTGTTTAAGGCCCATTCCCAAACCGCCCCCTACACCCTACCCCTCCGTTTACGCATTCATGCGGAGGGTCCGCCATATTGAGGGCTGTTCCAAAGCAACGAGTGTGGAGGGGGAGTGGGCTATCAAGCCCTCAGGCAGCGAGTCTGCAGCAGTGCTGACTTGAGACCGGTCTCTACCTGACCGGAGTCACGCTGTGTGTGTCCGTCAGGAAACACGCTGTTTACAAGTAGTTCCAGCAAACATCCGCTGATAAACTGCGATGTTAACAACCTCATGATGACCTCATATGTTTTAACTTAGGATCATACCTGTGTTTAGTCTAGAAAAAGGTAAATGTGTGCATTTTATTATAAAGTTGTGTATATTTACAGACCGTTGCAAAAACTAAGAAGCTTATAAACATCAGGTTTAAAACTAAAAGAGCTTTGAAACACAATGAAAGATGTTTGGAGTTTTATTTGAGTTATTCATTTAAACTTTTTGTCTAAGAGATGCTGATTTAAAACCGTTGTTACATACAGTTACGGCATTTCCTGTTTCTGCCGGAGAGAGGGGAGAGAGGGGAGAGAGGGGGAGAGAGGGGAGGCCGTCCCAAGCTTGCTGCTGTATTTACTCCCTCCATCTGACAGGAGGGAGCCTCGTTGAGCTGCGAGTGTGGCTACAGACGGAGTTCACTCCGTCACGGAGGGGTAGGGTTGAGGGAGTGGTTTGGGATTGGGCCCAAATGCATGTTAAATGCCCAGCATTCGGCGCCACTCGATGACGTAGTATACTTGAAATAGTGGCTCTGCAGCAGGTGTACTCGACATTGAGAAACGGCCAGTGTGCGCTCTGCAGTGTTTAAAGACCGGTTAATGGAAAATAAAATGTGAACAGACTTGGACAGTTACAGAAAACCTCCATCAGTGCTTCCGTAACTTTAACTTACGGTGCTGTTTCTGTAGTTCCTGCCGTTGGTACGCAGTGGAACGGACTACTATTTCTTAGCAGAAGCAAAACAACACATTTGAAATAAATAACCTCATTTTTAATCAATATAATGAGTCCTGGAGAATCACAGAACGGCCGTTCTGTGATTCCGTTGTGATGCCGTTGACGGCCGGCTCCGTACGCTGACGGCCGGCACCGCCCTTAACAGGTTAATAACGGCATTATGTAAGTTGCGCTGACAGGCGACAGAGGTACACAGTTGCCCCGCAGTGAGGCTCCCCCCACCCTCCCGTAGACAGTTCACGTGCTCAGTCACTTCATAACACCAAAGATGGATCCCGGTAAACGCTCTTAAGTGATGCTCCACTACACTAAAAAAGAAAAAGACAAGGTGTGTAATGCCTGTTAATAGCTTGCCACACTGCACAGGCATAGCTCAGTTAAAATAAAGCACAGCTATTGTGCAATACATTCGTATTGCATGTATATTTTTTATTTGTAAAAATGTCAGTTAAAGCTTAAAAGAATAAAGATATTTTTGTTATCTAAACGTTTGACCTCTTTCTTTTACAATTTTGGAATCGAAACGGGGAATCGATACGAACCGGAATCGATAAGCAGAATCAGAATCGATACATTTCAAACGATACCCATCCCTACTCGCTGCACATTATCTATTAAATATTTAATGTATTTTGATATTATTATATTAACATACCAATACACAGACATACATAAACTTGTGTGTCGAAGAAGTTGTTTGGATACGTAACAGTATTTAGCAGGACAGATGTGGTTAAATAAAGGCCACAATAATCACCCTGATCTAATGGTGGCTTCATAGGAGCAAACAAATGACTGCAGGTCATAAGCAAACACACTGAACCGCTGCACTGATGACATAATGACTCACTTTTCACTAAAACCTTGAGGGAACTGATTCTCTCAGAATGATTTTAGCAGATATCTCAGGCCTTCACAGGCTGCCACTCCTACATGCTTCTGTGATTAGCACATGTGCTGTTGCCATGGAGAAGCTATAAACTTTGGCTGGCCTGGATTATGTTCCACCTGGTCGTGTTAAATTGACTCCTAACACATAACATGCACATTATCGTTCCTGGAATAATTTCAGAAAAGAAGTTTGTGACTCAGTAAATTAGTCACCTCTGACTAGATGCACTGTCTACTACTCATGTTCCATCTTTGGAAATAAAAACGTGTCAAAATTATACAAAAATGTATGAAAATAAGGAACGCCGCCCCGGATGCTTTTGATTATACAACTTTTATTTTAAACAAAATAATAACCAGTTTTCCAAGTGATGGTGCCAGATTGATTTTATTGTTCATACCAAGAACATTTGTGTCTGATAAATTGAGTAAGAACATTTTTCCCCTGGTGTTCTGAAGGCATTGTAAACGGGCTGTCATGTTGGAATGACCATAAATCAATCTGTCGTTTAATAAGCTCTTAGATAACTCTTACATTCCCAGGTGCAGAACAGATAGATGGACAACGTAAACTCACTGGCAAATAAAACAGACACACTAACAGCATTCAGAGGTGCAGGAATCCACCCTAAAACCCAGGTATGAGTCAGAATTGTACCATGACCGGTTACCTCGTCTTCAAGTCAACTGTCATTTTTACATGTGTTTTAGACGCCTAAAATAAGGTCTGTGTTTAACAGAAGCGAAGAGATTTTCATGTTTTGTTCTACAACATAAGATACATCACTAAACACCCCACTGGTGAAAGTATCTATCAGTACTAAAAACGGCGGTTGGTAACAAGTGACTCATAAACTATTAAAAGCATCATGATGACACTAGTAAGCCTTACCTTAGCAGGGTTGATGTGCAGCCATGCGACCGTGATTACGTTTTTATTTTTATTTATATATTTCTTTTTTTATTGTACAGGCTACAGACACAAAACATGGACATAACAATAACAAAATAGGAGACATTCCTATCTCAGACACAAAACAACAGTCAGTAGGTCACTTCAACATTTCATAAACAAAAAAATAGGTTGACAGTCCAGTACCATCAAAAGCACACACCATAACATGCAAGCATACTTATATGTATTGTTCCTTTTTATCCCACTCTTCGCTAGAGCTGATTGTTTCTCATTTCATGCTGTGTTGAGCCACACTTTGATTCTTTGTGGCAATCATCCTTTCCAAAATAAATTGTGTTTTTAATCTACTTTTCACACACCTTAAATTCAGATTCTCCCTTGATTGAGTTTTAAAAATAAGTATTTTTTCCAGAAGAATAATTGTATTCATCAACTGTGTATTGTCCTCAACAAAACACCAAAGGGAATACATGCAAAATCAATATAAAGTGTCTTAAGCCAATTTTGAATCTCACTCCACAGTCTTGCAACGTATGGACAATAAAAGAATAAATGCATCTGGTCTTCCTCTTCCTCCTCACAGAATCTACAAAGTGGTGACGGTTCAATATTTAAAAAAATTTGTAGCGGTAATCTTGTAAAAAATCTTCAGTTGGAAGATTCTTGAATAGGAATCAATTGTTGTTTTGTATATGGTACTAAAAAATAGTTTCCAGGGTATCAGAATATTAAATTCTTCTTCCCAGAAAGAACAGACCGCATGAGGAAAAGCAGTGAGGCCATTGCTCTGTAAACAGTGATTATACATTATTTTATTTATTTTTATTTTTGATAGCCATTTCTGACTTCTTGTATAGACCTGTTGTCGGTTTCCATCTTTTGTAATGTACGTTTCCAGTTAGTTGGAATACCTGAAAGCAGCTGGTTAAAGTGAAGGATATCACATATATGACCAGCAAAAACAATTATATGAAATTAAATTACCTGTGCCATCTAGTAAATCATTCATAAAAATAATTCCTTTTCTCGGGAGACTTTCCCATAATAGTGGTTTTCCATCTATTAAAACTTCTGAGTTAAACCATATTAATTGATTTTGGATTTCTTCAAGCCTTCAATGCATCTCTAACAAATGGTGAGATTTCTACTAATATTTCTTTGAATAACCAGCAAAGTGGTGAGATTTGAATTGGAAAAAGGTAAACAGTTGACAGTCAAAATATAAATGCCCTGAAAATAAGTTCTGACTTTTTCTCCAAAGACTATTATGGCAAATCTTATTATTAATTAAGGGAGGCGTGTGGTGCAGTGGGTTGTGCATTGGTGTTTGGATCAGGGGGTCACAGGTTCAAACCCCACTGCAGACAGCATGTCGTTGTGTCCCTGGGCAAGACACTTCACCCCAAATTGCTCCTGTGGGGATTGTCCACAGTATTGAGTATGTAAATTGCTTTGGATAAAAAGCGTCTAACATGTAATGTAATCCAAGAAGCTTTTAAGGATTAATTAATTGCTACCAATGTTTTTAAGTTTAGTCCACCATTTTCAAGTGTATTATGTATTGCCTTTTAATCTTGTCAGGCTTCTTATTCCAAATAAACTTAAACATTTGTTGTTCAAAGCTTTTAAAAAAGGACGCCTCTGGGGAGGGAAGTGCAATTAAGAGATAAACAAACTGGGGAATAACAAGAGGATTAATTAATGTAATCTTTCCCTGTTATGAGAGAGTTTTCCCTTTCCAAGGTTGTATTATTTTCTCAGTTTTCTGCATTCTTCGCTCAAAATGTACCTTAACTACACTGAACAAAAATATAAACGCAACACTTTTGTTTTTGCTCCCATTTTTCATGAGATGAACTCAAAGATCTAAAACATTTTCTAGAAACACAAAATAACCATTTCTCTCAAATATTGTTCAAAGATCTGAAAAAATCTGTGATAGTGAGCACTTCTCTTTTGCCGAGATAATCCATCCCACCTCACAGGTGTGGCATATCAAGATGCTGATTAGACAGCATGATTATTGCACAGGTGTGCCTTAGGCTGGCCACAATAAAAGGTCACTGGAGGTATTTTTGAATAAAATCCCATTTTACTGTATGGCTTTTTCAAAGTCAGCAATAAATAAAAGCCCTGGTTTTCTATCCTATCAAGAAGATGGTGAATATTATCTCCAATAAAACGCCCTTTTATAAAAACCTGTTTCATCATGTTTTGTTAAATTCCCAATTACTATTTTGATTCTCTGTGCAATACATTTGGACAGAATGCGGGTATCGCAACAAAGTAGTGTCAGTGGTCTCCAATGCTTCATATAAACAGGATTATTGTAATGCCCCTCTGGGTCTTGCTTCAGTAACAATGTGATTAAGCCCTCTTTCTGTGTATCTGATCATATTCCTTGCCAATAGAGGTTCTCATTTCTATGTAGAAGGTTTTATAAACTTCAACAGGCATATCTTCAATCCCTGGGGATTTACCAGGAGGGAAGGAATTAATATCATCCATTAACTCTTCTTCTAAAATGTTTCCTTCACAACTTAGTTGCTGATCTACTGACAGTATCTCAACATAATTATTTTGAAAAAATAACTCAGTATTGGATCCTACAGGAGACTCTGGAACCAGAGCATATAAGTGGTAAGAACTCAGGCACTTAGGAGGTAGGACCCAATTGCACGACCCGGGAGAAAGAGGTAAAGTATTGGTAAGATACTTTATTTTCCAAAGCAAGATGAGCAAAAAATGGTCACTTTCGAATCTCTAGCTGAGATGACAAAAAAAAAATAACAAAATGAAAATCGCTCATGTGGTGAGGAAAAAAACTTTACAATAGCACGATGAGAGCATAGACCTGACTGTGGCAAGAGACAAGACCTTCCATGCCAAAAGACAAAAGCATAGACCTGACCATAAACAAAAATGAACTGACACTGGGAGACAGGGGAATTTAAACACAGGGTAACAAGACACGGGTGGGAACAATCAGGGTGACACTGATGAGCACAGGAGACACAGAAGGGGTGACAGGTGAAAACAATCAGGAAATTAGACACACCAGGGAAACTAACGACAGACAGGAAAACACAGGGGAAAAGACCAGACAATACACAGGGAGGAAAACATAACAAGGAGAAAAGCAAAACACCCACTCCGGACACACACAACTAAAAACATGACACAACACAGGAATCGTGACAGGAAGGAACCCCCCCCCCCCCCCCTCTCAAGGGACGGATTCCAGATGTACAAAAAAAAAATCAAAAAAGGGTGGGTGGAGGGGGTACGGGACGACAACCCAGAGGCAAAGCACAGTCCATGATGGGTGTCTCGGGCGGACAACCAGGGGCAAGGCAGAGTCCATGATGGAGCTCTCGGGCGGACGGCCCGGGGGCAAGGCAGAGTTCATAATGGAGTCCTCGGGCGGGCGGCCCGGGGGCAAGGCAGAGCCCATGATGGAGTTATCGGGCGGTCGGCACGGGGGCAAGACAGAGTTCATGGTTGAGTCCTCCGGGGACAAGGTAGAGTTCATGGTGAAGTCCTCGGCTGGGGAACTCAGGAGACCGGGCCCTAGGGCGAAAGCCGCTGGGAACTCAGGAGGCCGGGCACAAGGAGGCAAGGCGGGTCAGGCGTAGACGAGACCCTGGACGGAACCTGGGCTGGTGTCAGTGGAACCCACGACGGAGCAAGGGCTGGTGTTAGTGGGACCAGAAACAGGACACGGTGTTGGCAGGAAACTCGGCGGAGCAGGTCTCGGCGGGACCCCCAACGAAACAGGACACGGTGTTGGCAGGAAACTCGGCGGAGCAGGTCTCGGCGGGACCCCAAACGGAACAGGACACGGAGCTGGCAGGACCCCCGATGAAACAGGTGTCGGCTGGACCTCCAACGGCACAGGACATAGGGTTGGCAGGACCCCCGGCAGAAGAGTAGTCGGCGGGTTCTCTCCAACGGCACAGAACATAGGATTGGCAGGACCCCAGCAGAAGAGTAGTCGGCAGGGCCTCCAACAGCGCAGGGCATAGGGTAGGGACTTGAGAGGGAACTCGAGAGGAGACTCGAGAGGGAACTCGAGCGGGGACTCGAGAGGGAACTCGAGAGGAGACTCGAGAGGGAACTCGAGCGGGGACTCGAGAGGGAACTCGAGAGGAGACTCGAGAGGGAAGTCGAGAGGAGACTTGAGAGGTGACTTGAGAGGGAACTGGAGAGGGAACTTGAAAAGGACCTTGACAGGGGACTCGAGAGGGAACTTGAAAAGGATCTTTACAGGGGACTCGAGAGGGAACTTGAAAAGGACCTTGACAGGGGACTCGAGAGGGAACTTGAAAAGGACCTTGACAGGAGACTCGAGAGGGAACTTGAAAAGGACCTTGACAGGGGACTCGAGAGGGAACTTGAGAGGTGTCTTGAGAGGGCTCTCGAGAGATGACTTTAAAGGGAACTTGAGAGGGCTCTCGAGAGATGACTTTAAAAAGGGAACTCGAGAGGGGACTGGAGAGGGAACTTGAAAAGGACCTTGACAGTGGACTCAAGAGGGGACTTGAGAAGGAACTTGACAGGGGACTGGAGAGAGAACTTGTGAAGGACCTTGACAGGGGACTCGAAAGGGAACTTGACAGGGGACTCGAGAGGAGACATGAGATGGTCAGTAAGCCTACAGGGCACAGGAAGCTGGCATCGGCCGAAGAGCCAGTACTGGAGCCGAAACTGGAGTCGGGACCATGGCTACTGGGGCCGGTAGTGAAGCCGGAACCATGGCTGCTGGGGCCGGTACTGGAGCAGTCCGTAGGTGAGGGATCAATCGATTAATTTGTACAGCCAGTTGTTGCAGCTGTGTAGAGATGTTTTCTTGAATCTCTGCCTGGCGTCCTCTCAGCTCTTGTATTCTCTGGGTGGTTATACCCAGCTGTTCCTCGTGGTGAAACATTTTCACGCCGTGTGCTGACAGAGCGGCGTGAAGTGTTCTTGGGTCGACTGGGTCCATAATGGTCAGTTCGTTTTGTTAAGAACTCAGGCACTTAGGAGGTAGGACCCAATTGCACGACCCGGGAGACAGAGGTAAAGTATTGGTAAGATACTTTATTTTCCAAAACAAAAAGCAAGATGAGCAAAAAATTGTCACTTTCGAATCTCTAGCTGAGATGACAAAAAAAATAAGAACGAAATGAAAATCGCTCACATGGTGAGGAACAAAACTTTACAATAGCACAAAGAGAGCATATACCTGACTGTGGCAAGAGACAAGACCTTCCATGGCAAAAGACAAAAGCATAGACATGACCATAGACAAAAACGAACTGACACTGGGAGACAGGGGAATTTAAACACAGGGAAACAAGACACATGTGGGAACAATCAGGGATGAGGCTGACACTGATGAGCACAGGAGACACAGAAGGGGTGACAGGTGAAAACAATCAGGAAATTAGACACACCAAGGAAACTAACGACAGACAGGAAAACACAGGGGAAAAGACCAGACAATACACAGGTAGGAAAACACCTACTACCAGACACACACAACTAAAAACGTGACACAACACAAGAATCATGACAATAAGGTTTTAAAATAATCCACCTCTTCAGTTAATATTCCCTGTGGAGATGTAAATAAAGTACCATTTGGCGTTTACAAGCTCATAATGTTTTTTTTTGGCAGAATTTGTTTGGTTGAGTCTTAAAAAATGAGCTGTGCACTTTTCCCCTTTTTCCATCCATGTGGCACGGGATCTATAAATTATTCAATTTACACGCAGTAAGGATGCCTTGAGTTGTTGGATTTTATTTAAGGCCTGGGGGTGATTATTAAAAGAATGAGTACCAGTACGATACTTGCTTATGTTTAACACCGTATTGAAATCTCCAACTATAATATTTTGGTTATTTTTTAGAGAGGAGATAATTGTATGTATCCCCTCAAAAAAGTTTGGATTATCATCATTTTGCCCATAGATATTAATTACATTTACGTGCAAGTCATCCACTGTCACCTTTAACATAATCCACCTTCCATCCTCATCAGTTTGTACAGAATGAACTAAGTGTTGAATTTATTTTTTAAACATCATAACACCCCTACTATTAGTATTGCCAAGACTGAAATAAATATATCCACCCCATTCTGATTTCCATTTGAACTTGTTTTCAAAATTAGAATGCGTTTCCTGCACACAAATAACTTCAATATTGTTTTTATCTTTCAACATTAGCCAAGCCGTTACAGTTATAAGTTGCAATTGTAATACTAGAACATGTCATGTATCATCTAAAATGAGTGATATAACTGCGTCAATCTTCTTTAAATACTTGATAAGGACCCAAACTGTAAACCTAAAAAACATATAACACTTGTCTATAGGATATCTGTTGCAAACCTTGAAGATCTGTGGAAGCAGCAGCTAAAGGCTGATTTCCCTGAATGCAGTCAAGATGAGCAGATGGGACTGTCAAGCGAGGACTGTCACTTTATGGAGTACGTCACAAAGTCTGCCAAGTTGATGGATGGCCATTACTGTATTGGCTTACCTTTAAGGAAAAGGGCTGTTAGTATGCCAAACAACCCGGAGAGTAGCAGAACAACGTACATTGAGCCTCAAGAGAAGGTTTGATAAAGATGCTTCATTTCATGCTGATTACACCGCTTTCATGAATGACATCCTTTCGAAGGGCTATGCAGAGAAAGTGCCAGTTGTGGATCTGGAACGCAGTGACGGCAGGGTATGGTATATACCACACCATGGTGTATACCACCCAAAGAAGAAAAAGATCAGGGTCGTATTTGACTGTGCAGCTGCATTCCAGGGAACATCGCTGAATGCGCAGCTCCTACAGGGACCAGATCTTACCAGCACACTGGTTGGAGTCATGACAAGATTCAGAAAGGAACCTGTTGTACTCATGGCAGACATTGAAGCCATGTTTCATCAGCTTCGAGTAACAGCTGAGGATTCAGATCTGTTGAGGTTTCTCTAGTTGCCAAATGGAGATCATCATCAGAACCTAGAAGAGCACAGAATGGTTGCACATCTGTTTGGAGCTACATCGTTGCCAAGTTGAAAGTGTGCAGAGGACCATTGGGAGCAGTTCAGCCCCAAAGTAATCAACACTGTCCTGCACAATTATCATGTTGATGATTGTCTAACATCAGTGGTTTCAGAGGAGGAGGCAGTGGCACTTTCATCTCACAAAGTGGATTAGCAACAGACGTACCGTGCTTGCTGCTATACCTTCGATGGAGAGAGCGAAAGAAGTTAAGGATCTGGACTTGGATAATGATAATGTGTGGAAAGAGCATTGGGCGTACAGTGGTGTGTTGAGTCAGACGTCTTTAAGTTCAAGATCATGATCAAGGACAAACCCATAACCAGAATCCTTTCCATCTTCAGCTCAATCTTTGACCCGTTAGGAATCTTGGCACCTGTGGTCCTATCAGCCAAGATGATTGTTCAAGACTTGTGCAGAAGGGAACTTGGTTGGGATGATATTATACCAGCCTCAGCTGCACAAGAATGGAAAAGTTGGCTGAAGGAGCTCTGCAATCTCGAAGAGTTTAAAGTTGACAGATGCCTAGAACCGGTGGATTTTGGGAAAGTGACCTCTGCTCAGCTACACCACTTCACAGATGCAAGTGAAGACGGCAATGGAACAGTGACTTACCTTTTATTACATAACATCAAAGTACAAGTGCACTGTGTCTTCATTATGGGAAAAACTAGAGTGGCCCCATTGAAACCAATAACCATCCCTCGAATGGAGTTGACGGCTGCCGTGGTTGCAAGTCGTATGGACAAGATGTGGAGGAAGGAGCTGCAAATACAACTTGAAGACTCCATCTTTTGGACTGATAGTACTTCCGTACTGAAGTACATCAGTAATGAGTAGGGTTGGGTATCGTTTGAATTTCCACGATTCTGATTCCGATTCAGATTCTACTTCTCGATTCCGGTTCTTAACGGTTCTCAATTCCGATTCTTTGAGGGGCAGGGTAAAAAAATGATACATGCTTCTTCCACCAAAAATATTACATTTATTCGAGAAACTTTTACACAGGTTAGTTTACAGTAATATTCACATTAATCAGTCTGTTTATATTCACTGCTATGTAACTGTAACCTGAGAACCACTGAAGCTACAACAGTGCAACAGTCCAACTTTTAAAGGAAACCCCCTCCCCCATTTAAAAACAGTTCTTGTTGAGAAAAACAAGTATATCTGCCTTCCCAGGCATACCGGGAAGAAATGTTTGAACATTTTGAAGTCAAATGCTTCAATCTGGTGCACTTTAAGCAGAATTACTAGAGGCTAGATCTAGGGGGTACAACTCTAAACACCCATCTACAGACTGTCCTCAGACAGTGAAAATAGGCCCTTATTGCTCCTCCACCCACACCCTCAGCACTGGCTCCCCGCAGGGCTGCGTGCTGAGCCCTCTACTCTACACTCTCTACACACGACTGCTCTCCCATTCACCCCTCCAACTCCATTATCAAACTTGCAGATGACACCACTGTGGTCGGCCAAATATATAAGGGAGACGACGAGTCGGCATACAGAGACGAGATCCTGAAGCTGTCTGTGTGGTGTTCAGCAAACAATCTGTATCTGAACACAACCAAAACAAAATAAATCATCATAGACTTCAGAAAGCACCGTCCAGAACCCGCCCCCCTTCACCTCAATGGAGAGAGAGTGGAGAGGGTCTCCACCTTTAAGTTCCTGGGGGTTCACATCACGGAGAGCCTCAGTTGGACAGCACACAGCACTGCAGCAGTTAAGAAGGCCCAGCAGCGACTACACTTCCTGAGGGTGCTTCGGAGAAACAGACTGAACAAGAAGCTGCTGGTGTCCTTCTACCGGGCGACCATCGAGAGCGTGCTGTCATACTCCATCTCGGGGTGGTATGCAGGATGCTCAGCTGCGGACAAGAAAGCCCTGCATAGAGTGATCAGGATGGCAGAGAAAACCATCAACTGCCCCCTGCCCTCTCTGGAACACATCTCCACCTCCCGCTGCCTCAGCAGAGCTAACAAAATTATAAAGGACAGCTCTCATCCAGGTCACAGACTGTTCTCTCTCCTGCCTTCTGGGAGGAGATACAGGAGCTTCAAGTCACGGACAAACAGACTCAAAAACAGTTTCTACCCCTGGGCCGTCAGGCTGCTCAACCACCACACATAATGCAATAACTGTAACCATTCTCACACATACACACACTTTTAAATGCACTTTATTTACTATTTTTTATATCAATATTTTTAACTATTTATTCCCCCGTATGATTGTATGTTGTCTGTCCTATTGCCGTGTTTTTTAGTGTTATGTATTTGTTTGTATTTTTTGCACACCGGGACAGAGTTGCACTCTGAATCTCGTTATACTCTGTGTATAATGACAATAAAAGGCTTTAACTTTTAACTTTATATGAAAAAGATCGGTTTACATTTTAATAATCAAATAAGTATGTGAACATAACTAATAACCTACCATAGCCAATAACAATTAAATGTAACGTATTTTATTTTTGTTGTTCATTCATCTTATTTTACTTTTTTTTTTATCTCTCCAGTTTAAAACGATATGTCTGGTTTACTGTCCTATAGTATACATTGGAATGATTTCAAACCTGTTTCATCCCAATAATTATAAAGGTGTGCCTTGGAAATATGTGTTTACATAAATTGTGATCAAACCGTTTGAGACCCACTGAGATAACTTAGACTAAAGTGAACTATCTAAACACTCAAGAGTCCTTTACCTCACTGAGCTGTAGTTATCAGCCTCTCAGTCTGACTGGAGAGGACTCTCCTCCACATCATTGTAGAAACATCTTCTTCTAATATCCGTTAGAGCAGCTAGTACCAGATTCTAATAACTGCGCCGGTACCGGTGCACTCTCCCTCGCTCACTCGCACTTTGGCTGTGAGCTGCGGGCGCCAGGTAAACCAACATCCCCCATTTTCATCACTTGCAGCGCCCATCGTACAGGGCAAATGAAAAGTGTAACCGGGATGAAAAGGGTGTTGCATTTACTTAATTATGAATATTGTTACATCAAGGCCGAAAATTAGGATGAGCACCAACGGTCAAAACTTCTTTTTTTTTCTCCCAGAACTGCCAGCGCAGC